>OX421455.1:21303172-21318172 GCA_949126865.1 Montipora capitata | reverse complement strand
TAACTAGCAGCTCTTTCTTAATTTAACAGAGCGCCGCCAAATCTCTAACACCACCTTTTAGTTCTACAGTACTCAATCGGGTAATTTGCCGGTATATACCTTTGGCAGTTACTAAACACAAAAACTAAGGGGCATTTACCTTTTTCACTGAACACGTCCATCTCAAGTTCATTGATGTTGGTCATTGATCACATTCTTCAGCTGTTGCCTATGTTCACGAAAAATTGCCAACGTTTCCTCATACGTTTAATAGAGTGTGGTACCACCTCAAATGTTCTTTATCTTTGATTTACATAGCGAAAATCGTTCTGTGAGGTAAAAAACTACAAACTAATGCAACGCAAGTCTTAGCTTTCTGGTACTGTGTGGTCTTTCTACAGTCCTCACGTCTGTCGTCATTGCTGTCGTCAGTATTGCATCTGCAAGTCTGAAAGCATTCGTTGCTGTTGTCAGTGTTGCAGTACTTTCACAGAAACCAGGGCCATCCAGATAATGAAAACCAATCAAAGGGCAGTACTGAAACAATAGATTCCAACATTTTCACATCCAGCGAATCAAATGCTTGGTACAAAACAATGAAAATGCAACTTGTTTGCTTATGTTGGCGCAAGAATGGGGTCGGTTAAAAGTCAAATTTGAAATTAAGAGAATTTCCGTAATTGGAGTTTATGGATTATACGCCAACTGCCAGAGACGCTGAAAACTCGCTGAGCTCCACACTTTGTTTAAATCGCATTGTAATCTTTACTTAAAAAAACAACAACAGAATAACAGTTCCAAGATAGTTGTCATGTAGCTTTGCAACATTCTCATTTGCTTGTTTGTTCATGTTGTCGTCAATCCTGTCGTCTGACTTAACTACAAATGGTTTGTAGTAAAGTCAAAGTCGCACAGGAACTTGCTGGCCAATTCTATTCGGATGTCAAGGGATCGAATCCAATTTAACGATGAAAAAACACAACAACATGGACGACAATTTTGTGAAATTTGCGTGACAACCATCAGGGAAATGTGACTATGTTTTGATTCGTTTTAATTGTATTTCGGAGAAAGTTTTTACGAAGTAAACATTAAAATGTGGTTTTAAAATGTGGAGCTAAGCGAGTATTCAGCGTCTCTAGGAGTTAGCGTATACTCCCCACAAAATTCCAAAGTCAGTCGGAAATTCTCTTAATTTCGAAAAACAAAATAAGAGCTTTTGGGTGTTACTTATTTTTTTGACTTATCTCCACCATAAATAAAGGAAAGATGTCAAACAATCGAAAATAACAGTACAGGAGAATAACGACAAAAATTGAAAGAAAAAAAATTGGAAAAAAAAGACACCCCGAACCCGACCAGGCCCCCCTTTTTTGCAGTCAAGGGTGGCTACACTTGAGATTTTCATCGCGTGCTGGTGACAAGACAAAATTTGAAAAAATTACATCACCGTGATGTGTTTCCGAGTTTGAAATTTTTTGGAAAAGCACAAATGAGCGATCACAAAAGAAAAAAGTAGCGACAAAAAAGACGTGTTGACAGATTTTAGTTCCCAGACGGTAAACAAGTTTTTGCAAAAGCCAGAGTGTCAATCGTCAATTTATGTTGGCAAAGTGCTTCCAGTGTTTGCACCTCATCTTGTCTCTCCCATGACAAAAACACCTGACCTATCAGCACAGCGGATGAACAAAAATAAATTTGACATTTCCAGGAAAACTGGCGGACATACCTTAGATACTTTGACAAAACTTTTGAATAAGTAAGTAGATGGGCCAGGCTGTAGATATGGTGGATACCTTCTTTAATTCTGGTTATGAATGTGTTTAAAATTCTAATTATTAAGGGAAGAATAATTTCAGCAGACTATCACTCGTATACTGTTCCCTAAGAAACAGTTACCCACAGACATCTGCATTATTGGAACCTTTACTGACAGCTTTGAAGACATTCTTAGACATCTCAGTTTACTTAACATTTAATGAAGTAAAAACGGCCTTTACCACCTGAGACTCCCCTGTAAAGGCATCCTCAAAGATAATATTTGACACGTGTCAAAGGTATGTAAAGCAGTAACAAACGCTATCTTTATGGTGCCTTTGACAAAACATTTGACACTATGTAAATGCAATTTTTCGTCCCTGGCAAGCCTCTGCTTGAATGACAAATATAATTGTGGGTGTTGATTGGGTTAAAGAAGATGATTGGTTGCAATAAAATTCTGGTTAACCAATCAAAGCTTATGAAAAACATGTCGAGCCAATCATTTCTTGCCATGTCTAATGACGTCAATTATCGTATGGTATGAAAATATTCGACTGAGTTCCAAGACTTCAATTTCACAAGATGGAGGGCAGCAATGGAGCTCCACGTCAACCACTGCAACATATTGCATCAAGACATGTGAAACTATTTCCTCAGTTCAGATTTAAAGAGGATAGAGAAACTCATCAATGCGACCACAGAAAACTCTGATGTTGTGAAATGGCATGGAACAAGAAAAGACAGAGGAATTTTTTAAAAATGCCAAACGGTAATTGGGGTGCATGGAATCACATGTGCACCATGTTACAGTGTAACTGTAATTTACAGCCTTCAAAACCACGAATAATCACAGTGTTTCCAACTTTGTGACCGTGTCAGTAATGGAGATGGAGGATAGTCGTGGATATTGTGTACGTCTATCCATTGTTATCAACGTATTTAAACAATTTCAAGACAATTAAAGTAGATGGCCAGTTCATCCAGGTTGAGCTCCGGCTTAAATATTTGGTTGTTGTTTCATTTTCTTTTCTAGGGGATATACTGCAAAGAAAAGTAAAGTGGCTTTTAGAAAGTGGCTCGGCAGTATCAATGAGATTCATGCAATTGTAGGAAAGGTACCACTGGTTGCACTTACAGCAACAGTAACAACTTTGACAAGGCTTCAAATAATGCATTCACTGGAGGTGAAGAAGCCAGTCTTGATGATAAAAAGCCCAAACAGACCCACCATTGGGTATGCAGTCAACAAACGCATACGACTGGCATAGGCAGAAAAAGGCCCAAAAATATACCTGCGTAGTAATAAAACAACTTACAACTAACTGCCTTTCCTTAGCAGGTCAACTTAGCACTTTCAATGAAAATGGAAATAAGCTCATCATGAAAACCTGACATTCTAAGCCCTCATACGGGACAACCGAAATGCGAAGAAAATCAGAAAGACCTAAAAACAAACATAACTTAATGATGCAATAGAAGTAGATCGCTCATATGATGAGCTCTTTCCGACAGCTTCCTTGGAAGATCTGCATTAGGCGACACCTTTTGATGTTTTCACAACAGGCAAGGCTGTGAGGCAAACGTTCCCTGTCTTGGCTGCTACCGCAAAACGAGACGACTTGTTGAATGGAGACCAGACTCCGGCCAAATCGTGGAACCACTTGAAAGTATAGTAAGCACAAAGGATGGTTGAAACCGATTTAGATGAATCCAACAAATACTGAGTGGAAAAGGAACGGCATCAAAGACTTCCCACGGCGAATGACTTCCGTTCGTTGAAAACATGGAATATTGCAGAGATGCTGCAGATTCACTGGAGGGGAGAACTGCCAATCAAGCTTTTCAGTCATGGAAATGACTTCTTGGCAAAACGGCAGAGATTTCAACCAGGCCCTTGATATTCACCCTTGGTGGGTTTGTTGTCTACGTACACTTCTATAGTATTGATGTTCACTGATGACCAATGTGTTTATAGCTTGGGCTGGAGGCCCCTTATAATCACCCTCGGTGGCTTTGTTGTGTCTAGGTACATACGTACATATAAAATATTGCTGTTCATGAACAATTTGTTTATAGTATGGGCTGAAGGCCCTTGATACATGATCACCCTCTGTGGGTTTGCTGTGTCCAGGTACACATGAAGTTTTGATGTTCGTGAGCAATCCGTTTATAGCATGGGCTAGAGGCCCTTGATAATCACCGTTGGTGGGTTTGTTGTGCCCAGGTACACATGAAGTATTGACATTCATGAGCAAATGCGTTCATACCATGGGTGTGAGGCCCTTGACAATCACCATTGGTGGGTTTTTTGTGTTCAGATACACATGGTATATTGATGTTCAAGAACTATGGGATTCAGGCCCTTGTCATTCAACCTCGGTGGGTCTGTTGTGTCTCGTATTGCTGCCCTTGAGCGATGCTAGAGTGGGCTAGAGCTCCTTGATAGTCACCCTAGTTGGGTTTTTCGTGTCTTGGCAAGTACTTATGCTTACTGTTATCCTTTCATAGCTTTTGCTTAAGGCTTTGACATTCATTCAATAGCCCATGTTATCAAAAACATCGTACATGAAGACGAATGCATAAAGAGACAGGAAACTCGTCAGGGGTAACAATACTAAAAATTATAAAACATATACATGACGAAGCTAACAACGTCTGAATCAAGAATGACATAGAAACATAATCGTCAAAAACGTGAGGACAACAAGGACAAGCTATCGCTCAATATCAACACACTAAACGAAAAATAACTTAGCGATTGAGAATGACTAATGTAGACTCCTAGCCTGTGCAACCCAAACAAAAACTTAAAGCATAAAACATAAACTAGAGGCTGTGCAGCTACACATCAGAAAACCACCGAGGGTGAATGTCAAGGCTGTCTAGGTCATGCTCACAAAGCATGGTTCATAAACGTCAATACTCTGCGCGTACCTAAACAGAACAAACCCACCAAGGCCCACAGGGACACTACCCCAAATAAACAAAAAAACATAAATCATAAAGAACAACAAATAACGAGACATAAGAAACTCGGTCCCTAGGCTGTGCAACCCAAACAAAAGCATGCAGCAAAAAACGAAAGCTAGAGTGTAATGTACAATAAAAACGCAAAAAAAAACAGCGCAAACATAACTTCAGCAGCTAGTCTCGTAGGAAAGCTGAGACCTATAGCGTAATCACCGTATGAGGAACTATAGACCAAAATTAGTGATCTTGGCCAGGCTTCTGTCGAAAAGAACTGAAACATCTGGAAGAAAAAATCCCCCAAATGGACAAAACGACTCCAGGAGACCAAAACATAGGCGCGGCCAACAGCAGGCGAAAGTCCAAAGTGGAACCCGCTGCAGCAGACTCTCTGATGAAAACAACTATGGAGCTTAAACAGACAGGAGGGCATAAGAAGTCAATATCTATGGACCAGTCCAGAGCAAAGGCATTGATTCTGGAAGACCCACGCTGATAAAACCTTGTAATAAACTTAAGGAGCTTGATATCAGTACGCAAGTCAGAAACTCAAAGAAAACGACAAAACTTTTGAGATTACAAGACATGTTTCGACAGAAACTTCTGTCATCTTCAGTTGATTAATGTACAAAGCGTTAAGAGCAAATGTTACCAAAAATCAAACATTTTCAAAATTTCGTTGCAACATCTCAAAAATCAATTCGGCCCATAATCTCATTTTAGGTAGACCTTAATGTAAAACAAAACACTGCATAGTTCATTTTACTAAGTATCGATTAGTTTTCGAGAAAATCGATAATCACTGAATTTTGTGAAAACGCCGCTTTTTCAATGTGAAATTTAGGGCGATTAACGACGCCTTGCGTTACAAAGTAAAATCTACCACATATTGTTGACCTATGTCAAAAAATACTGTTAAAGCAATTTTTATCAATTATTGGCTATTTACTTTTAAAATCTAATTTAATTTGCCCGACCTATTTTTATCGAGAAGAAAACTTATCTAAAATTAGCCTATTATTTAAGCTCGTGGTACTGCATATAATTCGATGAAAACCTAGTGTTTAAAAAACTTTGTTTCACTGTAGCGCCCTCTCTTCGTTTCCTTAAAAATATTGACTTTAAGTTTAAGCCTTTGACTTTAATTTTCTTAGGTATTTGCCCATCTTGTCGGAAAACCCTCAGGCTGCTTGTGAGCAGAAGAAACAGAGTCGTCCGCCATAGTAAGTTCGACTTCTCGTTCCACTGACACCAGTGTGTTAACGCAGATGGAAAACTTGAATCTGGTAAACTTTGATCCACATTACGCTATTTATAGTCAGCTTGCCTTCTGTCATCCTGATAAGTAACAGACAAAACACACCACGCAAGTCCTCCCTATTCAATCTGTTTGTCTCCATATGTGAGAGGAGACTTGTGACTAATCACATCATAATTTTTTCCCTCAAAATGCGTAGAATTTTGGGCTGGTTCCTGCAGATTTTCGCTGAGGCTAGATACAAGAGAATTATACTATGAAAAAATCTCTGCTACCGGCTTTCATAATACAAAAGTTAGTTTTATGTTCATATGGGATTTTGACATGTTTTAATCCGGATACTCTCTCTAAACTATAACTCAGAAAGAAAGATAACCGCAAGGAGACTGGAACGAATGATTGGTTTCTGTAGTTAACCACGCTTCGTTAAATTGTAATAGATGTTTAAATCTATTGTAATCTCTCCCCCGTTTTCCCTTGCTGTATTTTTTCTCCTTCATTTAAATTTTCCCTCTTATTCTCTTCTTTTTCATTTGTTTTGTGGTTTAGAAAGAGAACGATGAGGGGGAGGAGTTGGAAGAAGAAGAAGAGGAAAGTGAAATCTCTTTCACCCCAATAACAAGTCCTATACTAGAAAGTAGTCTCTATGAACCATCTTTTGCTGAAGAGATAACTGTAACACCAAGGGAGAAGTTGAACAAATTCCTGATTTCAAGAGATATTAGTCCAATTCGAAACACCATGGGCAGAAGCTTCCGAGTGCACAAAAATATAACAATTTATACTGGAAAGGTATGACAAGTTGTTAATGCATGCTTGGATGAGATTGTTCCTGGGGAAACTGAGACTTTATTGTCTTCACTGGTTAAATCAGAGCTCGACGAAAGTGCTATTGACTCCTCTCTGATGGAATGTTTGGCCAAATGTTATAACAACGCAGACCATTGGAGCTCTCGAAGGCAGATTTTGTCCATCATGGCGGATAAGGTGAATTTCAAAGATTTGCAAAGATGGATACCTAATTTGTCCAGGTATTGTTTTAACATAGCTAGACATCATTTATTACTCCACGGTAGAGGTGTGAACGTACAATCTGTTAAAGGAACAAGAATGTACATTGCGCCAGAGAAACTCGATCATTCTTTGTCGTTCATCACCAGTACCCTCATAATTCAAGACTTGCCTTTTGGCGAGAAAACTCTGAAACTGTCCACAAATACGGAAATAAAGGTTCCCAATGTTGTTCAAACTTTGATCCCTGAGCACATTGTCCTTCAGTATCTAAGCTACTGTAGTGATGTGGGCTTCGTACCAATGAGTCGCAGCACGCTATTGAAAGTTCTCAGTGTATGTTCCGCATGTACGAGGAAATCTCTGCAAGGTTTGGACTTTGTTTCAGCTGCCGGCGCCAAAGCTTTTGACGAACTAGAAGAAGTGATAGACAAGCTTGGAGATAATTATGGAAAGGGTTTCATGTGGGCTAAGGTGCAGAAAGAGAAACTTCATCTAGCGAAACCCTACTTAAAAGGTGACTATAAGGTACGATTGCTTCTGTCTAAGATATTTTAGTTTTCTTGTTTTTGCTTCTATGGCTAGTGCACATTAAAGGGATAATAAACCATAAAGGATTTAACAGACTAGTAAAATTGTGCAAAGATAGACATACTCGATATATTCGTGATGATGAAACACTGCGTTTCTTGGCACTATGGGTGCTTGAATTTGTGGCTCCCCTTCCCTTAAAATCACTCTCCTTTTGCCCCTTTTCTTCTTCATAAATATTCTAAATATCACCCAAAAATTCTGAGATACTGTATTTATGGGATTATAAACTACAAATCTATGATGGCTAGTTTGGATTGCATGAAACTGAGAGAAGACAATAAGAATAAAAGGTCACAAAGTGACAAAGACATGGCATCCAGGTGGAGCAGAAATTTCTTACTGGTTAAATCACAGATGCATTCTGAAGATTATTAATGACACAAATATAAATTGTTGAGATAAATTTGAAAGTTCGGCTGACATTTTCAAGGTTACCTGACTATAATCTGTTTTAATCTTCTTTAAGTACTTTTGCTGGGGAATAAAAACTCCCAGGCACAACTGGAGAGGAAGCGACTGTCAGCAACAGTGCGTCAAGTGGGTACCTAGGCAGTTCAATTTTAATTAAAGGAGTTAATTTCATATTATTGTGAGTGACCCTATTTCTTGTTGCAAATGCAAACTTTAGGAGAACACTTTTATCTTTGAAAATATGCATATGTCGTGGTTCACTTTTATGCTTGGTTTAATTTTTTTCTCCCTTTGTTTTTGGGTATCGTAATGAATGGGTGTTATCACTGTCCAAAAGTGATAAATCATTCACCACCACCTATCCACTTGAATGTGTTATGTGTTTTATAGAAGAAAATGCTAAATGGTTACAAAAATTCATTATATTGAATAAAATAAATTGATTTTCTTTTGTTGATTCTGTAAGGCAATTTGTAATATGTTTCTGTAAGCGTTTGGGATTTGTTGATCACCTAATTTACAGCTTGGGGTTTGCCCCAGTTGCTGTCATCCTACTTCTTACAACTGGGTGGATGAATACTATCACATCGTTATCAATTTTAGACAATGAGAATTGGATAAAATTATTGGCAAGCCGGCCCTACCCATTATGAAGTCACCTTAACAAAGTTATCATTCTGTTCACACAGCCATGGAAATGTCATGGGAAGTGATAGAACCTTATCAGAATTCCAGACCTGGAAAAATATGTGATTTTAGATTGTTCTCTGTGTGAGCCACGTAACAGATATTTTGTCTTAAATGTTCCTTAAATTTTAAGTCAATTCAATACTGATAACGAACGGCCTGATTAGAGTGAGAAATAAATAGCACTATATATTATAAGAATTTTTATTATCAATATTTATTATTATCATTATTATTATTATTATTAAAATACTGGTAGGCATGCAAGGGCTAAATGGGCTATCCTCCTTTTGAAATGTGCATTGGAGAATTGTTTGTGAGATAAAGAAAGATGTTGAATTAATTTGTCATGAGTGTGGACATGTGGATTTAGACTTGTATGAATGGCCAAATTTGTTGCTGGGTACCATTTTGTCCCATACCTAATGGATATAATGAAATTGTGGGGATTTTGAATTGTGATATTTTCCACAATAGAGAAATTGAAAGACAGAAGAAAGGACCTGTCCCAGTACGACAAGTTTGTCAATAATTATATGGCCAATATGACTGAAGAGGACAAGCTTCGAAGTCCATTAGGAAACATGGCCCTGGCAACACAAGCCTGGAGAGTCAGCCAACAGAAGCCTTTAAGTGAGAGGGTTTTGAAGAGCTATGCAAAGCAAGAGGCAGAGTTGATGACACTTGGTCTAGATTTGGACCACACCACAGTGGAACATGTGGATTTTGGCCTTCCATCATCCTTAGGAATCGTTCCTCCCCAACTTCCAACTTGCCATTTGGTAAAGTGCCTAACAGGTGCAAATGATAAGTTGGATGAAGCTGACGAATCTGTACTCATTGAGACTCAAGACTCAAGAAATGAGTAATATGTGGAATCAGGGAGATACCATTACAAAACCTACCCAAAACAATAGCGATCTTCTCTTACAAATGTTCCCCCAGTACTCCAGGGAGGGAATTCATTGTGCCCTGCAATCCTGTGGTGGTAATCTTTATGACACAGTTGACTTGCTCCTTAAGCTTTTGCCACAGGAAACAGACAACAGGAGCCTAACATAATTTATTTTTCTCAGTCTGCATCCAGTGCTGTTGAAAACATTCCACATGCTAAAGTAAATCCCTTGGCAATGGCCTTGACCTGTCCATCCACATCTTCAGGCAATAGAAAGGCCCATTCTTGTAAGAGATGTGGGCATCAGGTGCCTGATGCCTTTGTGGGATCAGTTTGCCCTATCCTATCCCATCCTGTTCCCATCCCTTTCAACAAAACTTGAGTATGTAATAGGTAATTCTGTTCACTTTCCTTAAGGGGGCATTTAACCTGGATGTCAATGAAATAAGAGGTGATTTGATGAAGAAATTAAAAAGGGAAAATAAGACATTCACAGTGACCTTAGTGCCCTTAGAGTGGCTTCAGCTTATCAGATGACACTAATTTGTCAGTTATCCATATTCTCAAACACTCAAACAGTCCACTACAGTGCAGGTGCATGTCAGGTTGAGAGCAGACTGTTTGGTGTTTTTCCGTTAGTTTTTAACGTCCAAATTTAATTTTTAATCACCTTAAAATCTTCATTTTTCTCCCCTTCCCTTAAAATCACTCTCCTTTTGCCCCTTTTCTTCTTCATAAACATTCTAATTATCACCCAAAAATTCTGAGATACTGTATTTATGGGATTATAAACTACAAATCTATGATGGCTAGTTTGGATTGCATGAAACTGAGAGAAGACAAAAGGATAAAAGGTCACAAAGTGACAAAGACATGGCATCCAGGTGGAGCAGAAATTTCTTACTGGTTAAATCACAGATGCATAAAAAACAAGGATGATTTCTGAAGATTATTAATGACACAAATATAAATTGTTGAGATAAATTTGAAAGTTCGGCTGACAGACTATAATCTGTTTTAATCTTCTTTAATTTCGCCTATCAGCGCAGTAACTGGGCTTTTCTGTTTTTTGAGTTCTATGGTATTATTGAGCTGTCGCTGTGATATAATTCCACAACCATTTGGTCACTGCTTAAAGAGACCTCCTTTTATGAGTTTCAATTCAGCAAACATTCTCTAAGACTGCTAATTATAGATTTCATCCTTGGGACTGGGTAACTCGAACATGGCATACATGGGATGGAGAAATATGTCGCTCCTCTTGGCCCCATAAGAAACAATTTGTTAAAATCTTTCATCCTTTGACACGGTTCTTTCACAACAAGAAAATCTTATGTCTCCTGTGGCTTTGAAAAAATGACAAACCCATGGAATCTAAATCTAATATAACATATGCAGATGTGGATTCAAAAATGGCTATCTACTAAGGGCAGGTGTATTTTTTTTATTCCTTTCCTTTTCTTTGCTATAGTTCCAGCAGGTTGTGGGATGTCGGGGGTAAGATAACTGCTGAAAACTGAATAAATTTATTGGCTGTAGAACCTAAAGCCTTAAATTCCCTACTCTGTAGAAATGTTCATTCAAGTTGTTTAAAACACAAAGCAATGTTTTATTATGGAGGAAAGAGCCCTGTGGCATTGTTAACCACTTTCGGATATGATCATTATTTGAGACACTCATCTTGTCTAAGGTTTTCTGCTCATGTCTTTATTACTTAGCCCTTGTCCTTTTCTTGGACATTGAGAGTTTTTAGATTTAAAAATTTGCAGCGCAAAGCTGTTGTTAAAATTGAAATTATATATTTTCATGCCACAGTGTACACTATGGCTTTATTAAAGATTTTTTGTATCAATTTATGCACATGTCATCAGCTTCCCAGTGGGGTCGATCCCCAGGCCAAGCAGGGAGATATGAGGGGGAATACAAGGTGATGGGTGGGATTCTTTGCCCAAGGGAAGCAGAAAATCTTGACATGTTTTTATGATCAAAAATTAGGGGGAGGGGCAATTCCTAAGTTTGTCAAGGATGTCAGGGGATTTTCTGCTGATATGCCTCACCCAGAAAAATTGTCTTCCAAGATTCCCCTACTCCAGAGAATTCCTCAATTTTGCTTGACTGATTTTAACCCCCTGGTTAGCCTGTAAGTCAACGCCACAGGGAAGCCTGTGGCATGTGTATTAAAATATTGCAAAACAAGCAAGTTGTCAAATCTTAATTGACCAGCGGCAGGATCATTGTATTGACAAGTAACATAGTTCATAGGAACTCTTGATGTAATTGAGACACATTTATTTCTTCAGTCATTGATTATGTTTGTCGATGCAATCCTTTGAACTGAACATGACAACTTTATCATATTTCACCATGTGTCAATGTTGTATTTGTTGTAATGTGTGAGAACCGTAAAAGCTCTAAACCCCCCTCTCTTTTAAGCCCCCCTCTCTAATAAGCCCCCTGTTTGGGAGTCGGTTTTTGCAATAAGCCCCCCTCTCTAATAAGCCCCCCCCCTCCTTTTGGGACACGAGATTTTGTAATTATTCCCTTCTACAAAATACACTTTAAGTGGAAAGTTGGCTTGGTTTTAAACAAATATACAATAAAACACACAATACTGTTTCCTGATTGGTAGAGTTAAATAATAACGTTTTACTGCAGTTGTTTGAGATGTGTACAGACACTACTTAATACGAAAACGGCATGTTCCAAAATTTCAAATAAGCCCCCCCACCTCCCTCTCTATTAAGTCCTCCTCTCCAATAAGCCCCCTGTTAAAAAGGCCTGAAATTAAATAAGCCCCCCAGGGGCTTAATAGAGCTTTTACAGTACTTTGATATTACATATTTCAAAGATTGTTTAGTGTCTGTGCACTTGAATTCTAACAGTTCAGTTGAAGAACAGGAAATATGCTTTCATTTTGAAAGGCCCTCACCTGTACACTTATGACCAAGCAAGAGTCAGCAAGGGTAACAAATAAATTTAATATTTTTACAGCATACATTTATGTGAAGTCACCTTGAAGCAACATGCTAAGAGTAACAAAGATGCCATAAACTCTGTTTCTCAAAATATATTCAAAACTAATTTGGTGACCTTTTGTTTTTTTCTCTGATTCATGAACTTATTCTTGGTCACCTGTCTGAAAACTATTTAGTACAAATAGAGTTAAGATTATTTTCAAAGAAGATAACAACAACAAAAACTTAATTAAAGCAAAAGATAGGCGCACAAATGTACAGAGAATATTTTCCCAAATAATGTTGTTTAAACCGAGGAATACTAAACTACTTGTTTAAGTCTGCAACAATCAGGAAAGGCCATGCAACACGTTTTATTTCCAGTGTCCATGAATATACCCGTCCACTTCATTTATTTGTGTTGGTGTGCTTAACTTTGAAGAATCCCAGTGGTCGTTATTCTTGTTCTAGGCAAGGGCATTTTAGCTAAGATCGGAGATCTTTACAATTATTAAGCTTAATTAGAATTGTCCTTGCCAACTTCTTCGATAAAACGACTGCACTACTGGAATAGTTACACCTGCAAAAGCATTTACGATGCTAACCATCCCATGTGCGCGAATGGCACCTGGAGTCTTCAGAGCATTGGCTTTCACTATGCTAAACACGCTTTTGATGGGATTTAAGTCGAAGGAGTAAGTGGGCATCTTGACTAGAGTTATGTTCTTGCGTGACAAAACATTTTGTACAGCAATGTTGTCGTGCACCGAGGTATTGTCAAGAACGAGAAAACTGTCTCTAGGCAAATGTGGTAAGAAGTGATGTTCAATTCCATTTGTGATGGAAAGCGCATTAAAACTACCAGCAACTGGGTAGCAATTGACCACTCCTTCGTTGAAGCCTACCACTGCAAACGAAGAGATTTTTTCGCGAACATCCCTCTTTGGTTCGACGCTGGGTAAGAAGTCGCCAACAGTGCACCGTCCAGCAGTTCGTATGTCTGTGAGTTTGTTAAATGCTGTCTCGTCTCCAAAATACAATTTTGTAGGATCCTGCCACTTTCTCCACTGGACATAAGCTTGTCTCCTTACAAGGTTGTATGGTGTGAATCGCTCTTGAGGAACTTTTGTGGACTTGTGTTTTGTCAAATTTAGATCATGAAGAGTCCGACAAATTAAGGGTAACGAGGGAACGTCGTGGGGAAGCAAATTGAGGTCAGTTCTTAGTCGGTCTTGAATTTCCTCAAGGTACAAAAACGGGTCCACGTAAATCATGGCTTCCAGATAGGCTGCCATAAACAGCTGCATTTTGCTGGCAGGTTTTCCTTTTGCTCCAGCTTGACAATCTCCGGTAGCGATAAATTTTTCACAAATTGCTCTAGCCGTGTTATTGGATACACAGTTTTCTCGTGCACAAGCCGCAAAACTTCCGTTTGCTGCATAATCTGCTAAAATTTGGTATCTTTTTTGCATCGGATAAGCTGCTCCAAATTGGTAAATTCCGTGTAAGGCATTTTCTCTCCATTCAGGCATTTTTTGAGCTTCTTTCGGTCAAAATTAGCCAGAGTTTTACCGACTTTAGCTTGCGTTACAACACTTGTTCATATATACCATGCCTGATTTAGGGGTGTTGCTTACGAATATCTTAATTGTAAATGGTTACTTGCCGTTACACGTTACACAAATAAGACTTTACAACAAAGAAGGAAGGATTACCGCTATAATACAGTTCTGCGCATGCCTCCATTTGAAGTTGGAACCACAGTCACAACGTTTCAGTTACCCACATTTGCATGGGGTGAAATGTCGTTACACACACTTACAAGGGGTTACAAGCCAATACACACAGTTACAAGGGATGACGAGCCGTTACACACATTTACAAGGGGTTACAAGCCGTTACACACAGTTACAAGGGGTTACAAGCCGTTACACACAGTTACAAGGGGTTACAAGCCGTTACACGCAGTTACACACAGTTACAAGGGGTTACACGCAGTTACAAAGGGTTGAAAGCAGTTACAAGGGGTTACAAGCCCCTCCTTACGGACAACGCTTGTGACTATTTTTATAGAAACAGCGCAATATAAGTAATATGTAGATAGAAAACCCAAAAGCACATATTGTTTCCTCCTAGCCATTGAACGATGTGTTTGGCACGCCTTTTGAAAATCTTTGCAGAGTCAAGAGCCCAGGCAGTGTGTTATACTTGGTTCAATTTTACCCTTTACCACCTCCCCATACACACGTACATCTCTGGTAAAATGCAGGGACAAGTTAAGCCTGCAAGTAGGGAGTTCAAGAAACGACTACGGCTAGGGCAATAAACGCCAAAAAGCAGTAATATTATTGGTTAAAAGAGGAAAAAATTAGTGTGCTGCACGTGCGACCCACGCAAAAAACCCTTTGCATATTTTTGTCCCCAACCCTCTCATGCAAATAAATATACTTTTTTTGCGCTCTTGGATGGTCCTTTTTTGTCAT
>OX421455.1:21290672-21298172 GCA_949126865.1 Montipora capitata | reverse complement strand
AATTTGTTATCTTACCAACACTGGTTTCTCTCGTCATTTTTAATTAATGTTGTGTTGTTTTGGATTGTAATGCTGTAAGATATTTGACATTTTCCATCAAAGTATTAATTATGATACAAGTGAAACATAAATGAAAATATTCAAGTTGATGTTGAACTTTTATTTTCTATTTTTGCAGCTGAGGAGCAGGATACATTATTAAAGAGAATGAAGCAGACACAACCAGCTTCTCGTTCCAGGGCTCCTTCTTCCACACGAGCTAGTAGACACTCCAAACGTCCTGCACGAGGTCTTTCAAAAGGAAAACGCCTTTGAACAAATGCCAAACGTGTTTGTGAAAGTTGCCTTTTTTGAACAGTGGAACTTGCTCATATATGTTATTGCGACAAAAGCTTTAGTAATAGCAGTTTTATGTTGGACTTAAAATCGTACCAATGTACCTGTTTTGAATTGTTCTTTTTTTTCGCCACACAAACAAAAGTAGAATTATAAATAAAAAACACAAATCAATATAAAAGATGTAAATCTCAAAGGAAAGTTATGAGTTCTATCCAAACCTAGAGAAAAATCAGGACAAACAGGAAGTAAACTGCAATGTAGTGCTTTTTTTTATTAAAAGTAAACTGACCTCTATTTACATCACCATATTATATTTTTTGTCTCAAACTTCAACAACTTGCCTTTGTTGAGGAAAACGAAAGGAATTATGGGTCGCCCTTTAAGCAAAGTGAACCTTCTAGCTTCTAGTGGTAAGAGCGAGAAAGATAGAACAAAGTTGGTTAAAACAGAAACAAAGATGGTTAAAGTAACAAAACAGTAGTTCCATAAAATATCCATACAACCCCATGGAATGGATTTTATACGAGTACTCCACCCCACTCAATTAAACTCCATACATTACTTTAAAGTTTGTGGTCTTTGATAACCACCCACCCCCTAGGAATTTCTAATTCCCTTCCACCTCACCACCCATCTGTAGGCAACACTTCTTGCGAACCTATCGATAAAAGTAAAGTACAATTAATATGGTGAGGCGAAAAGTCCTGTGGGGAGGGAGCAAAACAACGGACAGGCCTAAGCTACTGGCTTTGCTGCAGTGAAGATACATATATTGCTTAGATTATTCACGGAAAAAAATCATTTAAGTGTCAGTGTATTTATCACTGCCGTTCTAATCGAGGACACTGTTACAAATAAGCAAAAAATATCATAGAAGACAAAAAACCATTAACACCAAGAAAACATACTCGTTTTCAGTGACTCCAGTTCGTCGTCTGTAGCCTCTTCCATTTTTATCCCGCAATAAGGGAGCAACTTGTAGTAGGACTGTTCTGTAGGTGAGGGCCTCAAAGTCCTCGTGCTGGGTGACACAATTGAGTCTTTCAATTGAACCATCAAATGTTAGTTTTCTCAATGCGGGGAGAACTTCGCGACAGCAATGAAACTCCAGAGCACCTTCTAGTTGTTGGTCGCTGCATTGTTGACATTGGCACCTACAACAAGACGATGCTTTATTCAATGTCGACAGAAGCACGCTCGTGATATTTAAAAAGCTTCACTTACCATTCACGAACTGTTATTTGCCCCTCGAATCGGCTTTCCAAAACTGCTGGAGTTAATCTGTCCGCATCTGCTTCTTCTTCGTCTTCTTCACTGTCGCCATCATCACTCGCAAGAGGTTTGTCCTCGTACGGTTCAGCAACATAGCCGATCACTTCAATTTGTTCCATTGAATCCCCTTGGTCAGAGCTCTCAGAAGGTTCGGAAGTGATACTTTCTTCAGAATCGTTGGACATTTTTACAAAAAAAATTGTCCCAAGTCGAGAACAACGCGAGAACAACACTACTTTTTGACAAATTGCCTGTGATTTCCTCATGAATTCCTCACGTGGACAAATCTTCGTGTCCACAACATTACGTCACGACGCATAAACTAGGTCCCAGACTCCGGGAAGATTTTGTTTCCAAAACAGCACTCTTTGGAGCGCCAAAAATACGGTTTGCAATTTCTTTTTATTCGTTTTGAATGTTGGAATCGTTATTTATACATGCCAAACTAAGAAAATAAGCAAAAAAAATTTCGTGTCATATGCACTTTAATGAAAGAATTCGATCTCCAGTGCTTATCAGACCACGGTTTGAAAAACAAATTAGAAACATTCATCGCTGGCGTTTTAATGATTTTCGAAAGTAAACAAGGAAATCAATTTCTTGATCCAATGACATCATTCTCGAGGCTGATTGTCTCCGAGCCTGCTATCCTATATGCTTTGTCTAAGCTAAACCCCCTGAAGGCCACAGGGCCTGATGCGATACCTAGTTGGATTTTGAAAGAGTAAGCAGATATCCTTGCTCCATCCATTACTAATATCCTTGACAGCAGTTTCGTAAAGGAAAGATGTCCATCGTCCTGGAAGATGGCTGACCGGCGTGGTACTCATACCCAAAGGGAAACCAATCACAGATATCAACAGACACCTCCGCCCGATATCGCTCTCCCCAATAATCTCTAAACTTGCAGAGGATTTTGTTGCTTCTCGCTACTTGGCCCAGCTGTTTAAGAGGTGATTGATCCAGACCAGACCAGTTCAGCGGCATCCTTAAGTCTTCAACTCTTCTAGCTCTGACGTCTATGGGTCATCAGTGGGCAGAGGCTACTGACGGGTCGGGCTCTGCTGTGAGGGTCGTCCTGTTTGAATATAGGAAGGCCTTTGATCTTATCGATCATAATCCCATCCCTCGCAGCGTTGCCTGTTGGGTGGCAGATTTCTTGATGCGGAGACAACAGCGAGTCAAGTTGTCTGCAGAATGCTTCTTGGAATAGGGCCCAGTTCCAGCTGGGGTGCTTCAGTACACCAAATTGGGCCCCTGCCTGGCTGTTTATCTTGATGATTAATGATCTTCGTGTCTAACGTCCGTACATCGAAGTACATGGATGACATGACCATGGCTGAAATTGTTCCTCGTGGTCTCCAGGGTGACATTCAGGGTGCAGTTGATATTGTCGAGGGCTGGTCACAGGTGCAGTGTATGCCACTTAACGCTACCAAGTGCAATGAACTGATCATTAACTTCAAGAGGAACAAGCATACCTTTAAGTCTCGTGGGTGCTGCCGGGAATGAACTCTAAATTGTAGATAGCGTTAGGATTCTAGGAGTCACAATATCGAACGATCAAAAGTGGAATAATCACGTCAACCAAGTGATAATAAAGGCAAATAATCGTCTGTACTTCTTAGTGTTACTGAAAAGAGCTGGTGTTAGGCAGAGTGACATTGTCAATTTCTATTGTACCGCAATCAGGCCTGTGCTTGAATACTGTTCGCCTGTTTTTCACCACAGTCTACCTGAATATTTAAGTGACGATCTTCAGCGAGTGCAGAAAAGGGTGTTGTCAATTTTATCGCCTCAACTATCTTATAGACAAAGCTTACCAACCTTTGAAATTAGCACTCTGCGTCAGAAAAGAGAAGACCAATGTACCAGACTTTAGAAATATCGTAGATAACAATCAACTGAATAGCCTATTGCCACCTAGACATCAGAGTCATTATAATACGAGCTCTCGTGATTTCACGCAAATCGTTTTAAAGAGACTTTTATTCCTGCTATGTCCAATCGTGCTAACAAGCAGCAATTTTTAGTGTAAAATATAATTTATTATAATTTATTATAATTTATTATGTTATCAAGTGTCTTAGTAAGGGCTTCTCGTCTTAATTTTTAAATTTATACATATATTCATGCCAAAATAGTTTTACATCACATTCTTAGTATTTGCCTATATAATTTTTGTAATAATTTCGCAATTCAGCCTAAGGGCTGCAAGCTTATTAGCCATAAATAAGCTATCTATCTATCTATCTAGTAATGAGGTTACACACAAATATGGACTTCCCTTGGGTAAAGTGACAGTCTCCCGTGGGTAAATTGTCTAGTGGAACAAGGGCTAACGCTCGAAACGTCAGCTTTTAGAATCTCTGTATGGTGGCCAATTTACATTATCAACTCCATTGATAATTCGAAATTTTTGTATTGTACAAAAGCCAAGTTTTTACCTCGCATCCTATATACCGAAAAATAGGCACACCACCTTGATCAGTTTGGAAAGAGATCATTGCCGTTATATAACACAGCATCATGAGATGCAAAAAACTCAGAAACGTTTTTAAGATGAAGCATAGCCAGTAATAGCCTGTTCTTGGCCCAACTATGCATCACTATCACTACTGACAACTTGAGAATATAACTCCCTTCACAAATTTTGAATTCTTGTAGAAAATAAATGGTTTCAAGAATAATATTGCTTTTTCACTAAAAGACCTCTATAAGGCAAACAGTCGGTAAATGTGCGCACGGATCGACTATTACTATTTGTCAGTCCCCATCGCATGTTAGAAATGTACAATACAATACAACATAAAGAATGTTGTATTGTATTGTACATTTCTAACATGCGATGGGAACTGACACAATCCTGAAATAGTGACAAAACTGATTACACACGAGATAAAGGGTTATATAATGTGGTGGGGCACGCTTCAGATATTTCCCTTAAATGGTCTACCAGATTCATTGCTTTTAATATGGTTGACACATCTGAATACAGAAAACATCATGAAAACGAAGAGCATATGAGGTTAATAAAGGGCATATGAGAGACGAGTGCAGCTTTGTTCCACTCTTCGGGAAATAGCACGGAAGGGGATAAGAATGTATGCCTACAGGAAATGTAGGGCACGTTGATTAAACAAAACAAAGATAAGCTGAGAAGAATCGCGATCAACTGTGATTATATTTTTACTTTTCATTCTGTATCATCACAATTGAATTCCTTCTTAAGAACTTTTTCTGTAAAAGGGGACTCTACAATTTACCCTTGACACTCGACAAATTACCCTTGACCCTCAACTCTCGACCCTAGATGACCTTGAACATGGAGTTAAAAGATTGAAGTAGGAGGACGAGTACCAGTACGAATTTCAAGTTCTGAGCACGCGCAATTCGAAAATTTTCGCCCTCCAAACCTAAAGGGCATGCTCAGTATGGAAAACTCGTACTTGTAGTCATCCTCGTACTCCAATCTAAAGGTCACTTATCACAAAGTTTGCTGCCGCGTTACCCGTGGTGCGACCTCAAACTATGGCCACTTGTTGTGGAGGTCAAGGTCTGCCTTACACCCACTGAGCAGAAAATCCCCTATTTCCTTAACAGGTTTTTTTGTCCTTTTTCAGCTCAACAATTGAAAAGTGCGGGAAATTTGTTTTAAATGTTTTGATCTCACGGTAAATCCTCAGAATACGTAGTGCTAATCGCTATAGTAGACACTAGCTGTAGAAGCAATCTTATCTCAAGAAAAACGGCAATCGAAATGTCCACGGCAGCCTACAATTTTGTCATCAACGCTAAAGACATGGGTATAAATGCAGAGGGTAAGAATGGACGTGTAGATTACGTGGAAAAGGCAAGCTTCTCTATGGAAATTCTGAAGCATATCGATGCGGGGCCACACAGCGGATTTTTGTACAAAGTTTACTGTTCTCTGCGCGAAGATTCAAGGTAAGTGCTAAATCATTCACTACGATAATTAAAATATTCGGATACTTGTTCATATAATCCATGAATTTTTTATTAGCTCTAATGCTTGCACGAATCGATCGTAGGCGACTTAATTAGAAACAAAGTTATTTGTTTTAGAAAAAAGTTCTGTCACAGATTACATTTAAATGTTAGCGCATATATCTCAAATCTGGTGTATTATTTTTGTAGAAATTGGTATGAACTTTGTGAATTTGTGAAAGATGTACAGCAAATACAATTGAATCTTTATCCCGCCAAATAAACAAATTTGGCGCGAGTTTTGATCGAGACCTCGCTCGAGGTCAAAGGGCGTTTTCCATTTACCAAGACATTCCGGACATTCCGGTTGGGATGTAAAAGGAACACACGTTTTTTGTTCGTTCCACTGGAAATTTTCTGGAATAAACGGAACTTCTGAAAAGGAAGTCCTGTTTTCCTATTGGAAACTTTCTGATGGAAATGAATATTCCATTTACAACTTTTGAAAGGTCTTACTACTTCCAGGCCATTCACGGCCACATTTTTAAATTTTGGCATGTAAAATCGCAATCACTGGGCGGCGAACAGACCTGAGTTAAATGGAACACGTTTTTCACCCGATGGAAATTTTGTGTAAATGGAAAACGCCCAAAAGGTCAGGCGCGCAAAGCTCGCCAGCAGAACACCATGGATAAGATTTTTTGGGAAATCTATTTTGGGAGGCAGGAGAAATTTTTGGTTATTGTTGGCAAAGCTTGTTTGTTTAAGCTGCTGTCAGCTCAGAGACGTTTGATCTGTTTGATCACTGTAAACTGTATACAGTAATAATCACGATTATATTTGTACTTTATGCAGAAACATAATTATTTCCATGTACACTATATCGTTTCCTGGGGTTAGAAAAGGGAGATCCACTTTTTGGCTGGGCTGAATCTAGATATTAAAATTAATTCTTCACAGGATATGTTACTTCAGGATACAGCATGCTCTTGCTGGTGGCCAGGGAAAATTTTTTGGAAGATCTCAACTCCACCTACGGATCTGGGGTCCTGACTTGTGATTTTGAAGGCCCAGAATTTAAGGGCTTTTTAAAATGGCTCATGAAGAACTATTTCAGGTGTGTATGCTTGTTGCTTTGTGTAGCAATGTTGTAATAGATAAATTATCGGTTATCAAGTTCAGTGGCATTTCCTTGCCCTGTGTAATACATTTGCAAGAAAAACAATTGAAGATGTGCTTTGAGCCCTAAAGTTAGCAGGCAGTTCAGGTACATGTAGTAGCGGGTTAACGTTCCCTTGTGCAAGTGGAAGGGGTGGGGTCCTATTTGAAATTCCCTTCATGTTAGGCGTCTGGATGTCTTCTGGAACTACACAATAGAGAGCTTTAGATTCTGAGACGAGAACGACTACGAGTACGAGATTTTCACATAGAACAACCGTGAGCGCGTCATTTTGGCGGGAAAACGTGATGCCGTCGTCATTTTAGTACGAGGTTTTGCAAAAGTGTCATCGTGTGAAAACAAGTCAACAACACAGTAGCAGTTTTGGCATTTTTCGATTAGCAAAAAGGCTCAGTTACCAGCAATAAGAATGACTGTGCAAACTATACTGCTAACAAAGAGTAAGATTAATCGTACGAGTTATAAAATTTTCCAAGTTGTTTTGCGAAAAACGGGTAGTCAAAACTCTTACTCGTTCTCGTCCTAGAATCTAAAGGTCTCTAATGATATCTAATTGTATACGGTAGTAACCCCAGCCAACAGGGCTCAATGAGCAGTTAAAACAACACTTGACCTCATTTTTCATAAGGACTGCATATTGCAGGCGACAAAAACGTCTAATTGATCTGCAGCAGACCACTAGTCCAAAGAAAAATTATTCAACAAAAGTGGAAATACAGTGAAAACGAAGTGACTATAGAGAAGTTTTTGTTCCATGTCAT
>OX421455.1:21270672-21285672 GCA_949126865.1 Montipora capitata | reverse complement strand
TAAGCACGATTGGAGAACAACAATAAGGAAAAGAGAAAGACACTACAAAGCCAGGAAACGTACCCGTAGAAACCGGGAACCATCTAGGATAAATATTAAGAAGATTTTGAAGTTTATGAAGAAACAAACTGTTCGATGAAGACTAAAATCAACTCTCAGAAATATGACTCCATCTTCACCCAGACTAAGAAATATAGCAGCTCATTATAAAACTTGGTATATGGTACATGAACACAGAAGCGATTGTTTTTTCAGCAAATTTTATTGTGGCAGTTTTAATAATACATGTTATGTCTCATTGGGCACTACAGAAGAATTTAACAACAAAAATCGAATGTTCAACAGTCCATTTGATGAGATTTGTTCCTTGAAACTCAAAGTTTCAAATTGTTGTGCAATGTTGTCATCTTTTAATTTTAATAGTACATCAAGCTCCAGTTTTTCTCAGGATAAATTTTGTGTTTCAAGAAAAAAACTTTTAATGTCTGGTGACATTGATAAATTTTGTGTTTCAAGAAAAAAACTTTTAATGTCTGGTGACATTGAACTCAATCCAGGAACCTCACACTTAGCTTTTTCTGTATTAACACAAAGGTTCAGCGAGTTAGGTTTAAGGCCACTAGACGTTGGTGGTGATGGAGATTTAAATCTGTTACACACCAAGTGTTTGGTACTCCAGATCGTCATCTTGCTATTCGAGATGCTGGTATTCAGTATTTGAGGGACCACCCAGAACAATTGGTAATTGTGAAGAAGAGCTCCCCAAAAAACCTGTCGGCCGACTGTCGGTCAACTGTCGGCCGACAGTTGACCGACAGGTTACCGACAGCTAACCAACAGGTTACCGACAGGTTAATAAAAAAGAAAAATTGTGGTAAAAACGAGCAGTTAACGTCACATTCCGTAATGGTGATGTATGGCTCGACAGACTTCACCTACTTACCGATCAACTGTTATCAGTTGTTATCAGATGCGTATAGGATATATCACTTGCGTAATTTCTACACAACAGACAATCTAAGAATCGCATTGGAAGATAATTTAATCCAAAACTCAGCTAAAAACTCTGAAAACCATAAGCTACGTATCAATACAAACACTTTCCTTCAAATCGCCCTACAATGCAACGCGGCCTCTTATGGTATGTCATGTATGTATGAATGATGTTTACAATGTGGGCAAGTATCGCTAGCCAACGCTAAAACAGTGGACAAAAGCCATATTAGTAGTACAAGTGCTGCTCAAGGTATCGTTATGAACTGCCTTTAACTCGTTTCGCGTAGTTTAGAAGCAGTAGACAAGTAAATGCTTACGATCATTTTAGTTTGTCCCGCCGACAGGTTACCGACAGGTTACCGACAGGTTGCCAACAGGTCACCAACTGTTGGTCGATTGTTGGCCGACAGTCGGCCAACACTTTGGCCTCAAACATAACACAAGCTGTCGGCCGACAGTTGGGCAACAGTCGGCCGACTGTTGGCCGACAGTCGGCCGACTGTTGCCCAACTGTCGGCCAACAGTCGGCCGACTGTCGGCCGACAGTTGACCGACAGTCGGCCGACAGGTTTTTTGGGGAGCTCTTCTTCACAATTACCGAACAATTTATTGAGAGCAATGTTGCACATTCATGGCTAGAGTACGTAAACACTATGTCCAGCCAAGGAACTTGGTGTGCCATGGTCTCATAGTGCAAGCTGTTGCAAATGCACTGGGTATTAGGCTCTATATCATAGAGTCCCATGACAATTTTACAGAGAGGACAATCATTGAACCTGCAGTTACCTTACAAGGAGGAATATGGACGATAGACTTAGGTCATGTAAATGAAGTTCACTATGTCTCTGCAGTTCCAGATGTATTGGAAATATTTAGAGCAACAATGGCAAACAATGTTAGAGCTTATATAGCTAATAGTGGCACCAATGAATCTAATAATTCTTCTGCCAGTAATTGCAGAAAGGCACACTTGCAAAGATATATGAGAAAAAGGCGGGCCACTGAAAGTACTGAATGCACACAAAATAGACTAACCAAACAATTATTGCGCTTTGGACAATTATTGGCACCAATGAATCTAATAATTCTTCTGCCAGTAATTGCAGAAAGGCGCACTTGCAAAGATATATGAGAAAAAGGCGGGCTACTGAAAGTACTGAATGCACACAAAATAGACTAACCAAACAATTATTGCGCTTTGGACAATTATTGGATTTTAGCGCTATACAAATAAAGTTATTATTATTATTATTATTATTATTATTATTATTATTATTATTATTATTATTCAAACAACATAAATATGCACAAGAACACCGAACTTCACAGAAACAATGTAAAGCAAAACGACTCACACATTGCAGAAATGCACAGCAACAGAAGACTACAAACAACAACCATAAACAGGAAAAACCTCATGAAAATCAATCCTATAAAGTGTCTGTAGACAACTTAATTTCAAAGTTCCATACTATTGTTTTAGAAGGTCCACTCTACATTTGTACCTGCTGTGATCAATTATTACAGTGTTTCTCTTGCTGATAGGTTAAGATTATCTCATCCAACTGTTGCAAAATACCTCTTAAGTAAAACAAGTGTAGACAACAAAGAGTGGTTATGTGATACATGTAAAAGGCATTTAAAAAAGAATAAAGTTCCACTGTGTGCTGCTATCAATGGAATGCAATTTCCAGCAAAACCACAATTTTTGGACTTAAATGAGTTAGAATGGAGATTACTTGCCCCAAGATTAGCATTTTTCAAATTAATGCATGCCCCAAGAAGAAATCAGTTTAAAATAAGTGGGAATATTGTTAATGTTCCAGCAGATGTCAGCAACACAGTGAACCTGTTGCCTAGGTTAGAAAGTGAAACTGGAACAATTAAAGTACAATTGAAGAGAAGATTACGGTGTAAGAGTTATGCATTATCTTTGAATGTACGGCCACAGAAAGTAGTGGAAGCAGCCAATTGGCTTATAAGCAACAGTGACCTTTATAAAGAAGAAGGGGTTATTGTTAACAATGATTGGCAACAAAGTTTTCCAGAGAATATTCCAGTAAGTGACAGTAACACTAAAGATGAATGTCTCAGTCAACGTTTAAAAGATGATGACTGTATGATAAGATGCAATACTGAAAAGGATCTTACAGATGATGAATTATCTACTAATGCAAATAATTGGAATGAGGATGAAGGTGAAATGCCAGCAGGAGTTACAGACACCTTGTTAACAGCTCCAGATTTCCTAGATGATGCTGAACGTGAGAATATTCTGAATGTTGCACCAGCTGAAGGCGGCATACCACTCAGTATATTTAGAGATAAACATTCTGAAGTATTGGCATACCCTGGTATATTTTTAGGTAAAAAAGGAACTGAGAATGACAATCGACTTGTGCCAGTTCATTATAGTGATACGTGTAAATCAGAGCTGAGGCGTTCTGATCGAAGAGCAGCAATGTGTGTTGAAAAAATATTTTTTTAAAGCTAAAAAATTACAAATGAAGACTATTTTAGGGAAATCAAAGATTACTATGCGAAAATGCAAAGGTGTCAACAGAACTCTGACCGCTGGGTATTTAAAGCAGAAGGGAGCTATAGAAAGACCAGTTCATCTTGATGAAGGCTTTAAATTTTTAAAGGCATAACGAGGCTCACCACCTTATTTTGAAAATGCTAAAAGAGATCCAGCAACCCTGTTTTGTAGTTTTTCCTCTGCAGAAACACAGTGGATACATGTCTTAAGAATTCTCGGTCAACTAGTAGATGATAAACAATATTCTGATAATGAACTTGAAAAATTACATTGGGAACAAAAGTGCAGATTAATTCAAAGTGATCCAGTGACATGTGCAAGACATTTTGATTACCAATTCAATCAATTTTTAAACCATTTTCTTATGAGTAGTACTGCACCATTAGGATCTCTTATAGATTGGTTTTATAGAGTTGAATACCAGCAAAGAGGTTCACCTCATATCCACATGTTGATATGGATAAAAGATGCACCAATATTTGGAGTTCATGATGATGAAGAAGTCATTTGTTTCATTAACAAAATTATTACTTGCCAGAGACCAACTGACAATTCAGACCTAATACGTTTGGTGAATAGACAGGTTCACAGGCATTCAAATACTTGTAGAAAAAAATATAAGAATGAATGTAGATTCAACTATCCACAGCCTCTAATGAAATCAACTAGAATCTTGCATCGTCCAGATAGTGACATTCCACCACACAAGCTCAAACATTATAGAGATACTGGTATGTGGACACATATCAACAAAGAGCTACATGACCTAAAAGATGGTCAAGATATCACTTTTGATGACCTTCTTTGTAATCTAAATGTGACTGAAGAGAATTATTTACTCTCTTTGCATTCATCTTTAAATTCCCCAACTATATCTTCTTAAAGAGGAAGCCAACTGAGTTAAGAATTAACAACTATAACATCTCATGTCTCAGTGCATGGAGAGCTAACATGGACATACAATTTATCCTTGATGTTTATGCTTGTGCAATGTACATTGTTTCATATATCTCAAAGGCCCAAAAAGGGATGTGTGAATTACTTCGAAATGCATGTGATGAGGCTAGGAAAGGAAATTCTAATATAAAACAACAAGTGAGACATATTGGTAATAAATTTCTGAACAGTGTAGAAATATCGACCCAAGAAGCAGCATATTTAGTGCTTCAAATTCCCATGAAGAAATTCTTCACGTCAGGTAATCTTTACACACACTGCACCTCCTAATGAAAGAGTTCAATTATTAAAGGGCACGAGTGAAATTGTGATGATGGAAGGTGATTGTGAAGATGTACTTGCAAAAGCGTGTATCCAGAGTGCGTTACTGCGTCCTGGGACGCACTCATTTTCCTTTTGGACGCATAGAATGTGGAACGAAGGGTCCAACTGGATGCAGAAAAAAAATCGAATGTTTATGCAAATTACAAACGCCAGGAAAAACATGCGAACAGCATATTTCAGAAGGAAATTGAACATTCCCATTTCTCACAACGGTGAAATGTTCGAGATCCATTATTTTCGGATTTATGTAGTCCAATGATTTCATTTTGACAACCATTATGTCCAGCTTGAGGAGTTAAGTTTTGAATTCCCACGTGTTGCGTGACATGATTTGAGCTGTTTTTTAGGCGAGACAATTGGCGACACTTTCGATGTGCTGCCAGTGATAATAAAATATTTCAGTCCAAGTTCAGTTTGTTGCATGCTTTCCAAGCAAATTTCAAGCATTAGTTCGCTTATCGTCAGGGAAATGACAGAGAATCCAACAGCGAAATATGTTTAATTTTTGTTTAGTGCGACCCTGTTGATATTTAACGAGATGCTTCCGTGAGCATACACTGGGTTGCCTGTGGTACGTGTTACAGAAAATCAGAAGGCACTGAATTGTGTGGTATTGAACTACAGCACTCCAGTCTCTGAAGAATAAGAAATAAAAGAGAAGCGAGAAACATTGGCTTCTGGGCTGACATGTTGATAATTTTCAAGTTCCCTCACAACTTCTTTTCACCACAAGTTAAAGCGTGCCCTCTGAGCATCTGACAGCTTTGTAATACCAAAGTTCACTGAAGTTAAGCCCTGTCCGGCGGGAGTATCTGGATGGGAGACCAAAACAATATACTCCTCATAAAACAGAAGCATCGGACCGAAAATACTATTAACGCTAACAAATGCGAACTCAGCGAGGTACAGATTTTGTTAGCTTGCTTTATGCAAAACAAGAGCATCATTCTAAAAGCTTATTCTACGCAAAAAGTAGGTTCTGGAGGTAATTTTGAGAGTGGAAATCAAGGTTACACGGCAGACGGCAAATACAAACTCACGATTTAATTAACTTAACACACCAGAAAGACGCTAACCTCATTTTGACAAGAAAATGCTTTACTATTGCCATAAAAACTATCCAGTTAAGCTCCCATATCATAAAACATGATAGATTCACAAAAGGCACCTTTTCCAGTGAACAATTTTTTGAAACAAACAACATATTTGCTATTAGAGGCAAAAACCCGTTCCTATTTCATTATGTGCATGAAGAGAAAAACTCAGTCGTGTCAAATATGCGCAACATTACAACAAACTAAAATTTCAGGATCAAACCGTTTCCATGAAGAACCTTTTCCTTTAATAATGAAGCACAAAATAGACGACAAGCTTTCTTTCAAATAATAGTCTTGGCTGTCACATTTCCAATTATTTTTTTTACCTGAAGACTGTGCAGAGTTGATCACAGATCCACTTAAGGTGTTCCATTCGTTCTCTGTCTTTGTTGAACCCATAAGTTACCAGAGAATTTTCTATCTGGTTTCACTGTTCTACATAACAGCACACTTTGATTTCGGCTCGACGGGCAATAGATTGTTGTCGAAGTTCATTACTTGTCGCTTTTAACATTCCAGGTGTTTGTATTTCACCGCCTGCCTAGTTTATCCAGCTGACTTTCCATTATTGAGCTCCATAAGGGTATATTTTTGTTTAAGGATCTACTAAAACGCCATTCGCGTTACATGACTTTTGACGCCATTGCAGGTTAAGTTAATGACTCTACTGTGTCCACCAGAGAAATCTACGCATTTCCACTACCCTCTCGATACTAAGAAAATACACGCAGAAGGCTCTATGCACAAAGACACCACTTACCAGGGGAGTGACAGGCAAGACTTTTACCGACACAGAAAATAAAAAATATAAAACGGAGAAATGTACCCATTTTTCGACTGGGATTGCCATACGGCTTGTTTTACACGTAACTTGTCTGTTTTGCAAATTATGCAACTTTTTCAGATTTAAAATTAAACGTGTTGAACATGAAACTTGAATGTATTCAATCGCTTAATTATTAACATTGGCCATGATGAAGTCACTGCCGCACGGGCCGACAATGAAACGTGCATCAATCGCTTATAATTATTTGTTTACTCTTTTGTTCCTAAATTTCACCTCAAGTGTTAAAATAAATGATGCTCTTTTCCAGAAAATTGAGATTCAGATTTTTTTTTTTTTGGCTGTGGTGATCTACCATTTATCAACTGGAGCCAACAGTTCGTACAATATGGATTGCTCGAGACGTTTTCAGATGTGATTGATAGAGCTTTGACAGCCCATACATTTTGATCGATGAATCAAATCTTATAAAAAAAACAATCATGGCAATATGATGCTGACACTCTTTTACAGGAAAATTCAAGTAATGAAAACAATAGTGACGATGAGTGTGATTTGTATCAGGAAAGTAAAAATCCAAATGACAATGAAGTCAGTTGTAAAAACCAAAAAAGATCCAGAGGAAGGATAATCAGAAGTGTTTGGTTTAGCAAAGAGGCTCACCCAGAAAAACATTATTGTGAATTAACTATGCTGTTTACTTCATGGAGGAATGAAGAGACAGATTTGATTGGTAATTATTGTTCTACATTTGAACAACATTTCTATACATTAAAAGATAAAATATCCAAACAGATGGAGCAGTATGCATTTTTTAGTGAACAGTTGGATCAAATTCAGAAAAATTTAAATAACATAGATGAACATCATTTTGATGCAATTATTGCACCAAACACACAGCACACACAACTCCAAGATGAAGCTGAAGGTGTCAGTGATTTACATCCTGACTTAGATGAAACTTATGATTTATCAGAAGACATTGGGATTCCTTCAGTTTCAGCTGATAAAAATGCCCTTATGTTAAATGAACTGCATGATCAGGAATATAGACAAATGGTGCAGAAGTTAAACAAACAGCAAAAAAAGAGTTTTTTAATCATATTTTACACCTCATTAAAACATCTGACAAACAATTTTACTGCTTTCTTAGTGGTGGAGCTGGCGTTGGGAAGTCTCAACTTGCTAGAGCATTGTATCAAGCAGCTCTAAAATATTATAATTACAAAGCTGGAGTTGATTTCAATGAAATAAAAGTATTATTACTAGCACCAAAAGGAAAGGCAAGTTACAACATCAAAGGAAACACGATACACAGTGCTGGGAATACCAGCAAATCAATCACTAAAAAACTAAAAGCCCCTTGATTCTAGTAGACTTAATAGTCTTAGGTGCAAACTAGGCAAACTTAAACTAATGTTTGTCGATGAAATTTCTACGGTTGGTAACTGCATGTTTAATGTGCAAATAAATTGTAGATTAAAAGATATTAAGGGAAGTAGGGAAGATTTTGGTGGTGTTAGTATCATTGCCATAGGTGATCTGTTTCAGCTGCAACCAGTCATGGATGGCTAAACCTTTACGGATGTTGAAAATTCAGAGTATGGTGTACTTGCAACAAACTTGTGGCAACAACATTTTAAAATGTTTTCAGAGGGTCATTCCACCGTATTTTGGACAAAGAAAGGATTACAAAAAACTGCCTTAATCTGATCTAATTTTCTGTTTGGGCTATAGCCAAATGGTAGAAGTTTGTAGAAAAAGGAAACTGTCCACAGGGTTGTTGTCATTATTTCATAAATTAACATAAATTACCTGCATCAGCAACAATAGCTGTTGCAGAGAGGACATTCTATTGCTGTGTTTGCAATCAGCTAAAAAACTTAAATCAAGCAAAAGTTGTCTAGACAAAATGTCCATTATGAAGATATTCTGCAGTGGCAATTTCAGCCTGACTTTTACCCCATAATCCTTTGTAAGCTGTAGTTTGTCTGACAAATGTCCTCTCCGCAACATTTTGACACCTTTAAGTTTTGTTTATTTTAGACCAAGGAATACTATAAAGTTGCAGATTTGTGAACTTCTGATTTATGGCAAGGGGTAAATTAAATTAAATTGTATCAAAATTATGATAAACTATTAAATATATGTTTAAATACCAGGTTGTTTTTTGTTGCGGAGACGACATAATATTCTCAAAATTTAATCTGTCGATGAAAATCAATTCTTTTTTTTATGCATCAAAAAGGGTCACTGCTGTGATAAGTTTTATTATTTCTCATTAAGGACGGTGCCTACTATTGTTATAGCGCATACGTTCTGCGCATCTCCAGATACTTGGGTTTTCTATCGGTGATGCTTACTAATGCAGGAATATTTTTTGCGCGGTTTAAAACTATGCAGAAAAGGTAGATCTTCGTAAGTACTCTTGGTATCCAAAAACAAAATTGGGAGTAACCATGCATTCTTTAGAGATAATTAAGCTTCAATTTGAGAAAGAACGCCATACATTCCTTTGTATTTTGGAGCTTTTAACAAATATTGTTCATGGATTATCTTTGAAAAATGTGTGGTTACCCCCAATTTTCTTTTTGGATTTCAATAACACTTATTAAGATCTACCTTTCCTGCATAATCATAAATCGGGGCAAAAAAAAACTTTGAATTAGTAGGCACCTTCCTTAATGTACAAAAATTTGGTTTTATCAACGGAGTTGATAATGTAAATTGGCCACCGTACCGTAATTGGCCACCGTACAGAGATTCCAAATGATTCCTTAATGCCCTATCAAACTGGTTTAATTCATTCTATGTTCATAAAATGCTCCTACAAGATGTTTTGCAACTGAGCATGTGCAGTGAGGTGGAACTGTATTCTGGAAAATCCCCATTGCCATGTGCTTCAGGAACTTGACCTGTTTATCACAGATAAAAGCACTTTCAAGTTTTCAGCAATGAGTCCAAATACTAAAAGAAGTAAAAAGTTTAGAAAAGAGTTTAAAAAAGATCCAGAAAAGCTAGTGGTTTACCTAAAAAAGGTTAGAGAACGAAAGAAGAAGCAGTATCATGAAAAAATGGCCAAGTTGTCTGTGGAGGAGAGAGAGATGTTAAAAGAAAAGGATCGGTTAAGGAAGAAAAAGGAGAGAAAACGTAAAAAAAGCGAGAAAGCAAAAAAGTCAGGTTGCCAGAATAAGTTTGTTGCCTCTACAAGTCTGTTTATAAGCCCTCAAAGCCTTGGTAAGGCAGTACACCGAGTGAAAAGCAGCCTGCCAAAGAGCCCTAAGAAAGTCCCAGTGGTGATCTCAAAAATTGTGGAAGATCTATCACCAAGAAAGCGAAAAGCAGTTCTTGAAGCTTGTGACAATTCTTGTAAAAGAAAGAAGCTTGACAGTGTTGAAAGGGAGAAGCGGTCTGATGCTCTTAGGGTGGTACATTACTGGAGTGATGGAGCAGGATCACAATTCAAGAATCGATACCTTTCAAGTTTACTCTACCATGAGGAAGACTTCAATTGCAAAGCCACCTGGAGTTTCTTTGAAACTGCTCATAGCAAAGGTCCAGTAGATGGAATAGGAGAAGTTAAAAGGGCAGTGTGGCGGTCAATCCTTCAAAACAACACAGTGGTCACAAATCCAGACGAATTTGTGCAAGCTGCCCAAAAATTGTGCAAGAAGGTCAAAATTGTTCATGTCCCAAAGCCTGTAATTCAAGAAGAAAGAGGTAAACTGCAAGAACGATGGGACAGATGTAAGGCAATCCCTCAAACCCACTCTGTCCACCTTGCTGCAAGGGCCAGTGCCTCCACTCTAGCTGTCGCCAAGAATTCACAGTTTTTTTTCAAAAAGATGTCTGCTAAGAGCATATCTTGATTAAAGATGAGAAAGATAACACAACACTGCCAGCCTCATCAAACCCTCCAATACATAGCCAGCCAGTGGTATCAGGAGACAAGGGAGCTCAAACACTTCAGGGAACTTCTGCTAGGAACAACATCTTTGTAGAATATGGCCTACCACAGTCACTTAATCAATCTCTTGCAGCATCTGCAACCTTTTCCTTACCTTGCTACGCAGATCCTTTGGTAAGGTTACTTGTTAGTGATACAAGTACCTTCAAAGGGAGCAGTCTTGTTGATCAAAGTGCTTTAAGGCATCTTTATGGCAATGGTAAAACTGATGAGGAGAACTTTCTCTCTAACTTCATCATAGATGAGTATCTCCTTCTTTTACAGAAAGCAAGTGAAGTAGATGGTCTTCAAACAAAGGTCTTGCGTTGGGAACAGTTTGAGAGCGGATCCCTGTCAATGCTCACTCAACTGTTGCAAAAAAAATGGAGAGGTTAAAGAGCAAGATGTGATCTTGGTACTTTGCAGTCCTATAGGTAGCAAGCACTGGTCCCTTCTTGTTGTCCAGCCTCAACAAAAGCTTCTTGCTGTTCTGGACAGTCTCCCAGGAGATTTTGTTAAGCCAAGTACGAATGCAGCCATCAACAAAATGTGCAATGCTCTACAACAAGCTGATGAAAGTTTTGACAAACGTCACTGGAAGTTCTACACTAACAACCACAATGATGTTCCAGTCCAAGGGAATGGCTATGATTGTGGTGTTTTCTCTGTAGGCAAGATGCCTGGTTAGCAAAGGATCGATGATAAAGCAGTTTGATATTCCTGATTTCAGGAAAAGCATGATCCTTGAGCTTCAAGAGAAAAAGCTGAATCCCATCCCAGCTGAGCCAATCAAACCCGATGAGTATTATGCTGTTGACTACATCAACAATTATTATTACTTTGGCAGAGTTCTAGAAGCCAAAACAAATGCCTTCATCACGTTCAAGTTTTTGCACAGTGCCGGTCGTAACAAACATGATTGGCCCAGAAGAGATGACATTGATGAAGTACGTGTTTCTTGTATTTTTTATGGACCAGTGCATCTGGAGGGCAATAGGCCTTTTGTAATTACAGAGCATGAGGAAGTTGAAAAACTATTTGCAAATGTTTTGAAGTTTTTGCCAAGACACAACCAACAGCAGTTCTTGAGTAAATGTTTTCTAAATTTGTACCTAAAGTTTGGTTTCTGCTTTGTTTACAGTGCTTGTGTATTTCACATTTTGGCTGTCAAGGAAAATTGAGTTTGAAAAGTCAGTCTATAGTTTTCAGCTTGTTACCCAAGAGACCATGTTATTATACATAATAACATTTGTTTACAGTGCTTACAAGTGTGTTTTGACATTTTGGCTGTCAAGGAAACTCGTGTTTAAAAAGCCAGTCTACAGTTTTCAGCTTGTTGCCCAAGAGGCCATGTTACTATACATGCACATTTTGTGTACGGATATTATAAAAGTCTCAAGACATTGAGTGTTGAGTTTGATGGTAGTTAATTTCAGGTTCTTAATGAACAAATCTTGAAATGGCCTATTTTAAAGCCTTGTATCAAGATTGTGAAAATTAAAGACCACTTTAATTGTTCTTAGTCTTTTCGTAGATATGGACAAAATTGTCCTCTCCGCAATGTCCTCTCCGCAACAGACCCTCTTTGAACATTTTAAAATTTCTACCAATAAAGGGTCATGTGTTTCCTCATTTTAACCCTCATACTTTAATAACAACATACACTAGGGCAGTAAACAAGATGACTAAGATGACCAGTCAATTCAGAGGGATTTGAACATAAATATTATGTGCTGAAAAATGGAAATTTTCTGATGTCCTCTCCGCAACAGCACTGTCTTTGTTGCTTTTCTGACTGAATCAAAACAGTGTAATGCTCAATTTTATAGTGAACTTCAACCTGACATAAAAACAGTTTGGTTATAATAAATAACTACTAAGTTGGAGGATAAAATGATTCTAGAATGTCCTCTCTGCAACATACAAAATACTGTGGAAATGACCCTTTAACTACATGAAATTATGAGGCAAAGAGAAAGCAAAACCTTTGCACAAATTTTAAATAGATTGAGAGAAGGAAATCACATAACAGAGGATCTATTAAAACTAAAAGAAAGACTTATTAGAGAACATAGCTCAAGTTATCCCTCAGATGCACCTCACCTATTTGTACAGAATGCTAAAGTAAATAACTTCAACATGCAAGTTCACAATGCTTCTAACAATGCAAAGTATAATATTAAAGCTCAAGATAGTGTGATTGGAACAAATTTTTTACAACTGAAGAAAAATTTTTTGAATCAGATACCAAATGATCCACGAAAAACAAAACAGTTATTTTCTACAGCTGTACATGTAATCTTCAACTGAGTGAAGGTGAAAGAGTGAAAATAGCCATAAATGTTCACACAGAAGATGGGATCACTAATGGTGCAGCTGCAGTGGTCAAACGTATTGTACTAAATCACAAAGAAAAACCAACAGGATTAATATGGGTGCAATTTCACCATAGTGATACAGGTAACAAAACTAGGCATGAAAATAGGCAGTTATATAGACAAACAATTCAACCCACCTGGACTCCCATTAAACCTGTAACTATTCACTTTCCAGTTGGGAGAACTAGAGCTGCTAACATAGTTCGCAAGCAATTTCCTTTGCACCCAGCTGCTGCCAAAACCATACATCGCTCTCAAGGTGATACTGAGACAGGAATTGTTGTAAATTTTGCAACAAAAAAGACCATACCACACATACATTATGTTGGCCTAAGCTGAGTAACAACTCTTCAGGGGTTGTACATAACAGACCTATCTGACAACAAAATTGCAGTACCTCTGATGTCAAAACTGAAATGCAAAGATTACGTACCAAGGCAGCCCTTGACCTTTGCATCACTCCCCTTTAAAAAAATCAGTCCATCCTTCTTCAAGTTGTGTTTTTTAAATACAAGATCACTTCATAAGCACATAGAAGATTTGGTAATTGTGAAGAAGAGCTACCCAAAATCATCTGTTGGCCGACAGATGGCCAACAGGTTTTGCCCGAAATATAGGCTACCCGTATAAGACTACAGCTTTAAGACTGCAGATTTACTTATTTGTGCAGAAACTAGGTGCAATGCAATTGACAATGATAATATGCATTGTACATCATGGAAGGATTTAAATAGCAGACCCTATGGTGGTATTGCAGTTTACAGTAGACTCTCTAATGTTTCTGGCTTTCCATACACTAGCAATACTAATGGTATTGAATTCACTCTTGTCAGACTATCTGCCCTTCCAAATGTGACAGTCATAGCAATCTATCGTTCACCACAAATTTCTCTGACTGTCTTGCGTCAATCACTCATTGAGGCATTAAGACACATTTCCTCAGAATACACCATTATCATTGGAGATTTTAATGTGAACTGGGTCAATGAGGTTGAAAGAAGACCTCTGTACAACCTTCTTATCAGAGAAAAAAACTATAAACCACTTATTTCACATTATACAACTGATAACAGAACAATTATTGATCACATATACACAAACATCCCAGATTTACATACTACTTCAGTGGTATTATAAACATATTTTACTGATCATAAAGCCATCTGGGTATCCTTGCCATACAAACGTTCTTATTAAAAACACCCCTGAAATTTACAACCAACCAACCAAACAACAATTATTGAAAACCAAAGTGTTCTCCCATTATAAATTTACCCCAAACTATTCCTTATAAAATAATTTATAATTACGTAAGCAGCACATAATGATAATTAATAATTAAATATATATATATCTTAACACACCGCTGGTACAAGACCCAGCAGTGTATTGTTGACACAAGTTTAACCCCCCCACCAACCCCCCCCGCCCCGCTCCTCCCACCTTTCCCCTACACTGTATTCTATAACCTCATGCCATACTTCATATTTTATGCCATACTGTATAATTATTGTACAACCATTTCCTTACCCCTTGCAAGCAGACTAAACTAGTGTTCCTTTGCAACAATAACAAATTCATGAGAGCAATTAACAGCAACATTAGTACTACATTTCATTATAGTATTATCTATATCTTCTTTTTCAGGTAAGGTGTTAACAAATGGCACAAAGATACAAGAGGAAAGGCAAGTTTCTCTCTTTTGTAACCTTTCAATCTTCCACTGAAGCATTAATGCAACATAACATATACCAACTAATATTTTAGCCCTTTCACTTCTAAAGTTAAATCTTAGGTAATAATCGATAAAACTGAAGTAACTACACCGTCCTATTAACTTGTAACCCTTGCCTGAACTTGTAATATACTTTATTTAATCACTGCTTTGTCATCTACTGTAACCATTTATTTTTCAATATTGTTGCATCCAAATGAAATGTTAGATTTTTCCCACGTAATCAGTTTGAAAACCTTTGAGA
>OX421455.1:21258172-21265672 GCA_949126865.1 Montipora capitata | reverse complement strand
CGCGGAGGTAATTTTTCTCAATGACTTCCGCTGGCATCCCAAAGTTATTGCCTGGGCTGACTTTCTACAGGCTCTGGAAGGCGACACGGTGCACTTGCCCACCCCAAAAAACGTATGTAGCCGAGATTTGGAACTAAATATAGACACCCCATTTTTCGCCACCTCTGATGCTCCTTTGGTTTTAATTAAAGCGGGAGCAATTGACAGCACTAACACTCGTATGATGAATGTGAGGTGGAGATTCTACCACTTTTGGAACCAAATACCACCTGAGGAACAGCAGGAGTTAATTCCATGTGGTCGCTGCTTTGCTAAGTTTATTTTGGACAATGCACCCAACGATGTGTTGCTATAGAGACACAGAGACATTTCTCAGTAATGATCAGTAACATTTCTCACTAGAGAAAAGTGGTTTTTGAAGGTATTATGTCAATTTGTTATCGCTATTTTAGTGCTAAGAAAGTCTCTGTTATGCCCTTGTGATAAAACAGGTATTTGTTCTCGCATTCTTGCAGATATGTGAAAAAATCGACATTTCTCACCTTGAAATTTAAAAAAAAACGAAAACTTTAATCTTTTATAGTCGTTTCAGTGAGAAATGTTCAAAAAGCGCCACAATTAAAGTGCCTATGTTAACAAGAAACGAGGGGAAAAGAAAATTAAGACATTGACAAGCCACACAAGAGTTTATTTTCAAGAAATATAGCTCTCTGTGAATTACAATTCACACAAAATGGCCTCGTAGACAAGTGAGAAATAAGGTGAGAACTGTTCAACGTACCTGTCACCCAATGCCCTTTCCTAAAATAACCTTTCAGAGCAATTTTACAGTCATCACAGTTTCTTGAAATGGAACAAAGTTGCCCTTGACGTTGAGTAAAAACTTCTTAAGTCATGGAAAATGTAATAGATAGTGTGGACCGCTGTATCGAAGCACTCCAGTCAATATTTTGTTTTGTGACCTTTGGACGCCAGTACAGCTTCAATTCTGCGAGTCATACTTAGAATTAGTTTATCGATATCCTCGATAGGAAAAGTATCAAAGGCTCTCAAAACCCGTGCGGTGAACTGTTCAAATGACTCCTTTGTAATATTCTGTGTTACAGCTTCTTCATCTAAGTGACATTTGATTTGGTTGAATAAATTTTCTATGCAATGGATATCTGCGCAGCAAGGAGGAAGTTTAAGTAACTCCGCCTCAATTTCCTCTAGGGCCTCCTTCGCATGCTTGCTTGTCTGGCTAGGGTCGTTATCCATGACAAAGAGTCGTCTTGCATTTCTTTTCGGCCCTGCCCAACCAAACGCTATATTGAAAGAGCTCCTAATAAACTGAGCGAAGAAACTTCCGTGCATTTTTTCATAGGGTACTGTTAGTATTACCCCTTTTCCGTAAGCAATGGCTACGAGCACGTGCAAACGTCTACCGCCAGGCAGGTCCTTGGAACCTTTTGTTGTAAACTTTAGGCCTTCTCCCTTCTGTCGCCATATCCGTGATTTATTTACATTTGCACCGCTCTGCGAATTGTATTTGTGGACAAAGGACATGGCATCTAAGTAAAAGGCCACTTCATTTGCCCAAAATTGGGGATTTTCTGCGGCTACACATTTCACTTTGCGAGCGAATCGTACACGCAACTTGCGGTCGTTTTCACTAAGAAGGCCCTTTTTCCTCCCTTGCAAATATGAGTAACCACTTTCATTTAAATAACGAGAAAATGTTCTCCTACTTGCCATTTCAAAATTAAGCCCACTTTGCTCCTCTGTGCTTTTAACTGTAATGTTTCTACAGTTTCTTGCCCTTAACTCCTTTAGCGCGCGGACAAGTTTTCGCACACTACATTGACTTACTTTCCGTGGTCTCCCGTCTTTGTTACTTGACTTTGATGCGTCCTTATTTGGCGGAGGATTGTCGCTGCAAATTCTAGCAGCAGAAGACTTGGCAATCCCACATTCTCTTGCTATTTCACGGTATGATGCCCACCTGTACTTTCGTAAAAACAACGCTAAAGCTGTTTGCACACTTGTTATTTTCTGGTCGCAAACCATCCCGAATTAAGCTACCAAGCAACTTCTGATGACTGTTTAAAAGTACATGACTTGTTATACAGAAAAGGTTAAGATGCAGGCATTCCCAGTCACGAATTTTGTACACTTTTTACAGTGAAAGGAAACTCCCCACGCATGAAAATGAGTACGTCACAGATTTGTGATAAGCATTCGAGACTGTTCTTCTATGCGACTCAGGTCACGAAGTAAATAACAATTACTTAGTAATACCTGGCAACTTTTTTTAAAACTTACTATACTTACGAATCCACAACTTTTATCTATGTTTCTTACCGTTTAAAAGACTTTTTCCAATAGAAGGGGTTTTCAGACAACTCTGGTCAATACTCTTGGGACATTAACGCAACAGCTGATGAAAATGACGCATTTTCTCTCCCCCCGTCCCCCCCGGTTCAGTGTTGACGTTATGGCTTCAAATCTTTTTCAACACAATCAACATTGCTGAGGGGAAGGGGGGACAGCAGAAACAGGCTCTTTCCACAACATTTCCAACATTTACAGGTTAAATACACTTTTCATAAGCAAGGTGTGTTTTCGCGCCTCATTTTCGTAAGTGTCCCAAGACGTTTTGACCAGGGTTGTAGATCTGAGAGAAAAGAATATCAAAGTTCCAGTTTTTAATGACTCTGGAGCGGACGTGACCTTACTCAGAGGTGTCCAACTTTGTACGTTGACAGAACTGCACAATGAACGAACAGTGATTCCAGATGTTTCAGATAATGTGTTGTGCAACGCCACGGAGTCTGTTGCCTCAGATCAAAAAGAGTCTTATGCGAAAATCACAGTTGGTGGCCTTGATGAAATTGATCCAACAAAGGAACATAAAGTCCTCGGAACAAATTGGAACCTGGAGGACGATACCAGTGTTATGAAGCTGAATAAGATCGTTGAGTTCACCTGGGGCCTGGAGCCTACAAAGCGAAACGTTCTCTGAATTGCAGCCAAACTATTTGACCCTCTTCGACTGATATCCCCAGTAATGGTGGTGTTCAGAATGCTATTACAAGAGCTTTGCCTGAACAAGTGTGAATGGGACAGCCTCATCCCTCAACCTGGAAGAAACCGCCTACAAAGGTGGTTGACTGACTTGGAAAAGATTAGCGAAATGACTGTGAGCCGCTGCTACTTTCCTGGAAGAAGAAAGAAGAGTGAAGTTCGCAACCCTACACGGGTACAGAGATGCTTCGAAGGGAGCATATTGGGCAGTTGTCTACCTGTGCATTGAAACTGAAGATGGCTACAAAACAAGCCTCGTAGCATCCAAGAGCAGAGTCACGCCATCTTCGCCTATGAGTATCCCTAGACTCTAGCTGCTTGCCACACTAATCCTGGCCCATTTGATCTCTTCTGTACAAGAAGCCTTAGCCCAGGTGGTGAACATTAGTGTTCTTCTGGATTCTATCCAACAAAGAATACAAGCAGTTCATGCAGAACTGAATAGACGAGATCCACAAGTTGATCGATGTGAAGAGCTGGCGCCACTGTCCTGGAGTTGAGAATCCTGCTGACGTTGGCTCCAGAGGATGTCTCACATCTGAGCTCATTGAGAACAGCTTGTGGTGGGAGGGTCACGCCTGGCTAAGGGGGCCACAGAGGAACTACCCAAACTCCGAAGTTTTAAAGAAAGAAGATTGCAGGACGGAATTCGAAGCAAAGGAACGAAATCCACAGGACGTGACTACCATGGTAAACCTGACGACAGAACCTAGCAATCCTGTAAAGCTGACTGAAATCATCGACTACGAGCAGCTCAGCAATGCCACTTAACTATTCAGAGTAACAGCTCTCAGCCTGAAGTTCATCTGAAATCTGAAGTCAACGAGAAACGGGAGAAAAGAATCACTAAGTAAACGGAACACCCTGACAGCTGAAGAAGTCAGTGAAGCGAAAGTACTTTGGATCCATAAAGTTCAAAAGCCTTTGGAGATAGAGAAGAACTTCGAGAACCTCAAACTCCAACTTGGGCTGTTTACAGATCAGGACAGCATTCTAAGGTGCAAAGGGAGACTTGGAAATGCTCTGTTGAGTGTCGCAGCGCATTATCCCGCCCTATTACCAAGACGACATCACATTACAAGACTGATTGTCGAATCCTGTCATTGTAAGATTAATCACGGAGGAGTAAAGGAAACTCTAATAGCAGTAAGGACTAACTTCTGGATTCCGAAGGGGAGACAGTACATGAAAAAGATCCTTGACCGTTACGAACACGTTGCTGGTTTTAGAGGTTAGCCGATCTAAGATGTATATTTTCGTTCGTTACAGATTCGAATTGAGAAGGATATCCAGTATATTGTGGCTCCTTTTGAGGCAGACGCTGAACTGGCATATTTGTCTTCTAGTGGGCATGTGGATGCTGTGCTTACACGCACTCACTTACACATGCACCCACTCATTCATTCATTCATTCATTTATTCTGGTGTTGTTTAAGCTCAAACTCTCTGGAGAGGCAGACCTTGCAGATTTGGCCTACATTTTGCGTGTCCTCAACCTTGACAGCAGCCATTTCCAAGGGACACCTTGGGAAGGGGGGTTACTTGTTACTAGAACATTCAAGTATAAGAGTGTTTTGACTCCTCCCATAAGTCAGATAGGGTCTTTCTTTTTTTAGTGAAGCAGTAATCTTGGTTATTTGTCTGGGAATTTTTAAAAATTCATTTTTGTTCAGTGTGAACAATATTGGACTTATTTGTTTTAATCATGGCATAAAAACTTGCTCCTATCCTGGAGTGCAGTGCATAGAAAGATATGTGGGGTCAGAAGTTTAAAATATAGTGATCATTGTGTTTGTGATAATATTTGAAGGCAGATAAAGTACTTTGTTCTTAACTCAATTAGATTTTCTCAATCTATGTGGCAGATTTTTTGGTTGGAAATATTGACATGGTCACCATGGAAAAAAAAAAACATTTCCAGCTCACTAAGGTGAGAACATACAGTCAGCTGTATTAAAGTTTATAAGGTTACATTTTGGAGCACTTGAGCAAACACTCTTTTTTATTCATTTGTTATAACTTGACATGTTTTGGTAGCACATGCACTTCTTGTTAAAGCTTGCATATGAAATGCATATCAAGGTGTTGGTAAATTATGATTCATGTTTCCCTTTCATATGTGTTGAAGGTCAATTTAACTTCAACAGACCCACCATCTGGTTTTTTCAGGAAGTGAACCTGAACCACATGTCATGTTTTTTATTTTATGTAATTTTTTTTTGATTGAATTTGTCTTGTTTGGGTTCACTTATGTTTAGAACGGATGCCGTTAGCTTTCCATTGCTGGTTTGCATTTTCTCGTACAGGTAAATTCATAATATACTACCCAAACTCAATGCATAGTTTTACATTGAGCACTCCTGGGATAAGAGAAACAATTTATTGTTATTCATTTATTTAATTAAATATAACAATTTTTAACATTTTCAGCAAAAGTGGACATTCCTGATCCTATGGATGTGTATGTTGACACAATAGAGGATGGGTTGTTAAAGTGGAAGATCCCTTGTTTTCCAGTGATGGAAGTTGAATTCAAACGTGCTAGGGTCATCATTAATGGACAACAACAGAAGATCCTTTTGTTAAAGGACAGTTCGAGGTTAAAGTGCCCAGTGAATGTGCGTTGTACTTCACATTGCACTATAACCATACGTAGCGAAAATTATTTTGTGATGTGGAATCACTAAGAAATTAAAGATACCATTAGTCCTGAACACAGTGACCCAGAACAGTTGGGTTTAATTCCAATATATCAACACTCTAATGTAACACATACTCTTCCTTTCAAAGTTATGGGTGTGGCCTACTCCAAAGAGGTACAGAATCATTTAGAGGCTGTCTATGATCATTTGTACATTGCAAAAGAAATTGTTTATGCCAAGCTGTTTCTAGAGCCTGAAAAAACTCATGGCAACAAAGCAATTGCTGTGTTAATTAAGTATAATGATGACTGGCATAAATTTGGTTATATTATTGCTGCTGAGCTAACCAAATCTCTACATGCAGTGTGGTCTGATGGCTTGGATTTTGAAGTCACTGTTAAGCATATAAAATTTAGGTTTTGCTATCTGAAAGTAGGTTTTTGTATCACTATTAACCTAACAGGAAAGGAGAATGGTAGCCTGAAGTGATCAGAGCTGCTAAGAAAGTTCAGTGAATAGCTTTGTGACGGTTTTCTCTCAAGAGAGATTCCTATATTATAGTTGTCATATTGAAAAAAATGAACCGCCATTCTGTACGACCTTCGTTTTGTAGAACTCCACCAAAATGAAGTAAAGCTATGATCCTTGCAGTTATGGTTGCAACTTTAGCAATTGCATAGAGAAGCCTGAAAATTTCAGGAATTCAATGGGGTTAGAACCCGTGACCTGGCAATACCGGTGCTACGCTCTAACCAACTGAGCTATGAAGCCACTAATGTTGGGAGCTGGTCATTTGTGCATCTAATTTTCCTGTGAGGAATGACGTGAAATGAATCATTCCCATTAGGAATGATTCATTTCATATATTATCTCGTTCACCACAAAAATGGTTATTGTTAACATGTACATTTAAATAATGTAAGAGTATAAGAACTGCAACAAAGTTACATAGCAAAAAAAATTCAGCTTACTATAGTTCTTTTTTCTTGTGTAGAGTAGAACCCCACTAATTCCAACCACTCTGAAACGTGGCATTTACTTAAGGAACAGTATTTACACCAGTAAGTGCAGCAAAAGGCTACTCTGCTACTACAATTATTTATAAAAAAAACTGCTTCTGCAATAAAATTTTTATTTTCAACCCACGATTCATATCTACCATGGGTAAATGCATTAAAAATACTTGTTCGTTCTTATGATGGCTGATCAAACTCAACGGGTGGGAGAGGCACAGGTGCTCGATGAAAATTGGCCCTCACGGTTAGTTGGTTTATCTGAGGCAGTGAAACTCTGTCACCACACGTTTGCCTTTTCTTTTTCTTCCGTGCTCACAGTTGGGATGCCTCTCCCAAACAGTGTTTTCCTCATGTACCATTTAGGCTGATCACGAGCAACTGGACCTTGGGGTTTTTTGGGCATTTTATAGCAAAATCTCGATGATACATATACATGCCCAAAGCTATTAAAAGTTATATCCTAATAACCATTTAATGTCCGTCAAAAACACTCAAAGTGGTTCTAGATTATATCCTAGGGTGAACTAAACAATGAAACGGATGTAACTTTGGATCTCATTTTACACTTGGCTTCGGGTGGTGGACAAAACATTGACCCCCAGTCCATGGACTACCCCGATGGACTACCCTAATGGACAACCATAAAAATACTATTTTTCAAATAGTGCTTACTTAAGCCTCAACACCCATTTTAAACAGCATTGTTCAACAGTATTTAAGTCTAAGCACCCATTTTAAAGAGGTTAGCTTTCGATTAGTGTTGTGATGGCTGATTACTT
>OX421455.1:21225672-21228172 GCA_949126865.1 Montipora capitata | reverse complement strand
CTCCCCTGGATACCAGGTAATTGCTGGTAGAGAGTTCACTGTCTAAGATTGAGTTGTATAGACTTAACTGATTAGAGTGTAATGTGAAGTGCTAGGTTTCTACCCCATATGAACCATGTGAGCGTTGGCCCTACTAATGGAAATGGGCCCACACAAGGACAGAGAAAAACTCTGACCAGGGTGGGAAATGAACCCACGACCTTCGGGTTAGATCACCGCTGCTCTACCGACTGAGCTACAAGGTCACACGGGAGCAGGCCGTGGGAACTGAAGATGAGTTGTATAGATGCGTTTCAGTTAAGGCAATGATATCGTAGTTCCAAGTGGTGGCTTCTAATTCCAGCGTTCTTCTTTCGCTCACGATGCTTCGAGCTTTAGCATAAAATGTGGAGAGGTCATCGGTCTTGCGAGTCGCTGTTCCTTTATCCTGTTTTGTTTGCTACTGTTGGGACCACGGTTTGATTCAATATCACCACGCATCAACATGAGCGTAACTCTAAAGCGTGTGCTGGAATTAGGGCAGGGAATTCATAAAACACAGTAAAGAATGAAACAATCCGAACCTTCCAAAAGCATGGCCGACCGTCATTTTATTTGTCATAAAATACTGTATGTCGTTTTTTTTTTTAAATCTCCGGTCCCCTTTTTTTTTGGCGCAAGAAATATCTTTTCGGGCTTCAGTCTCTGTGTTGCTGTTTGTTGATCACCATCTTGTATAATTAATCAGTCATGCTTGAATGAATTCGAACAAAAGCAGTGCGTGAAGCGAACCCTTCTGTAGTGCGTCCCCGTGTTAAGTAAGAAGCAGCATTATGATAAGATCACATAATATAAACATTCATTTGTTACCTGATTTGTATTGTTTTCATCACAATTCACCAGCAAAGCAGGGATTCCATCTTCTTCACTGGCTATTTCCAGGCAGTTTGCATCATGTTTTAGCATCTTGTTCTTGACAAAATTCCATAACTGTTAACGAGAACAAGTAATGATATTATTTTACAATTATATAAAATTAAGTGGTATACCAAGTGGAAGCAAATCGATAAAAACGCTATCCTGCCAGTGATGATATCATTTATATCCACACATTTGACCAATCAGCTCGCAGTATTTTCGCACGCTGTCAAGCACTTGTGGCTGCTTGTAATTTTGATTTTCCGTGGTTTGTTGGTCTTTTGGAAGTTTTTGCATTTATTGGTTTGTTCGTACGTCGAAGTCCATTTTATTCTAAAATGGACGCAAGCAGGTTTGTCAAGATCACAGAAGAGGAACTGATCGAATTCGTACAATGTCAAGAAAACCCGAATACAACGAGGAAAACTGCGTACGACATTGAGCAATTCAAGAGTTTCATTCAGCGATGAAAGCCAGGAGTAAGCTTAATAACACGGTATGTTACTTGTTACTGTTACCCAAGTTTCTAACCATATTTATTCGTTCAGTTTATAAATTTTATACCAGGGACCTACCTGTCTATACATTTTCTATTTATATAGTGTAGATTTTATTTCTGGCCTTTTCGCCTGAGTCTTTCTTTGTATTGAAATAACTTGGCCTTGTTTTAATTACTATTGATACAAATAAACAACTGACTATAAACTTAATGTAGTCAAGTTCAAACTAAACAGAACAAAGTATCTTTTGTCGTAGTACGCGGATTTTATACAATAAAAAGAAAATTACATGCCGATGGTGGCTTGGAGATCCGAAATTTCCCCTTCTCATGTTGAAAATATTTTACTCGTTCGCTGCGCGCACTAGCGAAATATTTTTTCAACTCTCGAAGAGAAATTAATTTTCATATCTCCGCGCAGCCATGTAATATCCTCTATACAAAGAGATGCAGTTTCCTATGATGAGTTGTGGACACTTAAAAAAATCAAAGTGCTCCTCAAAGGAGACGAGTGGGAGCTTTGGCCCCATTAAACTGACCCCAGACAAAAAGCGTCAAGATGTTTCCCGTTTTTCAAGCTTTTGGGCAATAACTTGACAGGAAGGACAGCAAATGTCCCCTCCCCAATCCCGTCCAACACAATGTTGGTCAGGATATACAAATAAGCCATCCATGTCTCAACCTGCATTATTTCATAATAAAAAAAAGCGTTTTCGATATGGGATGAGGAAGTTATTGTACGAAAGTCTCAACAATTTTGTTTAGGATGGTTGGACCATGAGGAAAATATAGTTACATGATCCTCTGTGTTAGAAACTGAATTCCCATGGGACGTTTACCAAGAGGGGAGGCAATGGGCAGGCACAAAATAATAATACAGCAAAGCGATTTGAGTTTTGAGGTTTGATGTTAATTTCCTTTTCATTATCAATCTTTGCTGAAGATCTCTGACCTGGTTGCCTCCTGCACCATGGCATTCATACAGCCCAACACTTCCCCCCTCAGTGTGACCCAACGTGTCCATGCAGTCTTTGCCTTGTTTGATCTCTCCAAATGCTGTTGTGTCCTCACCCTCTGGAACTCTGAAGCAGAGTATATAAAGAC
>OX421455.1:21218172-21220672 GCA_949126865.1 Montipora capitata | reverse complement strand
ACGATTTTACTCATCAATGGGGAACCCCTGGGCGTCAATGGGTTAATCACTCACTGAAAAACTATGTCCCCATTAAGATAAAATTAAATGTCCTATTACATACAGTTTGATTGTAATTTAATACTGTGGGAATTCCCGCTCTACTTAGGTCCTCAGAGTATTCAATAGATGGTAAATAATGGCCAAAGCTCTCTTCTGTACATGCTCTACAGTGTATCATTCTTTAAATACACTGGAAGAGCATAATGAAATACTGGTGCAGCGTAACTTAGAATTGATCTTATACAGGTACAATAGAGGCACAAATGAGTTTCTAAAATGAGTTACCAGTGCTTACTTTTGGAAGACATTCATGCTGCCCCCTGGGAAGTTATACGGATGTCTGTTTCTAAAAACATGACCAACTCTGGAACAAGGAATGATTTCCATGCTGCCTCCGCACTGCCATGCTCTGAAGGAGATTTCTGTCAACCAGAGTTGATAAAGTTCAAGTCAAGTAAAGAGAATTGTGCAATTCCATGTGCAACGTTTTTAACATTACTCATTATTAATTAAAATTCATGCATCATTACCACAATATATGAAAGAAATGTGTATTTGAAGTGTGGGTTGTGGACGAAAGATTGAAGTGCAAGTAGATTACAACTAAAGCAAAATTAATGTTCTAAGGTCACAACTCTCAGCCATCCATTAAGTTCAAGAAACAATACACAGAGCAAAATTTAATTTACATGTCGCTAGCCATGACCCTAAGCTTCCAACCCTTGATGCAATAGTCAGCCCTGAAAAAACAAATTGCACTCCTCACCATCATTGTGCTTGATCTCCCACAAACATTCCATCAATTCATATTATTTAATAACAAGACTTGTAAACAAATTTGAACTGACAATATTAATTATTATTACATTGTATTAGCATCGTCAGGGTTCTCCAGTAGACTATTGATGTAATTAATGAGTAACATTATGTTAAACTAAGGCCGAAAAAAAAAAAAAAAACTTTAGGAAAGGAAAGGAACTTTATTTAAGTGTCCAATCTTCCAGCACTAGAACACTAATTGGGGACAATGTAAATTGAAATTAACAAATCAACTCAAATCAAATCAAAATTTGGTTTTTGAGCAAAGGGGAAAAACAGAAGGACCCAGACAAAAAAACCTCTCGGTGCAGAGTAGAGAACCAACAAACTCAACCCACATTGGTGGGAAGTGAGTGCTCTCACCACTGCGTCATCCCTGCACCCTAAGATGGATTGAGAGAGTTAACAGGCTTGGGCCTGTCTTGGTCAAATTGCCATCACATAAAATTAATCATTACTCCCTTGTCCTAAAATTAATGAACATAAATTACATGCATTATTAACTACACTTGTAACTACAGATTGGTAATCCAGGGGCTGTGGAGTACGAGGGGCTAGGCTTTGGCGTGGGTCATGGAAGTGTGAGGGGAGGGCGAGGAGGTTTAGGAGAAATCAACACCGTAAAAAAAAGTAGGGGGCTATCCCCTATCCCCTACCCCCCAATCCTCCCTCTCTGTGTCCCCTGTAATCCCTCAATAATAATAATAATAATAATAATAAATAAGAAATCTTCATACCCGAGCATTTCTAAAAATCAGTCCTCAAGTGGAACCATTTTCTAGGGCTGCATGTTACACTTGTATGACAGTTACACATATGTGCTCAATATCAATCATGCACTGTGCCAGCTTTTTGGCTCATAGTTACAATTTACATGTACATACATGTACCGTCAAGTTTCAATTGCCAAGTGAATAATATGTACAATGTATTAGCATGTACTGTAGCATTCAGCCAGTTTAGAGGAATAAATCATACCCAAATTTTCGCCTCCCCAGATGTCCATATCCATGTCATATTTGCCTATTCTTTCAAACCATTTCTTGTCAATGGAGAATAATCCCCCAGCAATAACAGGAGTTCTAAACATCATACATGGACACAACTTGATGGTGAGTACAAATTTTTAACTAATGAGCTTCAACACCATTAGGTTACTTTAAACACTAGAGGTACAGGTTAGCTAAAAAAAAACAAAGGAAAACAATCATGACTTTCAAATGTAGTCAGCTTTTTTAGCTTTTTAATTGTACTACATGCAGTTTAACTCTAATACGGTAAAAAATACGCAATACTGCAATCTAGATTAAATTATCTGACATGTTGAAGAACACATGCTGTTCACATAAAATGGAAACGATTTCAAGATTGGATAAAATTAATTACTGCACTAAAACAAGCTACAAGTTAGTATTGATCTACAAGGATGACAAAGAGTTTTAATTATTATGATAAAAAATTAATGGTACAGTAGATAATGCAAAGTCATGCATAATGGGAGACAAACAGCATCATGTTTACAATGTATATGTACCTAATGGGATCAGTGGGTCGCCCAGCACGTTCTGCGAGGATATTTGATGGTAAGTAATCCCACTTGAAATTCAAGTTCCATCCAAATCCTATAAAGAGACAGAAA
>OX421455.1:21198172-21213172 GCA_949126865.1 Montipora capitata | reverse complement strand
TAATCCTTTTTTCTTCTGCTTGCAACAACCCATTTTCACTGTGAAATAAGCGCTCTTATGCTTTGTTAAGTTAAGTTGTTTGTTAAGACTTTTTTTATGAAGTGGAAGATGAGTTTTAGGAAGTAGAAGTGAATTTTCGATACAGTGTCTCTACCTTTTTGCAACTGCTTGTCTAGTTGATTTACCTCCGTATTGCCGGGTTGCCTATTTGTTTTTTGGGGCAAGACCTTGCATATATGACAGTTGTATTGTAAGCTTTGAGGATAAGTCTGTTTAGTTCGGGTAGGTTTGTGTAGTGAGGAATGGTGTTTGAAAATGTGCTTTTTCGAGGCATGCTGAAATTATCATAATTGGCAATCAATTTGGATGAAATTGGGTGTCGACTTCTTGCCCGCTACAGGTAGTCATTAACACAATCTTTGACAGTAACAAACACAGTTTTGTGTTGGTGGGATGTCAAATTTGGTGTTAACGGCGTCAATGCAGCCCCCCCTCCCCCCAAGCAAAGTGGTTCCCCCCTGCATTTGCCATTCAAACTAAAGAGTATCAACATTGAAAAAGGGGGGAGGGGAGGGAGAGGCATTAAGACTTTTTTTATGAAGTGGAAGATGAGTTTTAGGAAGAAGAAGTGAATTTTCGATGCAGCGTCTCAACCTTTTTGCAACTGCTTTTAGGTCAACTTGTTTCAACCTAGGTCAATTTAGGCCAGGTACAAAACACAGGTCACAGGTCATTGTTTTACCAATACAGAAACAACCCTTACCGTTTACAAATGCTACTGTGTACATGTAACATTAGGCCTAAAAACTTTTGTTTAGGCCTAAGGTTACAATGTAGCTTTAATGAATGTTTAAAGGTACTGTCCATATTGGTAAAACAATGACCTGTGATCTGTGTTTTGTACCTGCCCCAAACTGACCTACAATCCTGGCCAAAAAGTTACAGGACAGAACACAAAATGGCTCAGACAGTGTACATCTATAAGCAGTCTCCATAACCTTATTCAAGCTCTCATTGTCATTTGCAGAAACCCCTGCCCCCCTCTCCCTCACAATCTTGATAGCAACTGGGATCCTTTGGACTGTACATAAACACAGCAGTGTAACAACATTGAGGGGGAGGGGGGGGGGGGTGGGGGCAGAGAAAGAGTTTGAGATAAACATAGTAAATTGTCCCATTAATTTTGGCCAGGGTTGTACAGTGTATGTTGGAACGACTTGATCTAGGTTGAAACAAGATGACCTACTTTGGTTGCAAATTAACCTAAGGAGCAAAAATTAATGACCTGCAACATATAGATCGTTTTCACTGTCACGCAATAAAAAAATAAATCGAAAACCATCCAGTGGAAAAAGTCAAGAATTCGTGATGTTGTAGAAGATAAATGAAGAAGACACTTCTCCAAGTTTTAGGCCTGTGCGTTTCCCCAAACTTCAGATATTCGTCGAAATGTTTCCCAGAAATTTACAGAGCCCAGTATGAAAACGCCATGTTGGTGCACATCTGTGGTGCACCAATATGGCGGCCGGAAAATAGTGTCAACATCTGTTACTTACTTTGGCTATCTAGGCGAGTGATCATCTGTACTGAACAGACAGCTATTTACCTAAGCACTTTTCCTAATGCTTTAAATTCTAAAAAGGCTCAAAACCATGAGATAGATATATATTTCTCAATAAACTCGATCGTCGCCTCGTGTCACGCACCGCTACAACTCAGAAATTCAAAATGCTCTGGTTTCCAAACGAAGCACGCTATTGAGCTTTAAAATTGCAAATGGATACAAATTTACCGCCTCTTATGCCTGATGAGGATAAAAACTTTCGTGGCTCTTTAGTTTTGGATTTTAGAAAATGATGACGTCACGTGAAAACGATCTATATGCAGGTACCTAATAACAACCTCTACCTCCCTCAAAAACTATGTCCTCTTTAACCCATTGACTCCTGGAGTGAGACTTTATAGATTTTACTCTGCCTAGCACCAGATGATTTTACTTGTCAATGCCTGCAGTTTAGGAGTCAATGGGTTAAAAATTAATAACAAAAATAAGTGCAAAAAAAATCACATTTTATTGTCACCTTATAACTGTCCGTAGCAATGCTGCCCTGCCTTCATTGTGAAAGCAAATGATGATCGATGTAGTTGGTAGATCTGTCTCCCATGACCTTGCCTGGCACCTGTAAGTACCAAAAATGTCTTACCTACTTAGTAGCTGTAGTTTGATTTGCAATAACCATCCATCCCTTTGGTTTTGAACAAGTCACCATCACACATAAATCAGCTATTCTTTTCAGTACCCTCTCCCCAAAATATCCCTTCCCAATTAATATTTTTTATAACATGTGCCACAAATGAAATTCCTTCTTTGACTGTTGATTAAAAACACAAATGAAAAATCCACCCATAGTTAAAATAATATACATGTAATTTTTATTTACACTTCATTAAAAACACAAACCTGGTTAAAAAAATTAGTTGACAGTAATTACTCTTACATGTAACTAGAACAGACACTGCAAATTAATTTTATGGATAACATTAAGGCAGTGAAGATTTAACCACCTCAGCTTTAGATATGCAATTATTATTATAGAGCTAACAAACTAGTCTGTTCATCTAAAAGACTATAATTTGTATTACCGGTAACCAATAAAAAGGTACATGATGATTGTAATTATTATCCAACAATAAAATTTAATTGAACAATTAACTTGCTAGTTAAAAAAAAAGGACATACACTACAAATTTTACAGGGATGATTGACTATATTTTTGGCCATTCTGGAATTGCGCAGGGAACTGCCCGGGCCAGGGTGAGTTTCAAACTTGAACCAATCGAAAAATTCACACCATCACATTAAAGATAACATTGAGATTGGCCGTCTGTCCGAGTTTGCTGCATCCCCCAAACCACATAACCTCTTAACTTTTTTTACGATTTCTGTAATATTCATGAAAATAGGCAACAAATTGATTTTCACCTCACCTATTTCCAAATAGTAAGTCCATGACAGGATTTTCCAGTTGTCCCAAATCTGATAAAACTTTTAAAGAGTTTATATGGTTTTGAGGGACGCATCCTCAAAATTAGAGACATTTTGTATGGATTTTTAACTGTGTTTTAAAGTCCGCAACTTGGTCTCTGTTCAATCTAAAAGCATCAAACTTGGACAGACAGCCAATCTCAATGTTATCTTTCATGTGATGGTGTCAATTCCCCAATTTCCCCAATTCCCTGTGCAATTCCGGAATGGCCTATATAAATTATAGAACAGTGATTGCTCCAGTTACACATCACAAAAACTCTGCAATGACTTACTCTGAAGACCTGACATCAGGAACATCTCGGTCAAATGCTGCTTTATCACTTGCTTCCTGATTGTATGCATTACTGGAATAAGCATCATCACCTTTCTTTAAGCGTGTCGCAGCTAAGTAGCTTTCAACATCAAAGTCCTTTATTCTTCGGTGGTCGATTTCTTCTGCAATCTTTTTTTCTCTCTGGACATTTTCCTGTGAAGGTTGAACAACCACAAAAAAGTGAACGATAGCAAAAGACTTGTTCGCACTTATAAACATGTATGTATATATACATTGTAAATATATTACCCCAAGTCTGGTAATCGAACCTATGCCAAATTGGTGGGAGGCAAGTGCTCTCACCACTATGCCATCCCTGCTCATATATATATATATATATATATATATTTATATAGAAAGTGTAGGAGAGAAACCCTGACAATGCACACCCCAAATAATCATATTTTTAACTGAATAGATGTTTGAAAGAAAATTTGCCCTGAGCGGGATTTGAACCCACGTCCCCCCTTTACTAGTCGGGTGTGATCACCACTACACCACCAGGACAACCATGCTGGCAACACAGCCATCGAAGAGGTGATTTACGTGGTTAAGGCGTGGGCCTCCCGGGAAATTTTCTTTCGAGGTGACAAGGTAGGGGAGCCTATAACTTCACTTGAAACCCAACCAAGGATCAAGTTAATGATGCACGACCGTAGTCAACTTAGCGGATGACAAGGAAGGATCCTAGAAGGATACAGGCTAATTTTAATTTTAGAGAAAGTGTAGGAGAGAAACCCTGACAATGCACACCCCAAATAATCATATTTTTAACTGAATAGATGTTTGAAAGAAAATTTGCCCTGAGCGGGATTTGAACCCACGTCCCCCCATTACTAGTCGGGTGTGATCACCACTACACCACCAGGACAACCATGCTGGCAACACAGCCATCGAAGAGGTGATTTACGTGGTTAAGGCGTGGGCCTCCCGGGAAATTTTCTTTCGAGGTGACGAGGCTCCCCTACCTTGTCACCTCGAAAGAAAATTTCCCGGGAGGCCCACGCCTTAACCACGTAAATCACCTCTTCGATGGCTGTGTTGCCAGCATGGTTGTCCTGGTGGTGTAGTGGTGATCACACCCGACTAGTAATGGGGGGACGTGGGTTCAAATCCCGCTCAGGGCAAATTTTCTTTCAAACATCTATTCAGTTATATATATTATATATATATATATATATATATATATATATATATATATATATTAATGATTGCAAGTTCGAATGAGGCCTAACACTACTGTGAAGTTTTTCTACCCAATTAATCCATCAGGGATCAACCCTAGTATTGGAATTGGGCCCACACAAGGACAGAGAAAAACTCTGACCAGGGTGGCATTTGAACCCACGGCCTTCGGATTAGATCACCGCTAATCTACCGACTGAGCTACAAGGCCAGAACGGGAGCTGGCCGTGGGTATGTGAGATGTTATACACAAGGACAAATTCGGCTCGGCCCTAGCCTAATTTAGGTAATCGCTAGTTGTTGTCCTTCAGTAGCATTTGGAGTAATGATTGCAAGTTCGAATGAGGCCTAACACTACTGTGAAGTTTTTCTACCCAATTATTCCATCAGGGATCAACCCTAGTATTGGAATTGGGCCCACACAAGGACAGAGAAAAACTCTGACCAGGGTGGGATTTGAACCCACGGCCTTCGGATTAGATCACCGCTAATCTACCGACTGAGCTACAAGGCCAGAACGGGAGCTGGCCGTGGGTATGTGAGATGTTATACACAAGGACAAATTCGGCTTGGCCCTAGCCTAATTTAGGTAATCGCTAGTTGTTGTCCTTCAGTAGCATTTGGAGTAATGATTGCAAGTTCGAATGAGGCCTAACACTACTGTGAAGTTTTTCTACCCAATTATTCCATCAGGGATCAACCCTAGTATTGGAATTGGGCCCACACAAGGACAGAGAAAAACTCTGACCAGGGTGGGATTTGAACCCACGGCCTTCGGATTAGATCACCGCTGCTCTACCGACTGAGCTACAAGGCCAGAACGGGAGCTGGCCGTGGGTATGTGAGATGTTATACACGAGGACAAATTCGGCTCGGCCCAAGCCTAATTTAGGTAATTGCTAGTTGTTGTCCTTCAGTAGCATTTGGAGTAATGATTGCAAGTTCGAATGAGGCCTAACACTACTGTGAAGTTTTTCTACCCAATTATTCCATCAGGGATCAACCCTAGTATTGGAATTGGGCCCACACAAGGACAGAGAAAAACTCTGACCAGGGTGGGATTTGAACCCACGGCCTTCGGATTAGATCACCACTGCTCTACCAACTGAGCTGGCCTTGTAGCTCCTTGTGTATAACATCTCACATACCCACGGCCAGCTCCCGTTCTGGCCTTGTAGCTCAGTTGGTAGAGCAGCGGTGATCTAATCCGAAGGCCGTGGGTTCAAATCCCACCCTGGTCAGAGTTTTTCTCTGTCCTTGTGTGGACCCAATTCCAATACTAGGGTTGATCCCTGATGGAATAATTGGGTAGAAAAACTTCACAGTAGTGTTAGGCCTCATTCGAACTTGCAATCATTACTCCAAATGCTACTGAAGGACAACAACTAGCGATTACATAAAAATTAACAATAACCTTGAAAGTACAAGGGCTTAAAATGAACTCATCTCTGAAGCAACTCATTCCCTGAATGAGAACATTCATCACTTTTGTGAAGGTTAGTGGGTTTTCCGTTAGATGCCACTGTGAGGGGATTAACATCTAATAAACAATAAGCCACACTTAATTACTGTGGGTGTTAGTTGGATATTACTCTGTTAAAAGATGCGCTTATGTCGATTTTTATTGCCCCCACAGTGGCATCATTCCAGGTCAGCATAAATTATAGTAAAATAAATGATAACTGATAAAGTATAATATGTGTATCGTTTTTATTACTGGATAAATTTTAGGCTTGGGTACTGATGATTTGGGATCGGCTATTCATCGAGTTACGAGTTGAGTTGAGTTTGAGTTGAGTTTGAGTTGAGTTTGAGTTAAGTTTGAGTTAAGATTGAGTTACAGTTTTTGGCGTTTTTTGCAAGTAAAAGTAGTAAATATTCAGTTCAAGTCACTTCGAAAATTGTTTTCTCCACGTTGAATGATATATCTGCACAAAGTTTTGCAAAATGGCATGGATTTCCAATGATCAAAACAATCTGATAATTATTACACCTTTCAAAGCATCATTCTCGTTGCTGCTGTTAATTAAGTCCATCAACGTCAAAACGGTGACTTCTTAGAGGGATACATGGTCTTTATTGTTAAGCCAGTTAAAGCCGGTCCGGCGGCTAAACGATGAACCACATTTGTCGTCCGGCATCATGGCCGATCATCACAAGAATGCCGTAAACGAAAGAGGAGAAGTGAGCCAGCATTACGCTTTTTGCTCATAACCGCTGAAATTCTAAACATTAATGCATCAAGACTATTGTCACGTTTGCTCACATTTGCTACTCACTGAAGTTTTATAATGTTGGCAGTTAAACGAGCCGAGTATTTCTTTGTAACACATAAAACGTGTAACAATGTTTGACCTAGTCGCACATGGCGGAAAACCATTTCACTGCAAAGTTGAGAGAGACGAGATGTTCAAAGTAATGCTTGATTGCTTTGCCTGGCCTTGATGGGATTACAGTAAACACCCGCATATAAAAACAGGTGGATTAAGAACATCAGGCTGAAATTTGGCAATAAAGCACCATATAAATAAGAACAAATTCAGCCTGATAAATAAAACATGCCTTAATACAAAGGGAAAGGGTATTAGGATAAAGAAATATTACAGTACAGTAACTTATATCAAAGTACTATGGTGTTCAGGACCATTACAAAGTATAAAATCTATTACAAAACAGCATTGTACATGTACGTTAATTAAGCCTCTATTAATATATAATTTGAGGTATTTCTGAAAGCAATTTTAAGAAAATTTTAAGAACACTTTCAGGCAGTTGTTTACTGTATATTTTTCTTTAAAGTGCTATTAATCGTAGTAACTTTAACTGTAAGTTATGAAATTAAATGCATGCTAATCCCTTCTTCGGTCCGCTGCCTTGCTACAATCTCAGCCAAAAAGATGGTGACACCAACCCATAATACAGTACTTTCAAAGTTGATCACGCTATAACTCTGGGCATTCATGGAAAAAGTCAGTATATTTTTTTTTCTACAACTTCGAAAACGGGGGAAGGGGTGAACTGATATGTAGCATCAAGTGCCACAGAAATCTATGACCGAGATTGGATGGCGTCTAAAACACAGGTTACTTTCAGTTTGACGGGTCACTTGCAGGTCATTGTTTTACCTTTTCAAAAGTAACCGAAGACCCTCAACTTGGCCAACCTTAGGCCTGAAGACCAAGTTTAGGCGTAGGGTTACCCAAATCAATTCGCGTTTTGGGTTACTTTCCAAAAGGTAAAATAATGACGCAATTTATAAATCTTTTTTTCCGGAATTTAGGTCTTGATTATCAACAAACGTTTCGACTGAAACCATCAGTCTTCATCAGTGAAGTTTGTCACGTGATAGTTCACTATCACGTGACAAACGTCGAGGAACGGAGGAGAGGGCCCGGTCCCAAGTGTGAGACAGAGAGAACCGGAGCCCCCCCTTTCTGTTCAGGGTTGGGTCCTCCACCCTTTCCCATAACGCTTCTTTTATTCCCCTCCTTCGCCAATCTCGTTCATTATCTAGGATCTTGACTCCCTTTGAATGCAACACATGTCCCGTGTCCTTAAGATGACAATAAACTGCCGAATTTTGAGCAGGATTGGAGTTCGGCCGTTGATGTTGTTTCAGCCTGGCTCTGATGGACTGAAGAGTCTCTCCCACATAGGTTTCTGTGCAGCCCTCCCCTCCACAGGTAATGCCATATACAAGGTTGGACCGCTTGTCAATCGGTTGTTTGTCTTTAACCTTGACCAATTGTTGTCTTAGAGTGTTCTGGGGTTTGTAAAACACTGTTACGCCGTGTTCTTTGAGAATGTTCTTAATGTTCTCAGATAGGCCTCGTATGTAAGGGATAGTTACCCAGGCCTTGTGTCCCCTCTTGATGTTGCCAGTGCCACACCCCCGTTCATCACGATCTTTCTGGTTTTCGCTGAACACCCAATCTGGATATCCGCATTTTCGGAGTGACTTCTTGATATGGTTTTTCTCATTTGTCAGGGTGTCAGGATCACTGATCACCTGTTCTGCTCTCTGACTAAGTGTCCGGAAAACCCCAAGCTTGTGTATTAAGGGATGGTGGGAGTCAAATTGTAGATAATGATCAGTATGGGTAGGTTTCCTGTACACTTTTGTTGCTAGACTTCCATCACTATTCACATGAACATGGCAATCCAGCGTTGTTTCGTCATCCGATGTTGAGATAACTGCCCTGCTACCGTGAAAAGCTTCACTCTATCCCATATCTCATCCGATAGTACGGACGATAAGATGGTTGACAGGTGATCTTGTTTGCGTTGTAGTTTGTTAATGGCGAAGTTCACTTGGCGGACGCGCTCGTTCAATAGTTTCCTCTCTGCGAGCTGTAGGATCTTCTCTGCTCTCTCTCCAAATACATTGCTCCGTAGTCTTATACTAGGAGGAATAATGCGTTCCTTGAGGCATCGCAAACTAAACCTTAAGTGGTTGCGATGCGAAGCAATTCTCCTCGACGTTCTCTCTAAAGATCTTACTTGAGAAAGGCAATTCGGCCCATAATTAGTTTTAACGTGAAAGTGAATGTTATCATTCATCCGGATACAATTCAAGTGAAGCAATTTATAAATCTTTTTTTCCGGAATTTAGGTCTTGATTATCAACAAACGTTTCGACTGAAACCATCAGTCTTCATCAGTGAAGTTTGTCACGTGATAGTTCACTATCACGTGACAAACGTCGAGGAACGGAGGAGAGGGCCCGGTCCCAAGTGTCCCAACGTTTGTCACGTGATAGTGAACTATCACGTGACAAACTTCACTGATGAAGACTGATGGTTTCAGTCGAAACGTTTGTTGATAATCAAGACCTAAATTCCGGAAAAAAAAGATTTATAAATTGCTTCACTTGAATTGTATCCGGATGAATGATAACATTCACCTTCACGTAAAATAATGACCTGCAACGAGTTAGTGACCAGTGATTTAGGCCCGCCGCCCAGACTGTGTCACGGTGTCTGGTTATGGGAGAGTGTCACGCGAGTTTACTTTGTGACTAGAAAAGTCACGAGTGCGATTCATTCCATGTTTTTCGGAATCTATACTGGCCCCTTTTTAAAATATGAGTTGTTACTAATCAGTGAAAAGACTATGAAATGAAGTTTGTTTCGCTCACCTTCTGTTGTCTGTTTCTACATGGTAAGACTTGGGATCTTTGCACACTCACGCAATGGAACGTTGTTGTTAACTGTACTTCTACTTAATATTTATTACTTTTAAGTGCCAAAAATGCAAAAAACCGTAACTCAATGTTAACTCAATGTTAACTCAATTTTAACTCAATCTTAACTCAAACTCAACTCAAACTCAACTGAAACTCAACTCAACTCGTAACTCGATGAATAGTCTATCTCTGATGATGTATGCAGTTGTAAAAATCTTACATGTACTCAGGACCTCAACAATCGATGAAATCGATAATCGATGACAATCGATGTCAATCAATATCAATTAATCGATTGATATTGATAATCGATAAACAATCGATCACAAATTTTTTTGTGATTATTGATTGTCAATTCCCATTGATTATCGATTAATATCGATAATCGATGGGAATCGATCAATTAAGTACATCGATTATCATCGATTATCAATATCAATCGATTATCGATTTTATCGATTACCTACATGTATCAGTGACCCTGAAGATCCTCGCTCATTCAAGTCTATCTGTACAAGTTGCTATGATTCCTGGGAACGAGAATCGCCTGGAATAACTTTTTGCTACTCAGTAAATCACTCTTGGGAATTTCACACGGAAGATCGAGGTGAACGTGGACATATGCACAGACATATCCCGTGAGACATATAAAGAAAGAAGAAGACGAAGACATAACAATAAGCTTAATCGTGTTTGAACGACGACTGCGTCCCCAGGTCAGTTGAATCTTTCCAATGAACTCGCAGCTAAATCGATCAAGTTTGTATTACTGGCAACGAGATATGTTACTTGTCTTAATTATTTGTGCTGTTTTTCGCGGAGCCACATCGATGAACAATTCTCAAACTTTGCTGCTGAGACCACTTAAATGTGATTATCGATTGATCATCGATTGGCCGATGCCAATCGATGCTAATTAATAATAATTAATCGATTGTCATCGATTGATCGATAGATTTTCCGATCATCGATTTTCATCGATTGTTGGGGTCCTGATGTACTGTAAGCTTAATATTCACCGACACCAATTTGCAGTTTCAATTCTTTCCGGATATTTTATATTCCTAGAGAGTGATTCATTGTTCAGACTTCCCGACTTACTTACATTGTCTTCGTAAGTGCCGTCATTTAAGTTTCCATTGTGCTCATTATTGTCTCGATCTCGAAATTTCATTTCACCGCCAAGCTCATCCCCTTGTAAAAAGTTATCGATGTCCACGGCCTGTAGTGATTCATCTTTTGTTTCCCTCAAAGGAATTAGAAAATATACCATTCCTCCAATCCATATTGCTACAAGAATGACTAAAATTGTTTTTCTTCGCCTCAATAATTTCATCGCACTTAAAAACAAACAAACTACCGTGAAAACATTTTCAGCCACACTTGAACTTTGCCGACGTGGAAGCCATTGCTCAGAAAAGGTAACCTGGCCCAATAAAAGACCATGACGATCTGGCACGAGAGCTTTTATCAAATAACGATTCTTTTGATACACCGTAGTTGATTCAGAATTGTTGATACTGCTGCTGGTATGACGTCAACGTGGACAGTATTTACTGTCATTACTGGGCTGCTCTTGATAGCTCACTTGGTAGAGCATTGCACCGGTGTCACAGCGGATCTGGACCGGGATCACAGCAGATTTGGACCCCCCGGTCCAGATCCGCTGGTGGATATGGACTTCCTTTCGCGCATTTTGACCCCCCTGAAAATAAGCGTTCTTTTGATTAGGATAATAAAAGTTCCTTTGTAAATTGTTTCTAGTCTTTTTCTCCTTTTTCTCTTTCTTGAAAATTAATACAAGAATTCATGAGGCCCTGTTAGGGGGGGTGCCCATGTCCTCCGTCTGAATTTCACAGCTACAGTATTGTAGCTATGTCGCAATTTCAGAACATTCTTGTGTCGCCTGTCGGAATTTCATTAATAAATTTTAGCTCGTTGCCCCTCGGACAATTCCCATTCGCTGGAATGACGCCAACGGAACATACGGCCTCTATCTTTAGTACTTTTAAGCCCAGGGTTTTGAGACCTTTTTTACTGTTTAATACCTATTCAGACTACTTGGAATAGTTGTTGAAGTCAATGAAATTCCATGTAGTAAACTATACAAGTGAATAAAGGCCTAATCTGGCAAAGCAATCGAGCTATAATAGCGTTTCTACAATTCTGGTAGTGCAAGAGTCTGATTTAGTTGTCAGACTGTGCTTTTCTGTAACTATAACAGGGGCACCCAACGAGAATATACTTCAAAACCACTTAAACATAGCATTGTTCAACGTATTTTAGTCTTTAAATGGTAGATATAGGCATATTTTTATCCCCTAAAAATGTTTCATCTGTTCGGATTTCCTAGGTGAAAGTCTAGTGATCCGAAAATTATAGGGATCAAAACTTGCCTTTCCGAAAATTTCAGCCAGAAAAAAGGCTCCCGAAAATTCTAGGTGACCTTTTCAGGGTAAAAATCCGTTAAAAACCGGCAATTATACCATTTTTCAGATGTTCGAAAATCCTAGGAGAGGCAGGCAAGCAAGAAATCTTACAAGAAACGTTCCGAAAATTCTAGATCTCAAATCGTCTTCCGAACAGATATTTTCCGAAAATTGACGTTGGGTGCCCCTGTTATAACAACCCAGGAGGAAGGACATTATCGACCATTCATTATCCGCAAGGCATGCGTTTACAAAAGGTCTGTGAAAAATCATAGTTAGTAGAAGGGACTGGTTATGAAACTCGGCAAACTTCACAGGGTTAAACAATAGCGTGGTCTCTGATGTTGAACAGACCCGTCACGTGACTCTGACCGTGCACAAGTTCAGCACTCCGACAACTCGCTTATGACTCTGATAGTGATGTATTTCAATAACTCGATTTGGAACACCGAGATGAACGCGATCAATACACCCTTTTAATAAGTCTAATATATGCCGTTTTCCGCTAATGACGTCGAACTCGTGCTTTCAAATTTTATTCAGAAATGTACAAAGGCTTAAAACTTTTCCGATTTCTTTTGTTGTTTTAAGCCTTTGTACATTTCTGAATAAAATTTGAAAGCACGAGTTCGACGTCATTAGCGGAAAACGGCATTTATTAGACTTATTAAAAGGGTGTATAGAGAAAAAAGTATCTCTCTGAAAGACTGATGGAGTGCGCACGTGGGTCATGCAGGGAAAACATGATACGCAAAGCGGAAAAGTCCTCGAAGGGAGTGATGCACTGAATACGTCAATCACATGAAATGAACAATCAAAACAGCAGTAAAATGAGATGTAGTTCTGTTCGCCTTTATTGGACCCTTATTAGCCATAATTGGCCATTACTGTTAACAACGAATTGTGTACGCGCAAATGTTTCGCAGTCCGCAGAACATTCACAATTCTGAAATTCGCTGTCGGTCAGTCTTGACATTTGTGTCGCTTTCGCTAATTCGTTGTAATAGTCTGTCGGTCGTCGCCAGTTCATGGCTATCATGTCGCCGGTTCAAGGCCATGTCGCTTGTCAGAATTCACCCCTAACAGGGCCTCATTCATGACAGGAAAATTTTGGTTATAAAAAAGGGAAAAATCTTCTGAAGCCTTGTATTCTAGTAAACTTCTATCAGTGCGTTTTCCAACCAAGTTGGTGTTACTCCAAAAAGTGGCACCTCCTTTGTGAAAGCGCCGCCCATTCTACCCTGGTCCCAGAAGGGACGCCAGCTGTAAAACGCGTCAAAAGGGACCAAACTTAGCAATCACGCGTCCCCTCGGTATTACCAAAACGAACCAATCATATTGATTTGAGTGTTTGTAAAAATATTAACCAATCCGAGCCTGAGGGTCAGATCCTGACCTTGGCGTCTGCATGAAAGTGAGATTCAAGTCCTAGGTAACCAGAGGTTTTTGTCTTCTCGCCGGTAGGTACTTGGCTTCTCTTTTTCTATTGTTTCAAATTTTTTTAAACAAGGTATAAAACGTTCAGTAATTATACAATTACCCTAACCTAACCCTGAAGGTTTCACCGTGTTTAGATAATTTTAAGCAATAGATAACCACTAAATGACAAAATACACCACGTATCATCCTTCTCGCCGCTTCGCGACTCGTCTTCACCGCTTCGTCGCTCTCTAGCGGCTCAAGAAAAACCTCTGAGACCAGGGTACGCCCTTTCAAACTATTACTAAAACTTTTGCTGAAACTCAAGTCTGACTTTGCTTTTTCTCCTTATTAGAAAATAAACACGACAATTCAATGAGTTCGTAGTGCGTGATTCAATAAGCTTCTGTGAGAAAGGTTAAAGTTAGCGTTAGGGTTACGATTAGGGTTCGCATCTACTTTACGAAATGCTGCCGTGAATGCTTTAAGAACCTCAGTTACTGAAAAATTAACTGATCTAAGTCTTTTTCTCGAAGATTTATCCTTTATGGTATCGGTCAGTTTTCACAATCCAAAATCTAACTCTACTTCGATAAACAGTCAAATAAGCTGTAGTGGGGGTCTAAAAGCGCGAAGGGGGACTAAACCCGCAGGCGGATTTGTACCTAGGGTACCAAATTCGCGAGGACACCGGCATCTGGGTCGGTTGAAACCCCGTTGGAGCCACCTGAAATTTTCTGGTGTTGTTAAAGCGACAATTGCTTAAATTGTCTGGCTAAGTGCGAGGATCACTCAGTTCTCTCATTCGTCTCTAACCCACACTTCAAATTAATGTACATTCATTTCATTTCATTCAATATCGATTCAATACTATTCTAATTAATAATGTGTTATCGTGTTGAGCTAAGGAAAAGTGAACAATCCATTGGCTGTTACAGTGATTTGTGTAAATTATATCTTCTTATAAAGCAAAGGCTAAGTCTTTCTTAATTTTCTTCTTAATTATTGCGATATCCTGCAATTTCTATCTTCCCCTTTGGCGGATCTAGGGGGAGAATGCAGGCGCTGCGCACCCCACCCCCTTCCCCCCGCGATGGCTTGCGGATTTCTAATACAACTGATATTCTGTAACAAAAAACGTCACCAGTCGGCTATCCCACCCTTTAGTGGTGCACCCCCTCCTAAGAAAAATTCTGGATCCAGCCCTGTTTTCCTCTAGGGAGTTAAGCCCTAGCTCTTTATTTGCGAAACTAAATATTTTGAGCTAGAGCCGATACAACGTAAAATCAAATCAACGTTGTATCCGCTCTTGCTCAAAATATTTAGTTTCTCAACTTGTAATTACGCCGATCAGATCAAGCCACTGATCCAACGTACACCGACAGGAAGATTGTCCACAGTTGCTTGCTTCAAAACTCTT
>OX421455.1:21190672-21193172 GCA_949126865.1 Montipora capitata | reverse complement strand
ACGATCTACTATGAGCTTCTACATATTTTGCTAAAGTTGCAGTAGAAAAAAACTAAATAATTTATTTCTCATTCCTTACAAGCCATTTTTTCGTCGCAAAGCCAGCGCGAAATTATTTGGAAACGACATCAAAGAACGTAAATTATTGCATGTTTGGGTGTTAGCTTATAGGGAATATTGGTCATCTGTGGAAATCACCAAGAAACAAACCCCTATGATTTTTTTCCCAAGGTTTTTATTCGTCATGATTTCCATACATATGCTGAAATGCAACTGAGTTAAATTAGAAAGAAACTGATCCTAATTTACGACAAATCAATTTACATTAAACTGTTGGAAATCAATAGTTAATCTGCAACCGCCGTTTCTTTTTCCTTTACTGAACCAAGATATATCCCATAGCAGTGATGTGCTTGTGTGTTTTCTCTGGGTTCAGTACCGCCTCGTCTCCACACGTGTTGAAATCGCTAGGGTACCCTCCAGTACCAAACCCGATTCTGGAGTCACACGAATTGCAGTCCTTTCCTTGGTTCGCAATGACTCCGATTCGTGCTTTGCACTCAGAAACCTTGACGTTGAAACCCTCTTTGATACAATTACTCGACAGAGCGGCTTTCGGCCCAACCAATTTCATCCACGCGTCTCGACCGAGTGCTTTACTGGGGTAATCGCCATCAGTGATCAGTGAGAGCAGGGAATCAGCTCTTTTGTTGCCTAAAGTCAGCAAAGTAAACCTGTTCATCTGGTCGATCTTCATACCGAGGCAGATCTTGGTGAAGGGCGTCATCCAGTAAGTTGGCAACTTTGTCTCCTGCGTGTCGAAGGACGTCTTCCCTGCTCTTATATTGTATCCGTACTAGTTGCTCCAATACAGGGAATCAAAGTGAAAGGTTCTCTGGAATTCAAGATAACAGTGTGGCTTAATGAGAAGAAATAAAAGGACTGAGACTTGACAATCTGACTAATCAGATTTAGGAATGAAAAATACCTGTGCTCCATCGATCTTCATGACTGGTGTCCACCCCCCTTCTCCGCATCCAAAGTTTCCCATTTGACAAAAAACAGACACCTTAAGATGCCCCAACATCAGATCGTACACACCACTCTCAAGCGACCTGAGAAAAAATTAAGAGCAGAAAAACAAGAAATGGTTAGTACTAACTTTTCTACTACAATGTGGTGTGCTTACGGCTTAGTACCTACAATATTTAGGTGGCGAAAACGCTACAATTTGGTGAGTACCCTCTGTTTGACACAGTGTGACATCCCCCCCCTCCCCACCTTTGAAAAATCCTGGCTACGCCCTTGCAAAGAGATAGGTTCAAAATGTGAGCAAGAAAATAATTATAATAATAAATTCAAATACCGCTAAATCGACTATTTCTCCATAGCGCTTTACAAGAGTACTAGTAAGTAAGTTATAATAAAAAATTAAAACTTAAAAAGAAGCAACTTTAAATAATTGTCTTCAAGTCCCTTTTAAATTTCGTCAAGGAATTAGAAATCAAATTAAAAATTTGACAGAAACTAACAAGAGCTTAGATTAAAGCGCTTTACCTTTTTTATGTCAACTACATTAACGTTTCTTTTCAAGTTTCCCTGATGTAATGGCCCAAGTCAAAGAATTTTTCCCTGATAGTATTTTATATAGGGATCGTTTCAACCTTTTTTTACAAAAGAAAGTATTTTGTATAAAGAGCCCATGTGAGTATACGAATTAACAGTGAGCTGAAATCTCGGTATTTTGTCTTTGCAGGGTGGGTATTCACGCCCAGAAACGTCGGATATCAGGGCGGGATCGTTTCCCGAGACAGCAACTGATATCGAACCTGTAGTCAGAAAGAAAATACGTCAAGTTGGTAAGGTCTCGATGGTGATGCATTTCTTAGCATTGCCAACTTACGGTTGTCTTGCAAGAAGTTCCTGACAAGAAGACGCAACTGTAAAACAATTAAAGCAACCCTTCAATTAAAACTTTACTTTTTTTTACTTTTTGACGAGAGGGCTCCACGAAAAGTAAAATATTTTGTCAAACTTACCAGGCGTTTGAACAGGCCGCGGTAAGCTGGGTCGACACGAACAAGTATCTTGGACCTGCGCAGCAAGTTTTTTCAAGTTTGTTGTCAACTTCGCCATGGTAACTGAGAGAAAGTACAGCATTAGAAAAAAATAAAAAATACATGAAAAAATTACTCCATTCTGATTGGCCAAGAGAAATGCAGTTTCTAGGTAACAGTGCAGAAAAGAGGTAATTCAGTGCAAAAAGAAGTAATCAACCAAGCGGCATTCTGATTGGTCAATGAGCAAAAAAAAACGGGCTCGTGCAATTTTGTTCGTCTTTGAAAAAATTACTCGTTTTTATTTATTTTAAATTGCACTCGAAATCATGTGATTACCTATACATAATTCGAGATGGTTAAGCAGAAGCAAGGAACGCGTATCAAGCAATCACGCATAATTTTACGCCATAAATTAATTATATAATTAATTATTAATTCGT
>OX421455.1:21183172-21185672 GCA_949126865.1 Montipora capitata | reverse complement strand
GGATAATTTACCATGGCAAATGGCATTTACCATGGTGAGTGTAACCGCACCTATAGTCGTTTTGTTTCGAAGTCAATTGCTTAAGTGGTTATTTTGGTATTTTTAGTTTTGTCTGCACGATTTTCACATGAACTCACAAAGGCTGCGTTGTTGGAACGTGGACAAGTTTGTTTCCCAGATAAATATTATTCTTCAGGAATAGAACTCCATTCGTTTGCACGTGGCTTCATTAGTTTCGGCTAAAACTGACCCTGGGGAAAGGGGGCCTTAAAATCGGGTGCCGACTTCAGTTGGCGCCTTGCAGTAAACCACCCAGTCAGTTGTAATCATTATTACTCTGTATCAGAAGTCTCTTTTAGCTCACGGATTGATGTAATGGTTCTATATGACTGTGTTTACTAAATTTCTACTACATATACTTCGCCACTTAGTAGAAGAGGCAGAAAAAAGCATTAAATACCAGACAGTACACATGGCAAGAAACCCGGTAAACATTCCCTCGTGACCACGCGGACTATTAATTAACATTCCGGAAAAAGAAAAAAGAAAGTTTACATAAATAGTGTCTCACTGGCGTCGATACCAAGATGAGACTGATACCCTGAGACGACTACCCAGGCAACTATTTCTAGAGTATCGAGTTTGGTTTCCTCAAATCTGTGGAGCCTAATATTGATCAGACTACTATTGCTTAAAAGGGCCGAATCAGGAGATTCACCGAGGCAATCAGAAATTGTTCTATGCCACCATACCTCCCTCGAGTAATTTCCCAAAAAAACAGCAAAGATTTGCAGATTTGTTCATTTATGACGTTTATCTCACTAAGAGAATGGAGTCCCTTTTCAGTTGATAGAGGGAAAGTGTTAGGAAGTGTAGCAGTGGTAGTAGAAAGTGATAAGAAAGTGTTTTTCACTTTTTTTTATTTTTCTTTACGCGGAAACGTCCCACTCACGTTTGGATTTTGGAAAGCAATTAAACTCGTACCTAAATTTTAAAGATTCTGGGTTTGCCCTCCCCTAAACCAATCGGAGTGGTGAAATGTTGGTCACCTTTTTTCGCACTCTTTTTCATGAATTTGCGTCCTCTCGTGTTTTACAGTGTTGTTTGCTAAAGCGATTTATTCCTTATTAGAGATTCTTGGATTCAACTTATTAACTAAATTTTCGGCAATCTTCTAGCAAAACTTTTCAATTTAACATACCTGAGCATAATTTGCTCTCCTCAGTTATGGTTGCAGCGCATATCACCAAGGCGGCCAGAAAAAAGAAAACCGTTTTCATGATGCAGAATCCGAAATCCGTTATGAAGAAAAGGTATCGTTGAGTTTGACAGGATCCAAGGCAATAGATTTTCCTACTAACAAAGGAGAAATCCCACCTTCATTTGTTCATTATGATTTAAGTACCAACATCAATATGCTTTGCTATCCACCATTGATGTTAAGCTAACTCAAAATTTACACCTTAAATTTACTGGTTATTATGCCTTATAATATATGCATATACATCATGCCTCTTAAATTTACTGGTTATTATGCCTTATAATATATGCATATACATCATGCCTCTTTACCGAATGACAGCCTGGGCGTGACATGTATGAGCACAAAAAAAATCAACTGAAATCGAAGCATAAGCTGTTTTGTATGGAAAGGAAAACGAACGTAGTACCTGATGAAAAAACAACGATCTCGAAAAAGAGTGGAGAACCAACAATCTAAAGACGATTGCCCGACGCCAACGAACCCACGAACTTTTCCTGCAAGGCGAAGTCCGGGTCTCAACACAATACCGTCTCTGCTCCCCATTAGCAAAATATATTTGCGTGCGAGAAAAAAAAATGCCTTTCCTTTTCAATAGTTCTTACTTCAGTGATATTTCTACAATCATCAAATCAATACCATTTAGGCGAAAACGAAGAAAGCGAAGCTCAAGTTTGTCTCACAAATTAATGCTGTTCACAACTTACCTAGAACCAAGTTTGTCCTCCAAAGTTTCCTAAGACAATGTCCTGCAGGAAGTTACAACAAGGAATTTGAAGGATCACACCGGTGCGCAGTTGCTGACGTGTAACTCGCCTATTGGTTGCTGGTGCCATCAGAAATTGATTGTTAAAAGAAAATAGATTAGGACTTTGGCAAGATGGAGTTCAAAACAACTCCATTAGATGTTTGAAAGGTCGGAAGCACCTTGAAAGTCATCAGCAATAAGCAATGTCCTTGAAAATAATGCAATAAAGCGCCTTTGAACACTCTCCTACCGATAAAAATCTTCTTACCCACCAATACCTTAATTATATCGAACATAAAAAGGCGAAGATTGATAACGTTGTGTCTTTCAATGCAACCGTACGTGTACATAATGCTACCTGGAGTGTGGATCTGGTGACTGTTTATTTTCTCGAACGACATCATTCGGTAATCTATTTGAAATGGTGGCACCACTTTTAACGACACTATTTTGATTATCTTTTCAGTGACCTTTATCTCAAGTTTAATATC
>OX421455.1:21160672-21175672 GCA_949126865.1 Montipora capitata | reverse complement strand
TCACATTTCAACCTTAAGCTCGAAAATTCAATACACAACATGATATTATAATTCACAAAGGCAGAAAATACCACAGTATCCTTTTCCAGCGAAACATTTATTGAAACAAACAACATATTTGCTCTTAGAGGCGAAAAACTCTTCCTATTTCATTGCGTGCGTGAAGACAAGAAACTCAATCGTGTCAAATTACCATGTACTTCAGGTAAACACAGCTCACTTTGATTTCGTCTCGACGGGCGATAGATTGTTGTCGAAGTCCAGTACTCGTGGCTTTTGAGATTCCTGCCTAGTTTATCCAACTGACTTTCCATTATTGAGCTCCATAAGGGTATATTTTGTTTAAGGATCCACTAAAACGCCATTCGCGTTACATGACTTTCGACGCCATTGCAGGCTAAGTTAATGATTCTACTGTGTCCACCAGAGAAATCTACGCAGTTCCACTACCCTCTCGAGCCTAAGAAAATACGTGCAGAAGGCTCTATGCACAGACACACCACTTACCAGGGGAGTGACAGGCAAGACTTTTACCGACACGGAAAAAAAACAAAAAAACAAAAAAAAAATAAAAAAAATAAAAAAATAAAACAAACAAATTAAACGCAGACCTCGACTGGGTTTGCCATAGGCAACCCAGTAAAAAACGCACGAAATGAAACCGAGATTCCGACTGGGTTTGGCAACCCAGTAATAAGCTGCGTTCACACGCTGAAATTTTAAGCTAGTGAGCCTCTGACGTCACTTTTCCCTGGATCCACCCGTCTGAGCTCCAATCGGTCAGTTTTGAACGTGAGTAATGGCGGACCGTGAAATCCAAAACTTACACTCAAAGTAAACGGCCTTTGGATAAAAATCAAAGCTCAAAATTTTGCCAGTAAGGTGATTAGCAAAGACACTTTCAAAATCTGAAGGAAAAAAGAAAGTTGTCTTTTTGATCACAGGGGCACTTTAAGGCAAACGGCAAACACGGTCGGGAAGAAATTTGCTTCCTTCTAAAGCGTAAACAGAGTTACTTCCTTTCGGCATCTACACGTATCTTGCCTAGGAGGTAAAGGATGTTTGAGCTCCTCGGCCTTCTTAAAAATAAGGACGTCGCGCTACGCGCTCGTTCTTATCAGTCGCTAGGAAGTCTGGGTAATCAATAAACCCGTTGGGATTTTGGAGTTTTTACTCATTTCAATATGAATTAATTGCCTTTTCTTAAGGGGTTTAAAGTAAGTTTCATCGCAGTTTGCTGGATGTTGTTTCTGAGAAAACATGTTCAGTTATTTCGGTAAGCGTTCGTTTGGGATTCCAACCCTCCCGATTTGATGTGTTGCTTCCCTTTCTCTCGATTTTTATCAGGTTCTCCCGATTTATTCTGAGAACAAGGAATTTTTATTTTTTTACATCTGCAAGTAAAACGTTACGTATTACACTTTCGTATCCTATAGATGGTTTTCATCTGACGTCACAGCAGCCATGTTGGTGTACAGAACAATAGAGGAAAAAGTCTTTAGGGAATTTGACTCTATTATAATGCAAAACATGTGCTATGTATACAAACATGGCCGTCTCATCACGTGATTGAAAACCATCTGTAAGGTCTCGCCAAGTCTCGCCATTGAACACCCCGTGTTGTGCAAACTCAGAAGGCCAGCAGTCTTATTTCATTTAGCAGCTCCAAAAATGGCGGACAAGTATTTCTACCTTATAGAATTGATGGTTTTTACAGAAACGTCATCAAATTCTAAAATCAAAACCGCAAGGTGTTTTTAAATTTTATCTTTTTCAAGTTTCGAGTTCTATGACGTCTTTTGCTTTTAAAATTTCCGAATTGTCACCTTCCGTGACACCATGATACAAATTTGGTTGAAAAAAATGGTTATGCCTACGAATCTCAGCAGTCTGAGCGTTTTAAGTATATTAGGTCATACACATGTATTTTATCTCATGAGCAAAAAGTAAGCGCTTTCACCTCTAAATGAATTCCAGATGTTCTTGTGGATTTCTGGCGGCTCCATACAAACTCTATAAAATTGTGTGAAACGCTTCAACAAATAACTCTGAAACGATACACCACAGACCTGAGAATTGGTGAGGTGATCTATAAATGTGTCCTCCTTCCAAGTTTTTGGCTTATTTCATTGAACGGTTTTGATTTTATTTTTTTGTTGCGTGACAGCGAAAACGATTTTGGTGGTGTGGAAATCGGCAGGTACAAAACACAGATCACATGTCACAGGGCATCAGTTGTTTTACCAATACAGAAAGTATCCTAAACATTCATAAAAGCTAACCTTAGGCCCTTCCCTGTGCAAATTCCAAAATTAGATGCTTTAGGGACAATTACTTTGAATGTTTCTGGTGGAAATTGTAATATAACGATTAAACAATAACCATTCGAAGATTGCAATCTTCAAGTATATCTATCAAACGTAAGGGGTAGGTTGGTTTTCTCCAAACTTTTGTGATTACCCAGTTGAAACAAAAGGTCATTATTGCAAAATAAGGACTTCTTATTCCACCTCTGAGACTACAATAATAACCTCCTGTTCCAGCTAAATAACGATATGGTCTTCCATTACAATGGGAACGTACTTGATTATTGAAAATAACGAGATAAACTAAGAATAAAGCCAGGAACCGAGCCAGGATTCGAGCCAGGATCCGAGCCAGGATTCGAGCCAGGATTCGAGCTAGGATCCGAGTCAGGATTCGAGAATAAATAGCGGAGAAAGCTCATCTTAGCTCGAATTCTGGCTGGAATCCTGGCTCGGATCCTAGCTCGAATCCTGGCTCGAAGTTTAGGTATCCTCGAAAATAACGACGTGTTCAGAACAATTGAAAGGTGCATTCACAGTTATAGACTAAATTATGGAAACGCTGTCTACACTGTGGTATTGCAGATGCCAGTTTACGCCCCGCAAAATGTGTGTTGAGCACATCTGAAATCTCTTGTGAATTTGTTGTCACAATTTTGTTAGCTGGACATCTGATGGAGGAAATTGTACATTTTTTATTGCTTCTACGATTAATTAGACTGTTGATGCCTTCCCAAGTTTTTGCTCGATCGAGATTTTATTTCTATGGAGCTTATATTTCTCGTTTTCTCCGGAGGAGTAAAAGTGATTCTTCTTTCTTATAGAATTTAGTATTCCTTTAGTTATCCAGGGCTTAAGCATCTGTTTAGCTTTACATCGTGTAGTAGTTTTAGTTTTCTTGTATGAGTAGACAGCGACAAATTCCAAACGTGGGTTACGACAGGTGTGAGTAGCTCAGCACAGTCTTTCCAGATCCAGTACGGGATGTTATCTGGTCCTGTTGCCGTTTTCTTTACATCAACTAAAGCGTTCCACACACATCACCGCTCAGATATTTCCGGGGGATTTACACTGTCCGGGATATCCATATCAATAGGTTTGACATAGCTGTGATCATAGCACAGGTTGGCGAAGTAGTCGTTCAGACGAACAAGAAAGTTGTTGTCCAAATTTATCGAGGATGACCTGCGACGCTGCGATAGGGCGTCCACGCCCTTCCACCAATCACCGCTACCAATGACAGCCGGCTTTCTTCTGTTCTCGGTTATCACCTCAGAAATGCACTTGTAAGGAGGCTCGAAAGGGTTTTCAGCTGAGCGCGCGCGTAAGCCACACACGCAAATAGTAAAAGCTGCTCGCGTCAGCTCACGATTCAAAGTGGGCCACCAGAAATAAACAAATACCGCTAATTTCGCTCACCTTTCTTGTAATTCCTATACATATGGAATATAAATAGACATCTCCTATTCACGAAAACTACAAAAATTGTACACAAACAGTTTAATGGTCACTTAAATCCGTTTGTGTTGGCCTGTAGCTTCACTCACGCATGCACTCGAATGAGTGGGTTTATTTTAGAGATTATTTTTATCATTATCTGGTAACGCTGAATGGGAAGATTTCACTGTCCCGTTTTTTCGAAAAAGACAATATATGTTGATTTTAAGGCTCAAAGAAATGTCCTGTATCGTTGCCATGGCAACGTTATTTTGGATGAAAATGTGATGTGAGAAATCTATGATGGGTGCTTTTGTCTTGATATGATTATCCTAACTGTATCTAAAACAGTATATTTCGAGCCTCCTTAAATAAAGACAGGCGTTCCTTGTTGTTTAATGAAATATGGGACTTAGTCCTCAGCAAACACTTGACTAATGGCGACATTACATATCTCAGCAGAATGGAGCGTTTTTGCATAGAATTTGCATTCCATTTTTCACGTCAATGGTTACTGAACAATAGGCCTTTTTCGATATATTAAAATTCAGCTTGATAGCGAGTCAGTGAGGAGAAAGACAAAGGAAAGTGGATGATATGCAAATATTTTTCACATTGATTCCCACGTGTTTCTATTGTCTTTGTCCTCACTGCCTCACTTTCAAGCTGAATATTTAATATATCGAAAATGGCCTATTGGTCTGGCATTGTAAGTTATGCATGGGAAAATTTCCTGTCTGTGTGTGACCGACATATTCACGACCCGCAGGCGTGTGACACACGTGGAATGTGTGTTTCACGGTTTCGCTGGTAACTGGAGGTCAGTTTTAAAAACTGTATTAGTATATAAAGCCTGGTAACCTGCGATCAGGTGTACTTTTATTTAGGACGCGAAAGTAGGGAGGGAGGTCATGATCGCGGGTTAAAAACCTGGTTTCCATATGATTGTCCATTATAATTTTGACTATTGATTGACAAAATTAATGATATACGGTATACATTCAAAAAACTTGGTCTCGCTATTTTCGGGGGAGGGTCGCTACTTTCGGAATTTACTAGCGGCCACAAAAAGTTGACGTTAATTTAGGGGGCTCGCTACTTTCGGGGGTCGTTACTATCGGAACTTTACGGTAAGACAATTTTTAATGGAAATGTGTGTCTGAGATGATTCGTTTCCTATCGGCGACACACTATTGTTCCCCTTGAAACACGTTCAATCAGACTTAAAGTAAGTGCACTCCTTTTTCTCCTCGCTTCACAGAGGATTAGTGGTACGCCTGTCTGCGATCGCTTAAACATTTGCCTCCTGCGTCGATCGTCTGCGATAAGACCGTCGCAGACAGCTACCGATCGTCGCAGACCGTTACAAATCATATGGAAACCAGGCTTTACGAAAATTACCACAGAGCAGCGTGCATCGTGTTCTCCTCTCTCCTGTTCTCTTCTCGCGCGACTCCAACGCATGTCACACCCAATAGGATCCTCAAGTGTGACGTCACATTGTCATGACAGCAAAATATTTGGTTCACCACTAGTCTGTCATCATCATCAAGAAAGATTCCCTGATTGCGAAACGCTATCGTTATGGCCATCGAAGCCTAGCGTGTATTCCTTGTTGCAGAAGTGTGCTTTTAGGAGATGATGTTAAAAAAATTAGAATCTCAAGGCAGAGAAGTTCAGTCTTACAAGATTGCTTAAAACTTGGAATGTGAGAGCTATTACGGAAAGATGATTAAAATAGCAACATGTCAATCAACATATTGTTGTTATGGTTACTTAGGTTGAAGGTATAAGTACGAGGGTTGCTGTGAAGTGAACGTTGTTCGGCATGTACTAAAACCCGAAACACCGAAACGAAACCATCGGAACGAAACCACCGGAACCGCCGAAACCATCGAAACACCGGAACGAAACCAGCGAAACCACCGAAACGAAACCATCGGAACCACCGGAACAGCTTAACAATCTGAACAAAACACTTCGAAATGAAAATGTTTAAAAATGTCTTAACATTCTTACGTCATAACCTTATTCCCTCGTAATTTCCGTTTGTTGCCTTGGTCTTTGCATTGCACTGTTTGCGACGTCGTTTTCACGCCACTCGCTTCAAATTTCCACGGAATCTGCAAGCCTTCAGTGACCGGATGTGCCGTTGTTTGTGGCCGCTGTGTGCTCATGGGGAAACGCTTTACATTGCGTGACGTAGTTTGAGTTGTTAAGAGGGAAAAAAAAGAATCTTTTGACTTCATTCTTTTTACGCTTGGGAAACTGCAAAGATTGTGATAAAAAAAACAACTGAAGCAGGAAAATCAGAGGAAACTATTCGAGAAATTATTATTCATGACAATCCGCCCGGAATTCAATAACGGTGGTGCCATTGAGGCTGTCTCGATGGTTTTGTTCAAGTTTTTATAGCTTTTTCGGTGGTTCCGGTGGTTTCGTTTCGGTGTTTCGGTGGTTTCGTTCCGGTGTTTCGATGGTTTCGGCGGTTCCGGTGGTTTCGTTCCGATGGCTTCGTTTCGGTGTTTCGGGTTTTAGTACATGCCACGTTGTTCCGAGTCTTCAAATAAAAGCCGTTACCTTTCGAAAGGAGACTTTAAACATACTTTCTAAGCCGCTGTATAACTTAAATTATACATCAAAATGGTAGGTGAATGGCTTTTAATTTTCGATTGAAACAATTGTGAGCGAACAGAAAATTGTGCGCTCTGTATGTACTTGTATAAACCGCGTCACTTTTAAACTTTCATTAATATCGTCTCCTTATCTGTTCGAACATAGTCCCTCCACTATGATTCGAATTCGCCTGAATATTTTCAAAGATATCCCTTGCTTAAGAAAACTTTCAGAAAGAGGACCCCGCTAGGGTAATGGTGAGATAGTTACGAGTTTTCTGTTAATTAATTTCTTCTAAATTTTGTGTCGCAACAGCGTGAATGTATCTCCGTCCATGTTGGCCAAGCGGGAGTTCAGATTGGAAACGCTTGTTGGGAGTTGTACTGTTTGGAACATGGAATTCAACCTGATGGCCAGATGCCGAGCGACAAGACCATCGGCGGTGGAGATGATTCGTTCAACACGTTTTTCAGCGAAACTGGAGCGGGAAAGCATGTGCCTCGTGCCGTGTTCGTTGACCTAGAACCAACCGTCGTTGGTGAGTTAGATTGAAAAGAATTTTTGTTTCTTCGAAAATCCTACCTCTTCACATCGTTGATATGTTTTTATACTAAACCTGAACTATGTGTTTAAAAGCAAATCTTGTAAGAGCCAACTCATGTATGTGAAATGCAAGAGCGTTGAGTGTTCACGGCTTTCCACGTTCTCATCATCATCTCATTATAACGATAAAGTTCCATTACGATCGACACTAAATCTTTTCCAGTTCAAACTCGAAAGTTAATCATTCACCTTTCTAAGGGCACCCAACGAGCAAATTAAGCCAAAAGCCTTTGCGAGACATTTCTAGGCTCCTTGTAAATGTATAAAGAATGTCTAAAGAGGTGTTTTTATCACCTAGATAAATTTGATTTGTTCGGAAATCTTAGCTGAAAATTGAAGTGTCCGAAATTTTAGGGAATGACATCTTCATTTCAGAAATTGCTAGCTGAACGTGGCCTTCTAAGAACTTTCCATCGAACCTTAGGCCCAGTTCAAACGTCGAACTTTTCATGCGCCGAATCAAATCATTTGATTTGGCGCATGAGAAGTTCGACGTTTGAATCAATTAAATTCGACGAATTTGATTTGGGTCGACCCAACTATTTAATTCGACCGGCTCAGTCGGATAAAACGGCAAAGTGCGACTCTCGATTCAGACGTCGCACTCCTCATGCGTCGAATCTAATACATAAATTATTTTAATGTATTTCCTACCCACAATCCAGCATTTTCGAGATACTTGGCATGCGAACCAGTTTCCCCGCGCAAAGAAAATGGCGGCGCTAAAGGGAAAAGAAATGTGTTCTTCGTGCTTTCGTGAAACGGGATATTGTTGTATTATATGTTCCAATCCTTTTTGTAACCGGTGTTCGGTGTTCGAGGAAGATGTCAGTAGCTTACTGTCAAACATGCTACGAAGAAAAACAGTTGACAGCACTAAATGTAACAACAAGCCAATTTACAGCTGATAAAAGTGACATCTCGTGTATTTCTACACCGGACGACAAAGAAGATCAGAGTACAACAGATGAAACTTCTTCTATATCTTCTTTGAAGAGGTATGTGAACGAATTTGAGATTGATAGACTCGAAGATACTTTTGATTGGCAGCAGATTTACATGACAAAATGCAGTGTGCACATCGAGCTAGCATACGAGATAGTTTTTTTTTTATATTGCAAAGAACATCGAAGCTTTGAAATGTTTATGTACCGTACTATCCCCCATTAGCATTTGCTATATGTGTGTAGTGCACGCTTCTTTGTTTTAATATATTTTTTGCGTAAAGAATCACTATTAAATAAACAACGGAGTAATCTTAAAAGAAGGCAGAGTTTCAAAGAGTGTATTATTCATGTTGCGTCTCTTTTTCATAGTACAGTATGTGGCCCTTGGTCCGCGAGGTCCTTGGTCCGCGAGTTTTCCGAACATTATGTCATATTTTCTCGTGAAATAAAATACGACCAAAAACGAAGGAGGACGATTAAATATTGATTAGTATTCTTTCGTATGACGAAGTTCCGGCCCTCCCGCTGATGTTGAAAGCGAGAAATTCAAGTTTGTTGACAGGTAGGTCTAATTGTCTTTCTTGAATTGTTTTATTTTGCGGCTCCGTAAAGTACATTGTCAAGTTTACTTAGCTTGTGCAGGGATAAAACTGAACGGGAGCACCTGTTTTTTTGCAAAACAAGTTAACAGAGACACTTATTTCTTCTAGCGGGAAAGAAATTGCTGTAGAGTTTAAATTTTTTATTTTATCAACCCTTGAAAAAACATCAACACTTTTTGCGTGGAGGCCCTTGGTCCGCGACCTATAACCCTAGAGAACTTACATTTCTCGAAGCAGACTAGAAAACCCTGAAATAAATAGTAATGGCCTTTGTTTTTGTTAAACGGTTTTAACATCTCCTTGATAAATGTTTTCGGACTGCTTTAAATTTAGTTTTACAATTATAATATTTTTGACTACGTTGAATATTTTTACACATTCCAATTGTCAATAGGGTAAAGGGGGATATTTTTCTTTTGACTGTACCGACTGTTAATTGTCCATAGCATGAAAATATACTGTTTACACTTGTGAAGATTTACCCCGAGGCTATTAAAAAAATTAAAGAAAAGGCGCGAAAACTGATGCATCGAGAAGACGACCGCGATGACTGCCGTGACAACTTGCGTGACAGTTGTCCAGGCTCTGAAATGCATATGCATTTGAACCTCTTAAGCCGCACAACTCGCTCAAGTAAGCGGCCAAGGAAGGAAAAAAACAGTATAAAATTTAAAAAAACATCAAACCGGTATTGGCTTCTAACCCTAATGAAAAATGTGTTTCATTTCTAACGCAAAGGTGTATTAAGTCACAGCAGGGTGGTAGTGAGTGAGGGGGTTAACGAGGTAGTGGGTCAAACTTGGTATAGGCTAAGCTAGAACCGTTCAGATGTACCTGAAATGAATGGCTTGACACATAAGTACTCAGGAACTTTGCATGCTTTTTAGGCCAGTTCATTATGTCCAAAGTGTTTAAACCTGCAAACAATCGGGAGAAAACGCAGCAAACATATGAAAACGCACTGAAAGATGTCAAAGATGGAATGCCATTGCTGAGGGCAGCAAAACAGTGGGGCATTCCAGAGACAACTTTTCGAGATAGAAACAATGGGAAATACGAACTAGCAGGCAAGGGAAAAATCCCGTATTTAACGGTGGCTGAAGAGGATAAGCTGGCTGACTGGTTGGTTGAGAGATCGAAGCGTGGTTTTGGCCTTTCTGTCAGTGAATTTCTCGACTCTGTACAAAAGTTCATTGAAAAGGACAAAAGAGAAACTCCATTTCAAAGGAACCGCCCCGGCAGAAAATGGTATAGAGGGTTCATTAAGAGAAATCCGAAAATCAGATTGAGAAATGCCCATCCGCTGGACAAAAAGCGCGCTAAAATATCGGCTGCAGACTTGGACATCTGGTTCACTGAGTATGCGCAGTTTCTGAGAGAACATGGACTTGTCAACCGTCCCGCCCAAATCTGGAACTGCGATGAAACTGGATTTGACTTGCAAGGGAAGGCAGGAAAAGTTCTTGGACCAGCGGCACCTAAAAGCCAACCATATCGAGTAGTGACTGGGACAAAGGAGCACATCACGGTTCTGCCTTGCTTCAATGCTGCTGGGCAGTGGATACCCCCTTACTTTCTCTTCTCAGGAAAGCGTGTTCCAATACGCACAATCTGTTGGACGGAGGAGTACCTGGCAGTGCATTCTCCATGACTGAGAAAGGGTATATGGATGCTGCCACATTTTACATGTGGCTGGCTAACCACTTTATACCAAATTTACCATCCCCCAGGCCCGTTGTCCTTCTGGTTGACAGTGCAGATGCTCACATTGATTTGCAGACGTTTGAACTTGCCAAGGAGAATCACGTGCATATTTTTGCCCTGTTAAAGAATGCCACCCACCTTGTGCAACCTGCAGACGTTGGTCTCTTCGGTTCGATGAAGCAGACATGGTATAAAAATGTCAGGCTCTTCTGCAAGAAACACCGTAATACGGACATTACTAAAAAGAATTTTTGCAGTGTCTTCAAATCCACTTGGGATGAAGTAATGCGTCCATCGACACTTTCAGATGCATTTAGGAAGTCCGGAATTTATCCTGTTTGCCGAGACCAGATCACTAATGACCAAGTAAGATCATCCCTAGTCTATTCCTGCAGTGACCAAAGCACACGTACTCCTTTGTATCAGGCGTCGGAAGTTTCCCAACCCGAGCAAAGTGTGTTTACAGACACAACGGGTGCTCCATTGGCAACCTCCATTGGCAGCATTGCTGTGAGTGTTTTGTCTTCCCCAGGGAAAAGAACATCTCTTGCCTCCACATGCACTCCTTTGTCCCAGGACTGCGAGCCTTCGCTGCCTCATCAAAATGTTCTTGTAAAAACAACGGGCAATGTGTCTCACCAATCAGATCAACCAAAACAAAGTGCCTATTCCGACGCATTTGATGCACTGGAATCTGTTTTAGAAACTCCAGTAAAGGTGAAGTACAAGCGCAGGTTGGACGAAGGCTACGACTTGGACGGCAGCCCCACATTTATTACTTGGAAAAAGCTGCGTACTGCCGCGTCAACTGTTCAGTCCTTACCAAATGAATTAGAAATACAGGAGCAACCCCTTTCTACCTCTGCCCCTTGGCCAAATGCAACTTCGGCGTCGTCCTCTTCAGTTTCCCCAGTACTTGAGGAAATAATCATCTACCCTACCGCGCGCGAAAGTAGCAATGTGAAACGCAAAATTGTGAAAAGAACCCTTCCGAACTTTTTAACCGGTGAAACTTCAATGAAAATTATGCTAGATGCGAAATTAAAAAAAGCGAGGGAACTTGCAGCTAAGCAGGAGAAATTGAGGGAAAGGGAAGAGAAGAAGGAAGCGAAAAGAAGAGAACAAGAAGCAAAAAAGTGGGAAGTTCAAGAAAAAAAAGAAAAGAAAAAAACAGAAAAGGCAGCCAGAAAGAAAAGGAACGCTGGGGCGCGAAATAAGTGTACGAGTAATGGAAGGAAATGGAGAAGATCGCTTCCCCAAAATAACGACAACAACTGCAAAGTATGCTGGCAAGAGTATTCTTCTTCCGATGACGACAATTTGCCATGGGTTATGTGTGACCGATGCCAACTTTGGATGCACATTGATTGCATACCACTTGGAGTCGATCAAACTCCAATTGACAATGAGGAACAATTTTTTTGTCACGACTGTTGTTGACTGAAGCCCGTTAAAATTTCATATGCGAAAACAAAAGTCGATGACTGTTCAAGCTATCTTTTTGTCTGCTGATGAAGTCGGATGAACTCTCCGCAGTTTATTTCCACAAAATTGAAATCGTTATTAGAGTTGATGCCAGCGCTGTTTGCTTGTTAGACTTCATAATTTTTCTATTTAACAAAATCATCGTTTGAAAAGCAGTCGCGGTTACGACAGTGGTATAGAGAAAGTTTGGAAACTTTGGTTTATTGAACTACAGCATCTTGTGACTGAACGAGACTTCTGTTTGCTAGTCTAGATTTCCTCTTTATTCGGTAAAGTGTTGTGTTAGTTGCATTAAAACCTCATTCATACAAATTTTCGTCCAACATTTATCAGTGTAAGTAAAAAATTCATATCAATAAAATCATTGATCAACTTGGACGAATTTTTTTCAAATACATTATTTTATTCAAGTATTGAAGGTAAGGATGTTACAAAAGTTGCCAGTCGTCAGGTTATTTCTATTAAAATCAGTGTTTAATTAAACACGTAGATTCCCAATCAACGACCATAAAACGATCTACCGACACAAAAGTGTTCTTTCACATGATTTCCAGCAATCCAGCTTCAAAATGAGGAAAGTGATAATTTCTAATGCTGTCATTAAGGGCTATCATGAATTTCAAATCCGCCCTCCACCTTTACTGTGTCTACAAGTTACCAAAGAGTATGGTAATAAACATGATAAAAATGCCTGTTTGGTCTGGGTCCCGGAGTTAAAGTCCATACCACGGGAGATGTGGAATATAGTAACAGACGCCAAAAGGGGAGAAGTTGTGGAAACTATAGCAGGACTACCCATTGGACGGGTACCTCGAGGATTGTCATCCTGTTTTTGGGAGCTTTTGAGTTCTCCTGACGTTGCTTCAATTGAATGGTAAGATGAGACTAGCTGAGATAGACGGCAGGGGTCTTTACATCCCACATCCAACTAACATTAATTTAACTCTCGGGCGTCTGTTTGGCCTTTATTTCTGCGCATCATATACAACATTCCATGGTATTTGTTTTTACATCGAACACCATTAATTGTTTCAATGTTTTACATATCTGGAAAAGCAATTTGATCAAGGTGCTATAAAAACAAAATTACAAGACAAAAGCTAAAGTGCTAGTCACCAAAGTGTAAAATTATATCCTATTAGTAATTTGTTAATAGTTATAAATTGTTTATTTGTGAAGCAGCAAAAATAAAAATCCGAAATGAAACTGGGGCGAATGTTGGTTACTAAAAGAGAATTTGTTACTCTTCTTAAGCAAACAGACTGGAGACCCCTGTCAGAGTTTTCCTCCATGGCCAGCACCGCAGTCACCTGGAGGAGGTGCGGTTATTCCGTGCTCCTTCATCATCACTGTTTCAAAAGACGGACGACTGGACGTACTGGATAAACTTCAGTCAGCATTAAATAGCATGGACGAAAAATCTGTTATGAAAATAACTATTTCTTAAATAATAAACACTGTGTTTCCAGATTTATTCACCTGTCTTTTACGTCCAAAGATTCAAAGTAATATTGAAAGTTAAAAGAAAGAAAGCAAAAGAAATTGGCTTGGGAGGGAGATCGTTGTCCAAAAAGAAAACACATTTAATTTTCACTCGCAATGACTCCTATCGAGACTTTTGCTTAGATATATCAAGGAAAATAAAGATTAACTAAAATTTGTCAAAATTCTCATTCTCGTGACGATTTACGAATACTTTTCGTGCTGTTTACATGAGTTGCGGACCATGGACCACATTCGCGGACCAAGGGCCTGCGAGCACGGTCTCCTTTTTTTGGAATTGCGAGGAAAATATCACTGCTTGGAACTTGCCACTTTAAGATTATTGCAAGAAACATAAAAGCTATCTTCAGGGAAAATTTCAGCTCGTTACGTGTTGATGCAGGTAAGATATTCAAGAATACAACTTTTATTCGCGGACCAAGGGCCACATACTGTACATGTACTGTGAGCATTCTGTTGCTGTTGAATTTGTGTAAGTTTACACTGTTTCCTAAGAAAGTGTAATTTTGACTCCCCCCTCCCCCATGGTGGGGCATTTGAGAACATTTTCAAGCCCCTTAATGGGGATTTGCATGGCTTTTTGGTCCAAACATGGGCCATTTGCAGAGGAAAAAGGCTTTAAATTTGGCAACACTAAAACTTACCTGAAGAAAAACACAATGAAAATTACGTGATGTATTTAAGGTCACAGACCCAGTGCAGTTTTTGTAGAACTTGGAGTGCAAGATCGGGATGATGATGGGGATGATGTGGAAGAAGGTGATGGACAAGCACAAGCTCTGTTTTGTAAGAAGGGCAAGAGCAAGAAAAAGCCAGGACGAAAAACCAATTGGTCAAAGGCAGCTACCAATGATTTAGTTGACGTCGTTGTTAATGATAGTGGTTATACGACAAAATTAATTTTTGTCAACACGAAAAACCAGACAAATGGAGCAACTTATGAGGCTATTTTGCAAGCGCTTAAAAGTAGGGCATCTGCTAGGGGTGAGAATCTTGCTTTTAACATCAATCAGGTCAGAACTAAATTTAAGAAATGTGTAAGTACATGTAAACAAGCAGCCCTGACAATTAAAACATCAACTGGCATTAAACGTTTTCAGGAAGAACACGAATTAGGGGAGTGGTTTAACCAGCTTTTTCCTGTTGTACGGACCAGGGATTCATGCCAGCCTGAGCATGCAGTGGAACCTTCATCATCAGAGGGGGTAGATAGGGGTAAAAATGATGATGCAAGTTCATCCCCAGCGCATGAAGAAGATACAGATTCAAGCACAGGTACAAAAATGTTTGTTCCTAAAAGGTCAGGGCAGAAGAAAATCAGCAAAAAGGAGGATGTTGCTAGTACTACTTTAGAAGTGCTTATCCTTGTGAAAGATGTTGTAAAGAATGATCCCGCTAAAGAGTTAATTGAGTTGATGAGATCAGAAATGGCACAATCCAGGGAATAAGAAATGTCAATTTTACAGGCTTTGTTACAGTCCAATTCTAATGTAGGATGTAATAGTCAAATGAACCCTTCCTCTTCTATGTATCGTAGCTCCTGGGAATGTGATCCACCAGTGGGCCATCCCACTTATTATCCCATGTAAAGGCTATATATGTTATATATAACAATTAAATACTGATAAATTACAACAAAAACAGTGAGTAAGTGTTATGACCCTTTTCTCTGTTAACTTTTACCCAACTGCAACTATAAAATAATCAACATCACTGCAACACAGTTTTATGAACTCTAATATTTGAAATTGCCCAAGATTGAAAATGCAAATTAAGTAAGGAAAAAAACAGTTAAAG
>OX421455.1:21148172-21150672 GCA_949126865.1 Montipora capitata | reverse complement strand
CATAATCATTTTTGTTTTTGTTACCTTGAAAACATGTTAAAAGATAGGATTTCCTAAACAAGCGGTTAACAGGTTCACAAATGGCTTTTCGGGACTTTCGAGAAACGCGCTACTGGCGCGAGAGCTTTTATCAAATAACGCTTCTTACAGTTCTCAGTTTTTTAAGATAGTTGATTCCGAATTGTTGATACTACTGCTGGTATGACGTCAACGTGGACCGTATTACTGTCATTACTGGACTGCTCCCAACTGTGTGGCTTCATAGCTCACTTGATAGAGCATTGCACAGGTGTCACAGCGGATCTGGGGCGATCTGGGGCCCGTTTCTCCACGGGCACCCCAAGCTCAGTGTGAGCATGGTTGACCGACAGGGGGCCCACTATGTGTTCGAAATATAAAGAAATGTATGGGAAGTATTGAAGAGTCCTAATATCGTAAACTTACATGGAGAAATGACTATGTTAAACCTCAAAATAAACGTAAACCTACCTCAGTTGTTGTGTATTGTCATTCCTGCGGCTGAAATGGCGAGTTTGAGGGATTTGGTGGGTTTTCCGTTGACTGTTAGTACACGTTTTAGTAACAGTCAACGGAAAACCCACCAAATCCCTCAAATTCGCCATTTTCAGCCGCAGAAATGACAATACACAACAACTGAGGTAGGTTTACGTTTATTTTGAGCTGTGGGCCGACAAAAATATTAGGATTTTTTATGGCGATCCCGATAAAAAGCTTAAGAAGATAATTATATGAAAAAATTCTCAATTAAAAAGCCTAACCTTATTGCCAACGTGGGTAACTTCCTTCCTGTGTGGTTATTTTCCAGATCTGACGCGATTTGAGCCATTTCTCAATTTCGTGGTTGTCAACGGTATAATAAAATCCCAAGGCTGGAAACTAAATTCTCAGGTGCCACCAATTTGAGTCAAATATTCCTAGATAAAATGTTACCACGGTCACAATTCCACATCACACTTTGGAAAATACCATAATACTCTTTGTTTATCGGCTCAAATTTTGCATAGGCATTGTTTTTGTTTTCTCTTGGGACCATTGTAAGTCCCAAGAGAAACTGGAAACAATGGTTATGCAAAATTTGGGGGGAAAAGCAAAGAGTATTATGGTATTTTTCGAAGTGGCCTATTGACAAAGATTGAACTTTCATCTGAACCCATCATCAACCCAATAGCAGTCCTGCGAGTGACCTCAGGCGGTAATATTGCAGGAAAACAGCTTTCTAAACGTACGCTTCCACACCACATCGGCCACGGCTGCGACCGTTGATAACGAACTGAGCCTTACCGGGGTGCGGTCACCCCAAAACACAGACTGCAGACTGTGCAGACCGTGCAGACCAGGGGTAAAAGAAGGCGTTACCCTCACTATTATTGAGAGCTAACCTTAAGCAGGCTAACCTAAATGTTATTTAGGCCTAATTAGGCTAACCGAATGTTATTTAGGCCTAATTCAGGCTAACCGAATTTTCATTTTACAGACGGTCTGCACAGTCTGCAGTCTGCGTTTTTCAGTGTCCCACCGGGGTGGCAGACCGTAGTTTTGTCAACCGCAAATTTCTTTATTACCTTGAGTAATGAGTACAAGCATGCATGGACTGCTTAGAAGCGGCTGCCATTTGCGCCTGTATATGCTTCCAGTCCGCTGGGGGTAAATTGATCATTGTAAAGCGCCTTTGAGACGTTTGTGATAAAGGCGCTATATAAATGCACCACTTTACTTTACTTTACTTTGAGTCCAGACATGACTGCATTGACTCAAGCTTTCAAGGAATTAACATGCAAATATACTTTGTTCTCGTAGGATGTTGTACTTCGAATATTTTGTGGCTGGACTTACTGAAGCCATTGAAATTTAATTATTAGCATCTGAGAGAAAACAGTCGTGTCGGTAGACCCAGGGGAATAAAAAAAATTGCGGTTGACAAAATTCGGGGGCAAATTTTATTCCCATAACTCGCAGTGGCTATTCGTACGCATTACGATCTGTACGATGCCGGGATTCCTGCTAACCGGGCTGACATTTTTCCATGTAATCGCGTTCACAGGGACATCCCGGTCAGCCGGGCCAGCAATTTCTAACCACATTACTCCACTTTAGAGCAAAATGATCCACGGAATAATCGTTTTTTAATGTTTAAATAAAGGATAAATAAGAAAGGAAACCATAAGGCTTCTTTACATTGTAGAATGGTGAATTTTAATAACAATTTACCGAGACAAACGTCTCTCCACTTCTTGTTGTTGTTGTTATCTTTTTTCACATGACTTATTCTAAATTTAGTCCAAGCCGGGCTGGCTCATCTCATGTAATACCGGGCTAAAACTCATCCCGGGAAACCTGACCAGGCCTGCTGACCGGGCTGCCCCGGATCATGTAATCATCCCCTTAGACTTAAATGCGAGAAATCACAAGGCAGGTCAGATGGCCGAGAGCAGTGCGATTATGGCTAAATCGGAGGAATAGTATATCCGACTTAGGGGTA
>OX421455.1:21135672-21143172 GCA_949126865.1 Montipora capitata | reverse complement strand
ATGAAAGTGAGATTCAAGTCCAAGGTAACCAGAGGTTTTAGTCTTCTCGCCGCTTCGCGACTCGCCTTCAACTCTTCGCGGCTCTCAAGCGGCTCAAGAAAAACCTCCGAGACCAGGGTGCGCCCGTTCAAACTATTACGAAAACTTTTGCTGAAACTCAAGTCTGACTTCTTTTTCTCCTTATTAGAAAATAAACACGACAATTCAATGAGTTCGCAGTGCGTGCGTGATTCAATAAGCTTCTGTGAGAAAGGTTAAAATTCGCATCTACTTTACGAAATGCCGCCGCGAATGCTTTAAGAACCTCAGTTACAGAAAAATTAACTGATCTAAGTCTTTTTCTCGAAGATTTATCCTTTATGGTATCGGTCAGTTTTCACAATCCAAAATCTAACTCTACTTCGATAAACAGTCAATAAGCTGTAATGGGGGTCCAAAAGAGCGACGGGGGACTAAACGCGCAAGCGGATTTGTACCGGGGGTACCAAATTCGCTACGACACCGGCATCTAGGTCGGTTCAAACCCCGTTGGAGCCACCTGAAATTTTCTGGTGTTCTTAAAGCGACAATTGCTTAAATTGTTTGGCTAAGTGCGAGGATCACTCAGTTCTCTCATTCGTCTCTAACCCACACTTCAAATTAATGTACATTCATTTCATTTCATTCAATATCGATTCAGTACTATTACAATTAATAATGAGTTATCGTGTTGAGCCAAGGAAAAGCGAACAATCTCTTGGCTGTTACAGTGATTTGTGTAAATTATATCTTCTTATAAAGCTAAGGCTAAGTCTTTCTTAATTTTGTTCTTAATTATTGCGATCTCCTGCAATTTCTATCTTCCCCTTTGGCGGATCTAGGGGGAGAATGCAGGCGCTGCGCAGCCCACCCCACACCCCCCACCCCCCGCGATGGCCTGCGTATTTCTAATACAACTGCTATTCTGCAACAAAAAACGTCACCAGTCGGCTATCCCATCCTTTAGTGGTGCACCCCCTCCTAAGAAAAATTCTGGATCCTGCCCTGTTTTCCTCTAGGGAGTTAAGCCCTAGCTCTTTATTCGCGAAACTAAATATTTTGAGCTAGAGCCGATACAAAGTAAAATCAAATCTACGTTGTATCCGCTCTTGCCCAAAATATTTAGTTTCTCAACTTGTAATTACGCCGATCAGATCAAGCCACTGATTCAACGTACACACAAAGGAAGATTGTCCACAGTTGCTTGCTTCAAAACTCTTTATTTGCATATTTTTTGGCACCTTATCTCGCTTTTAGATTCCCTGCTAATTCACTACTTGCACAATCCCATAATAAACCTCTTTTACCCCCCCTTCCCCCCCCCAAAAAAAATTTGCATAATCCTCGTTTGCAAGTTCTCCTGGGACATGAAGATGTCCTGAGGGAAATCAAAAACAATGCCTATGCAATTTTTTTTTTTGGGGGGGGGGGGCGGGGGCGGGGTTAAAGAGGTGTATTATGAGATTTGTGCAAGTAGTGAATAGAGGTCTCTTCTTTTTACGTCCGCTGGGTTGAAGAGCACGGAAAAGAGACCTATGTCATTGGTCGAAACTCACTTTGATCCAACCGCCGCCCACCTTGGACGGCACTTTTTAACTTTTAAACCACATGCCCCATGATCCCCAGAGACCTTTGCTAGCAGGGAAGCTTTTAGACCTCTCCCTTGATGACGCTCAATCTCCCTTTTATCGGAGCCCTACAAAGGTGTCATTCAGTCTGGCAATAAGTTAATTTAAAGGCATGGGAAGACGTTTCAAACATTTGATCGCAGTTCTAATATGGTGAGCAAATAGCTTAGCCTCATATATAAGAATGCCTCCTTTTCTGAAAAGCCTCTTAACAGAAACATCGTCAATATAAGAAGATGCGTATTTTCATCCCAGGTCGAGGCGACTTCATTGCATGCTCCAAACAAAGGTCCTTCTCCTTTGGGTGACGGGGACATGTCAGAAGAACCAGAAGTTTAATTGCTAAAGGGTGCGTATTCAGAAAGGAAAAAAAAGGTATGCTTATGGATCCATTAAGGGTATTTAGCCTTTACCGAGCTCTAGTGGCCTCTAGTTAAACAACTGATCGATGCTTCAATGCTTTCGGGAGCGGAGTTTAAAACTCTTTGTAAATACTGACTCAAGGGTTAAGGTAATTCGCACGATACTAGAGGTTTAGAAAGTGCACGGTATGCAGCTGAGAGAAGCTCAAGCCCAGCTTGTCTTCTGATATTTCGCTGTCTCACAGGTCTGTATGAAGTTTTCCATCCACTCCGTTTCATGATAAGTTCTCTTTCTGCAGACATCGTCTCTCTAATGGCAAAGATGCCATAAAATTGACTGACTGGAAAGGAATAACGGATTCGGGAATTTGGTAATAGAACGCAGAGGAGTGAGACGTGAACATACACAGGTTGCTGAATATGAAAGTGACCTTTAGTTCAAAAGTTATGATGTGGCGAATGACAAAGAAGAGTTTAAGGGCTTTCCTATGATCAGATCGGCAAGGCAACTCAAAGCTTTGCCTTAACTTAGATACTTAATCGAGGGGGTGGGAAGGTGGGTACTATTATCCATTATTTGGACACCTTGACTGGGTAGTCCAGCTTACGTTTGATCATACCAGCAGAAAATTACACAGTTTGACTTTTTAACATTCAGCGTCAGCTTGTTTGTGTTGAGCCAATCTGACACTTTAAACTGAGTTCATTGTTGACTGTTTCCTCAAGAGATCTTAGGCTTTTATTGACATATCGAGGAAGTTAAAAGTCTTCAGCACTGAGAAAAAAGGATAATTTGGCGAAGACTTGTGAATATCAATAATATAGATGAGAAAAAAATAATGAACCCAGCACAGAACCTTCAGGACTTTCGTAGTATTTTTTGCTATCGAGTGATAATTAATTGGAATCCACTATAGTTACCTGTCTTACCTGAGAGCTATCATGACGATAAGAAGAAAACCAGTGATTCATTGACAATACTCCTGATGACACAGTGATTAAGTTTGTGAAGCAAAATTGAATGGTTTACAGTATCGAAGCCTTTTTTAATCTAAGTAGACGCAATAAGTGAGCAATTTTCGTTCCTTGCTATTTTGTATCATACTAAGAATGTCTACAATGGCATGTTGTGTTAAGTGCTGTTCAAGGAAACCGTGATTGCGATTTAAGTAGGATGTCATTTTTGTCAAGAAAAGCCAGGAGGCGATAATACATTAATTTCTCAAATATCCGCCGGATTAAAAATGGACAGCAATGAAACTTTCGCTTGGTTTTATTTGGATGGAAAAACTGACATATTTATGATCGTTATCAGCTTGACGACCAGATATGATCTCATACGTGCTTTGCGCAGTACCAAATACCAATAGCACAAGAGTAGAAACCATAGACTTTGTTTTTTGGAATAGAAAGTATCTCGCGCTCAATAGCGCTGCAGAAACTGGAGTAAGGAAGAACGAATTCGAAATACAGTTTGGTGGCATCTTTTGTAAAATGCTCACGGGAAAGAACGTCGCAAACGAGAAGCTTATTTTTCGCCAACCGAAGTAAAATACTTGTTAAAAATATTGGAAATCTCGAGGAAACTATTTATTATAATATTGCCGTTGGGACTTTTAATTTATATGAAAAATAACTCAAAATCTATTTTCTTGCTGAAATTCGGTTCCATATGTTTTTCATGTTATTTAGATTTTTGGAAAAAAACACATGATAATTCTTTTTACTTAATCTAGTGGTCCCCACCCCCAAATCTTGCATAAACCATTGTTTTCAATTACAGTGTCCCAAGTGGGGCGCCTTTTGTCAAAAAACATTATTTAGAACAAATTTGTGACATCTTTTCCTTATTTAGGAATTAATTAAAACTGCCAGTAAATTTAGTTATAAATAAGACGCAAAACCTGTCGGGTGATAAGTAAATAATTATTTTAGGCACATCCTGATTTATAAACAATTTTAATCACGAAAGAAATTATATATAATTAGTATAAATACACAGGTGATTATACAAAATCGTGCGCTTTCATTGGCTCGCTATCTCGGATTAACAGCCGATAATCACCTCGACGGTCAAAATGGCTGCCAGTAGTCGTTTTGCCACTGTAAGTGAAGATGATTTCGTGTTGAAATGTTTTTTTTTTCTCTTTGTTTGAAATAATCACTTGTGTATTTATACTAAACCAATTATTCGCCTCAGGCTCAGGGATTATCGGTGAATATTCACCTCGACTTCGTCTCGGTGAATATTCATCAATAATCACTTCGCCTTCGGCGAATAATTGTTAAATAATGAATTACACAACTTGAATTATTTATAAATCACTCTGCCTCTTAAACATTTATTTACGTATCATAAAGTTAGACAAACCAGTTGTAAAATTATTATTTATCAAACAATAAACTCCACCTCGCATGTAAATCCATTATGTTTACCTAGAGTGAAAATCCATTATTTATAAATAATGAAATTTTACCTCGCTTATGGGGCGCCCTTTGTAAAACAAATCACAACATTTTTTCCTTATTTAGAAATAATTAAAACTGACAGAAAATTTATTTGTAAATAAGACGCAAACCTTGTCGGATGATATGTAAATAATTGTTTTAAGCACATCCTGATTTGTAAATAATTTAAATCGCGAAATGAATTATATATAAATAATGAATTACACAACTTCAATTATTTATAAATCAGTCTGTCTCTAAAATAGTTATTTACATATCATAAAGTTACACAAACCAGTTGTAAATTTGAAGGCCGTTATTCCATTTTCTTTAGTGCTTTTGATATTGCTCCTCTGCTTTTTTCTGAGTTCAAAAAGATCTTTAGGGATGTCTTCAAGAACCGTGTAGTCTTGATCTTTCAACATAGTGCGAGCGAGTTAACCATGTTTTTTACACTTTTTTTTTAACGCAACAGTATGAACATTGTAACACAAAATCTGTAGCATGGATTTTAAAATTTGAAACTATTTCTCAAAAAAAGCATGACGTCATAAAGGCCCTCCTTTGATACACTTTTCAAAATATCAGTTCCATTTTTTGTCCAAATAGAAATTCCATGCTACAGTTTACGAAAAATGATGGGACGGTTCCTTTCGTTTCCTGGGAGTTTTTACCTGTTTTGCCTGAAACGCACGGCAGAGGACTGGGAAACGTTGCGCATGCGCCTTCTGATTGATGTGATGTCAGATTTCCATTGAAAAAGTTACTTCAAAGAACCATCCATGCAGCCTTTTTGTAGGACACTTTGACTAAAAGGCTTCCTTAGCAACCATTGTCTTTCTGTAGTTCAGTGCCACCCCCTCAATAACAATGGGTGACGTAACGAGAAATAGCGCTATACACGCGTGATGCGTGATGTCAACAACTTAAGTGGGATAAACGAGAAACTACTCTTAAGGGAAACTTTAAAATTTCCTGGCTATATCAGGACGTTTCAGAGTGAAGAAGGTCGGTTGACGTCGCCCACAGTATACATTGTTTTAGAGGTGATAAGTTTTACAAGCGTTTCATCAAAATAGTCCTGAAAGCGTTGGGGGAACTGATATGCTGTCCATATATATTAACTCCTTTCCGCTTCGCGTAACGTTGCCGCTAAAGGCGATGCTCAGTAAATCTTAAAGCTAAAATAATGTCATTATTATCTTTTGACGTCTCTTAAATACGCTGTTCACAGCGAAAGAGCTGGCTTAACAATTTTAATGTCTTCTTGGATGATTTTATTAGAAAGTTGAACTCAAACGATCTACTATGAGCTTCTACATATTTTGCTAAAGTTGCAGTAGAAAAAAACTAAATAATTTATTTCTCATTCCTTACAAGCCATTTTTTCGTCGCAAAGCCAGCGCGAAGTTATTTGGAAACGACATCAAAGAACGTAACTTATTGCATGTTTGGGTATTAGCTTAGGGAATATTGCCCATCTGTGGAAATCATCAAGAAACAAACCCCTATGATTTTTTTCCCAAGATTTTTATTCCTCATGACTTCCATACATATGCTGAAATGCAACTGAGTTAAATTAGAAAGAAACTGATCCTAATCTACGACAAATCAATTTAAATTAAACTGTTTGAAATCAATAGTTAATCTGCAACCGCCGTTTCTTTTTCCTTTACTGAACCAAGATATATCCCATGGCAGTGATGTGCTTGTGTGTTTTCTCTGGGTTCAGTACCGCCTCGTCTCCACACGTGTTGAAATCGCTAGGGTACCCTCCAGTACCAAACCCGATTCTGGAGTCACACGAATTGCAGTCCTTTCCTTGGTTCGCAATGACTCCGATTCGTGCTTTGCACTCAGAAACCTTGACGTTGAAACCCTCTTTGATACAATTACTCGACAGAGCGGCTTTCGGCCCAACCAATTTCATCCACGCGTCTCGACCGAGTGCTTTACTGGGGTAATCGCCATCAGTGATCAGTGAGAGCAGGGAATCAGCTCTTTTGTTGCCTAAAGTCAGCAAAGTAAACCTGTTCATCTGGTCGATCTTCATACCGAGGCAGATCTTGGTGAAGGGCGTCATCCAGTAAGTTGGCAACTTTGTCTCCTGCGTGTCGAAGGAAGTTTTCCCTGCTCTTATATTGTATCCGTACTGGTTGCTCCAATACAGGGAATCAAAGTGAAAGGTTCTCTGAAATTCAAGATAACAGTCCAGCTTCAAATTGATTGGAGCAAAATATACTCCTTACCGTTTATAGTTACAATTGAAACTAAAATTCGTGAATTCCAATATAAGATATTGAATAATATAGTCTTTACAAATGAAAAGATGTTTAGGTTAAAAATGATTGATTGGCCTTTATGTACATTTTGCAAACGAGAAATTGAATCCATTGAACATCTATTTTTTTACTGCAATGTGACGAAGACTTTTTGGGAAGCTTTTTGTTCTTGGCTTAGTAATTGTAACATTAACATACAATCCTTCAAAATAATAGAAATTTTGTTTGGAATATTCAATATAGGAGACGACTTTATTATATTAAACCATCTGATATTGACAGCTAAATTGTATATTTATAGATGTAAGTTAAATAGTGTACATCCGATTTTACGAGTTTATAAGGCCAAGATTAAAGCTGTATTACAAGTAGAGAAAAAGATAGCAAGTAGGCGGAACAAACTAACTAAACATACCAAGAAATGGGAAAAGCTTTTGGCATATGCATATGTAGGCTTGTAGTGTGGGTGTTCTCCATGTGTCCCTCTTATGACTTTTTATTATTATTATTATTATTCTTTGATAATAACGATGATGATGATGATAATTGTTATTATTATTATTATTATTATTATTTATTTATTTCTTTTTATTATTGTTGTTCAAATTATTGTAAGAGTGTAAGTGTAGTAGTGTTATCTTGTAATTGTTATTTACTGAGTTGTAATTAGTAGTCTATTTTGTTTTGATATTGTAATTAATAGTGTGATTTGTATTTTAGTAATTCATGATCGTTGTATGTGTTTAGGTGTAACAAAATAAT
>OX421455.1:21125672-21130672 GCA_949126865.1 Montipora capitata | reverse complement strand
TTCAGAGGCAGCCATTTCATAAACATTTTTATCGAGTATGTGTATATATACATATTTTTATTTTTTTTCGTTTTTGTTTATTGGGAATAGTTTTTTAGATTTGTGATTGTTTTACATACCTATAGATATATTTGTTATTCATAAATTATTATCCTCAATATGTTTTACTTCTAAGAGCTTTTTTTTCTTTTGATTATTATTATTATTATTATTATTATTATTATGACTAAAGGTAGAGTTTTTAATCAAGTTTGACCATCTGCCTGTACTTATCTGTTCAAAATCCGAGATACTTGGTTCATTACAGAGAGGGATTGGAAACGAGGTTATTGCCATAGCAACATGTTAATGGGATTCATTACAGTCATTTGTATAGTTTGTGATGTAATAAATTCTTGAATATCCCTGGAACGAGAGACATTATTCCATTTTCATTTTGAGAGGTGTTTCAAATAAGCGAAAGACATTTTGTACTTAATTTAACTTAATTTATTAACTTTGCCAGTCAAGCTGACAGAGCGCCACAACAGCTTGCGCCAATTACTGTGGCCCACTTTTTAACCTTGTTATTGACCAATCAGTGGATGAATGCATGAAAAGCTAAGTACTCGCAGTTTGATTCAGTGTCAGTTTAACTAGCGGCTTCATATATATGGATGCAACGAGAATGCTCGAACACGAATTCAATACGTAAATTTGGAAATCGGCACTGGTGCCTTTGGTGTTTCGATTGAATCCTCTGAGATGGTGCTGAAATCGGACAAGGTCACAGCACTGGGAAAAAAATCCTTCAGATCACAGTAGATGCTGTTTTCTGGGGAGAGGGAAAAAACCTGGTAAAAATTCGGTACTCAAGGCACAGAAGGAAATCAGTCCAACCAGTAGTGCCCTAACTTCGCTTCGCACAGTACTGTGCATTGGACTGGTGAGGCATTGTTTGATACACGTATTCAATCCCCACTTCCTTTTGCTTCTTCCCTTTGTCACCCACGCAACCCTGATCAAAGTTATCAAGTATAAATAAGACAAACTGTTAAGCGTCATTATAAACAGTTATCATAAATTATAACTGACACGCCGCCCAATGCCATAGGTCCCCTGTTAACATTTCTCAGCAATAGGGTACGCCTCGAAAGGAAAGAAAAAGAAATTCCTCTGATACTCCAGGTGACCTTTCAAAAACTCGAAAGAAAAAAGTTCAAATAAACTTGTCAGAACATGTGTTTCCTAGCAATTCGTCTATGGCGTATTTCTAAGTGTTTCTATTAACTATTTACACAAATTATTTCACCTTCCACTGCCATCTGAAATTCTTTGATCTTGGCTTTGTTTTCTGCAGAAGTAAAAACGTATTGATTGAAAGATCATTTTACCCTGCAGTTAGTATAACTCAGGCGGGCTTCTTAAGACTGTATAGAATCGAAGAGGCTTTCAGAATTAAAGCAAGAAAAAAAGACTTTGAAAGGAACAACAATTGTGGTAACAAATAACTAGTCTATGGATTCCTGCTAGCTTAAAAAAACAGGAGATCAACAGAAAAAATAAAAAAACACGGGAGAGAAGTTAAAAGCAAACGGAGACGTGTAATTTAAAAATTGTTCTCGGATTTGGATCAAATCTTATGAGCCCGTTTGCGAAAGGAACGGCGATAACTACTGACAGTGTAAGTATTCGGCGGTGGTTTCCCCACTCAACAAAACTATTAACATAGTCGTTTTGTTTCGAAGTCAATTGCTTAAGTGGTTATTTTGGTAGTTTTAGTTTTGTCTGCACGATTTTCACATGAACTCACAAAGGCTGCGTTGTTGGAACGTGGACAAGTTTGTTTCCCAGATAAATATTATTCTTCAGGAAGAGAACTCCATTCGTTTGCAGCTGGCTTCATTAGTTTCGGCTAAAACTGACCCTGGCGAAAGGGGGCCTTAAAATCGGGTGCCGACTTCAGTTGGCGCCTTGCAGTAAACCACCAAGTCAGTTGTAATCATTATTACTCTGTATCAGAAGTCTCTTTTAGCTCACGGATTGGTGTAATGGTTCTATATGACTGTGTTTACTAAATTTCTACTATATATACTTCGCCACTTAGTAGAAGAGGCAGAAAAAAGCATTAAATACCAGACAGTACACATGGCAAGAAACCCAGTAAACATTCCCTTGTGACCGCGCAGACAATTAACTAACATTCCGGAAAAAGAAAAAGAAAGTTTACATAAATAGTGTCTCACTGGTGTCAATACCAAAATGAGACTGATACCCTGAGACGACTACCCAGGAAACAATTTTTAGAGTATCGAGTTTGAAATAAGTATAGCCAAAACATCCTCAAACCTGTGGAGGCTAATATTGATCAGACGACTATTGATTGAAAGGGCCGAATCAGGAGGTTCACCGAGGCAATCAGAAATTGTTCTATACACCATATCTCCCTCGAGTGATTTTCCAAAAAAAAAAAACAGGTGCTCGTCTGTTCATTTATGACGTTTATCTCACTAAGAGAACGGAGTCCCTTTTCAGTTGATAGAAGGAAAGTGTTAGGGAGTATAGCAGTACATAGTAGCAAGTGAGAAGAAAGTGTTTTTTACTTTTTTTCTTTTTCTTTTACGCGGAAACGTCCCACTACAAACATTTGGATTTTGGACAGCAATTACACTCGTACCTAAATTTTAAAGATTCTCACTGGTTTTGCACTCCCCTTAACCAATCGGAGTGGTGAACCATTGGTCACCCTTTTTTGCATTCTTTTTCATGAATTTGCGTCCTCTCGTGTTTTACAGTGTTGTTTGCTAAAGCAATTTATTCCTTACTAGAGATTCTTGGATTCAAGTTATCAACTACATTTTCGGCAATCTTCTAACAAAATGTTTCCATTTAACATACCTGCGCATAATTTGCTCCCTTCAGTTATGGTTGCAGCGCATGTCACCCAGGCGGCCAGAAAAAAGAAAACCGTTTTCATGATGCAGAATCGGAAATCCGGTATGAAGAAAAGGTATCGTTGAGTTTGACAGGATCCAAGGCAATTGATTTTCCTACCAACAAAGGAGAAATCCCACCTTCATTTGTTCATTATTATTTAAGTACCAACATCGATGTGCTTTACTATCCACCACTGATGTTAAGCTAACTCAAAATTTACTGGCCAATTATTCCTTATAATATATGCATATACATCATGCCTCTTTACCGAATGACAGCCTGGGCGTGACATATATAAGCACAAAAGAATTCAACTGAAATCGAATCATAAGCTGTTTTGTATGGAAAGGAAAACGAACGTAGTACCTTATGAAAAAAAAAGGATCTCGAAAAAGAGTGGAGAACCAACAATCTAAAGACGATTGCCCGACGCCAACGAACCCACGAACTTTTCCTGCAAGGCGAAGTCCGGGTCTCAACACAATACCGACTCTGCTCCCCATTAGCAAAATATATTTGCGTGCGAGAAAAAAATGCCTTTCCTTTTCAATAGTTCTTACTTCAGTGATATTTCTACAATCATCAAATCAATACCATTTAGGCGAAAACGAAGAACGCAAAGCTCAAGTTTGTCTCACAAAGAAATGCTGTTCACCACTTACCAAGAACCAAGTTTGTCCTCCAAAGTTTCCCAAGACAATGTTCTCCAGGAAGTTACAACAAGGAATTTGAAGGATCACACCGGTGTGCAGATGCTGACGTGTAACTCGCCTATTGGTTGCTGGTGCCATCAGAAATTGAAATTGATTAGGACTTTGGCAAGATGGAGTTCAAAACAACTCCATTAGATGTTTGAAAGGTCGGAAGTCCTCGAATTTCAAAAGCACCTTGAAAGTCATCAGCAATAAGCAATGTCTTTGAAAACAATGCAATAAAGCGCCTTTGAACACTCTCCTACCGATAAAAATCTTCTTACCCCCCAATACCTTACTTATATCGAACATAAAAAGGCGAAGATTGATAAAGTTGTGTCTTTCACTGCAACCGTACGTGAACATAATGCTACCTGGAGTGTGGATCTGGTGACTGTGTATTTTCTCGAACGACATCATTCGGTAATCTATTTGAAATGGTGGCACCACTTTTAACGACACTATTTTGATTATCTTTTCAGTGACCTTTATCTCAAGTTTAATATCAGTCCCAAGTATGTCTCAGTATACTGAGATGCACAATGTACAAAGTCCAAGCTTCCTATACCCAGATTGGTAGACATGTTTGGGTTTGCAATCCAGGAGAACTTCGGGATATCAAGACGCTACAGCAACAAACTAAAATAAACAACGTTTCTGACCTATACAGGGAAATGACAAGCAACAAAAAGCTACTTCATCTGTAGTCGAAAAGTCTAACGACGTTTCCTGGACTCCTGGAACGGATCCTGACCTTGTGCTAAAGAAGGTAGCGTCAGTATTTTAGCCTCATTCAAAATTAAAAACATGATCTTTTTTGTACAGTTACCTCCTCCTTCCTGCTGTTAATTTAACCGCGACCCACCGTAACAGTGTCTTAGTTTCATTGCCAATAACCATACTTTTTTGCTTTGAGGTATTTTTCGTCAAGAGGATATGAATGGAACGGCACTGGGCAAAAACCAGCCTCTTATTACTCCTATTTTTTGAATTGGACGCGGATTTTCCAAAAAGTCACCTAAACGTTTTAAGGGTAGGTCGTCCCTCAAAAATTTACAACTCAGTTGTATACGGTGCCACAAATACTATATGCTCATGTATTACGGTCATGGCTGCCATGTTTGATGCAATAGATCCCTTCAGCAGCTTCCAGCATTTGTACACATACATTTCGCCACGGTCATCTGCGTCTGTGAAGTGATGTGATGGTTTCATTTTATGAGGGTTGCACTTAATTGCCACAGGCTAATAAATTTGTGGCCCTCGATAAGACCACATCCTCTCAAATCCTCTCTTGATATTGATTGCAAACCACCTATAAGGTATCGGTACGAGTTGTACCCAGTTTTCAATTAAAATCACTAAAAATACCAGACAGCCGCTAAAAGATTT
>OX421455.1:21113172-21118172 GCA_949126865.1 Montipora capitata | reverse complement strand
ATGCTATACTGATTAGGAATCGGCTTAGAGTTATTGTCAGCATACTTGGTAGCAGAGGTGTGCCAGGCCTCTAGAGTTTTTCTAACACGAAAAGATAACACGTTAGGAATGTAAAAACATGTGCTAATGGTCAAGCATTGCGAAACATGCGTGGTCTTTCGGTCATCGCACTGATTTCAATCATTCTCGAGTTATCGACAAAGGCTCTTTTCGTATTAGAAAAACTCTAGAGGCCTGGCACACCTCTGCTACCAAGCATGCTGACAATAACTCTAAGCCGATTCCTAATCAGTATAGCATTCTTTTTAAACAATAGCCACCTTTTTTCATGCTTTTACTCTGTTCCTTGTATTACTTTTATCTCGCCTTTTCTGTATATATTGCACTAATTTACATTCAATGGTTTGTTTCGATTTTATTTTTTTGTTGCGTGACAGCGAAAATGATCTATACCACAAAAATGATGTCAAATGCAGGAAATGCCACTTGAGATAAACTAAATTTGCATCGATCAGACGCCCTTCAGAGTTACAAAAGAGAGACGGACGAACAACAAGTAAGAGTTTCCAAAATAGTTCAAGGACAGTCAGGTAATAACACCAGTTGTGTAGAAAATTTTGGTGGTGTGGAAATAGGCCTAAGGTTAGCTTTTATGAATGTTTAGGATACTTTCTGTATTGGTGAAACAATGACCTGTGACATGTGACCTGTGTTTTGTACCTGCCCCGTGCAAATTCCAAAATTAGGTACTTTAGGGACAATTACTTTGAATGTTTCTGGTGGAAATTGTAATATAACGATTAAACAATAACCAGTCCAAGATTGCAATCTTCAGGTATATCTGGAAAAAGTAAGAGGTACCGTAAAAACAAAGGTTGGTTTTCTTCAAACTTTTGTGATTACCCAGTTGAAACAAAAGGTCATTATTGCAAAATAAGGACCTCTTATTCTACCTCAGTGACTACAATAATAACCTCCTGTTCCAGCTCAATAACAATATGGTCTTCCATTACAATAGGAACGTACTTGATTATTGAAAATAACGACCTGTTCAGAACAATTGAAAGGTGCATTCACAGTTATAGACTAAATTATGATAATATACCTGCCAACTTTTTCTGAGATATAGGCGTGAGATTTTTATCCTGGGAGTGCTGGGATTTTTGAAGACGGCACGATCATTTCCGAAGATTTCCGAAGACATCCGAAGTCTTCCGAAGTCTGTCGAAGACGTATAAACGCGTATAAACGCGAGCTCGCTCCCAGTGCTTTTCACTTCAAAAATCAGAGATCGCGAGGAACGTATTGTCATTTATTCATTTTACACATGGTTTTCGTTCCTTACATGGGTCTGAGTTAACATATTTTTGGAAATTGTGTCAAGCAAGACGGCAACAACTCACATTTTCCAATCAGGCGTGAGAAATTGGCCCGCAAGCGTGAGCCGGCGTGAGATCGAAGTTTTCAACCCGCAGGCGTGAGACTCACGCCTAATTCGTGAGAGTTGGCAGGTATATGATACGTGAAAAACAAGTTTAAGGAGGCTCGAAAGGGTTTTCAGCTGAGCGCGCGCGCGTAAGCGACACACGCAATTCTAAAAACTGCTCGTGTCAGCTAATGATTCAAAATGGGTCACCAGAAATAAACAAATACCGCTAATTTCGCTCACCTTTCTTCTAATTCCTATATATATGGAATAAAACAGACATCTCCTACTCACGAAAACTACGAAAATTGTACACAAACGGTTTAATGGTCACTTATATCCGTTTGTGTTGGCCTGTAGCTCCACTCGCGCGTGCACTCGAATGAGTGGGTGACGCATGCGTAAATGCTGATCTTGAAACCTCCTCATTTTTCCTGAATTTGCAACTCTGCTTCCGGACGGTGAACTTTTTTCATTTTTTGCATGTTAGCTTAGATTAATTTAAAACGTTTGCCTTTCAAATTAAAAAAAAAATGCTGTCGGTGAAAAAAAAGATTAGAAACACATTTCAAAAAAAGTGATTTTTCTGAAAAACTGACCAACAGATTTTGTTGAATTTTAAATATTTTAGAGATTATTTCTAACATTATCTGGTAACGCTGAATCGGAAGATTTGACCGTCCTCTTTTTTCAAAAAAAGACAATATATCTTGATTTTTAAGGCTCACAGAAATGCCTTACATCGTTGCCATGGTAACGTTATTTTGGAACTTAATACCCTGGCCAAATTTCGTCTTGATATGATTACCCTAACTGTACCTAAGAACAGAATATGTTTATTTGTTTGAAAAAAGGAGAAACTATTTCGAGCCTCCTTAAATTAAAGGACTTTTTCATGGTTTCATGACAAGCAGCAGCCTTTTGTTTGCCGTTTACTGCAACTCATAAGACAATAAGTTACCTGTTTTTCGGCAGCCAAAGCCGGAGAATCCGTTTCCAGCAGAAGATTTGACAGAGGCACATTTTTTACAAGCTTCTCTTTCTAAAGCATTAAAGAAAAAGTTTAAAACTTGAGATCCCACCAAAACCAGGTAGTGGCATTGTGCCGTTCACCCTGCTTGCTGCATAAGATGTCATCCTATCATGCACATAGTCATGGAGATCTCCTGATGTTCCCTTTTTCCCATATTTTCTTTCTGTCACTTTCCATTTTCCCTTTCTCTCAACCCGCGTGACATTGTGTGCTTTTTTGGTTCGATCAGACACCTTCTGTTAAAGGACAACACGACAGCGAGTTTGAAAGGTTTGCAAACAAACTGGGTTTTATCCTTTCATCATCGGGGTTCCACATGCAACCTACCGGTAGTTCTTTATAACGCAACGATATACGTATTTCACGTGTTTCCAAGGACAAACGAACTTCGACTGACGAGCAAACATATCTCCCACAAGGTACACGTATACCGTATGTTATCTTTACCTGAGGCGAACGAACTATGGATGGTGGAATGGAGAAATAGTATCCAGCTTCTATACCCTTGAGTGCATTCGAGGGCTTCCCATCAAAAGCATGAAGAATTACATTCTTGGCCCCTAAAGCAAACAGAAATTAACTTGGATTATATCGTTTTCCTTAGTTAAGTGCATCTTTTAACATACATGCTTTGATTCGAACCCACCTGCGAATTAATTTGCCAGAAACACTTAAGGTTTCCTTTTTTCTTTTCAGACAAAAAAGCCACACTCAGACAGACTCGGACAGAAGTAGCATACTTTGATCAAACGTTTTCTTTCTAATTTCTTACTATTAAGTTGCGTGAAGAGTGCAAGATCGGAAACATGTACTGAAGGAAGGCGGAATGGCCAGCAGTGATGAGGGCACTGGGTTTGTATGCGGATGGTTCGGATTCAAGTTCAATTGTGACCTCCGGATGGATTTTTCGTCTTTAAGTTGCGTTCCTTGATACGTATGGCCCAACCAGATGCTACCGAGTACAACTATGGGTTCCAAACCTTACTTTTACATCAACAAACGAAGGGGCTGCAACAGAGTCTCAAGATCTGGGAAATATCCCTTGCACACACGAGGGAGTCGTCTAAGATCGTGCGCAAAAGTTTCACGCACAATTTGATATCACAAGAAACCAATGAATTGAAGAAGACAGCTTACTTGGTCCGAATTTCTTATCCACGAACTGGCTAATTTAACAACAAAACGCAGAGTCAAGAATAATTTCCTAATCGATTTCGAACAACTGAGAGTCTCATTGGAAGAAACTGGAAATGTTGGTCACCCGAAGGACTTAATCAAGTTGGGTAACGACATCAATCTAGGCAACCAACGACCCAACCAAGCTCTAAAGTCGTCTGCCCCTTGCATACAATTAGCGACATGCAGATCAATTTCCACTTTCTGCGCTGCGTTTCCCAAACTGACTAGGTAACTTTTTGCTCTTAACAACGCTTTAGTAGGGGGAAAAGAAAGAAGGAAACTCCAAAGGGGGTGTTAACACGCCCCGTTATCGCGAATTATAAAATTCTCGACCACGGATATTGCGTTTCTAGCTTTCTGATTGATTCACTCAATCTCGGTTATCAGCTCAAATACCTAATATGGTCGTTTTGTGAAATCGGAACGGAATAATTAAGTAAAATTTGGCTTTAATTTCCAAGTGTCCAAGCGTTTAAAATTTCGTGAAAATTTAAAGAGGTACTGTCATGCGATGACATGCGCAGTATTTTTCACGCGGAGATTTTACCAGACTTTCAATATTTTGCTTTTTTTTGTTTAAGTATAGACTTAATACGGCTTTCGAAAAGCAATAAAATGGATATTTATCTATAATGATCGATGATCTGGAGTCCAAAAAATGAAACCGAACAAAAATAACGTGCCATTTCTGTTCACTGACAGCTGAATTCAGTGAAGTGTGACCGGAAACATTGACGACGGTACAAGCGCTCAAACAGAAGTATTTTTTTTTTCTCTGGAATATACCAAACATATTATCAAGGTTAACATGCCATTTCAAAGCTGAAAGAGACTGCATTTATTCCGAAGAGACGACTTTGAAGTGGACAGACGGTAAGCAGAGAGAAAATTCACCCGTTTTTAACTCAGGTTATATAATTCATGCAAAAAATAAACACAACCAGGGCAGTTCGTCTCATCCAAATGCTGGTTTTCTTCAAAATATGCAAATACACATTTTAGAGCAAAGATAGTAAATGTTTATCCTCAAACGATAATGTGGTGGTGGTCTCTGACATTTAAGGACGGTGCCTACTAATTAAAGATATTTTTGCCCCTGTGTGTGATTATGCAGGAAAGGTAGATCTTAACAAGTGTTATTGGAATCCAAAAACAAAATTGGGGGTAACCACGCATTTTTCAAAGATAATTCATGAACAATATTTGTAAAAAGCTTTAAAATACAAAGCAATGTATGGCGTTCTTTCTCTAATTGAAGCTTACTTATCTCTCAAAAATGCATGGTTACCCACAATTTTCTTTTTGGATACCAAGAGTACTTACTAAGATCTACTTTCTCCGGATAGTTTTAAACCGCGCAAA
>OX421455.1:21105672-21108172 GCA_949126865.1 Montipora capitata | reverse complement strand
TTAAAATCAGTTCACTCATTCATTAGGGCAGAGCCCAGAGCTCTTTTAAAACAGTGAATTGAGTTTGACTGTATATTGTCCGCATGCAAACTCTTCCAATCTCTAATCGTTCTCAGCCAAAAGCTGAACTTGGACCCATCACAACGTTGCCAGCAGTGGAGTAAACTTAAGTGTGTCGGAATGGCGGGTCTGTTGGAGTTGCTGATATTGGACATAGGTCAGAACAGTAATTTCAGCTTCGTTGTTAAGTGTTTTGTAGAGCATGCATAGTACATATAACTGAGTTCCCTTAAAATTGGAAAAAGGGTAAAAATAGATGTCTTTTTCAAGATAAAGAGCTTCTTGTCCACCAGAGGATAGCTCTCTTAATTTACGCAGGCATGCGGAACCCTACAACTACTTACATGATACTATACATTAATAATGAGTCACTTCGGTCTAACCCAAGATGCAAATTGGTTGAAGATAATAATTATTACTAGAAACATTACCTGCTGCTGACTTGCATGTACTTAATGATTTGGAAATGAGCACAATTTTGTAATGTATACCGTATGTTGTGGTTCAAATAATTCCTTGGTTTAAAATTTTTAGGAAAATCATCCTTGACAACCAGTTTCATTCTACTTGTGACGAGATCATATATCATGTCAGCGTTCGTTACAAACTGTTATAAATCAATTGTCTATGATCAATTAACCTACTTCAAGATTGGCACTTCGATCAGGGCATAGGCTTTGGACTGGATGAACACCAAGGCATGGAGCAACAAAATCTGGATACCTGAAAAAATATTTTCTTTTGAAACAGACATTTCTTTTTCTGTAGGCAAGTTTGTCATTACTTTTTTTTACTCTAATAATTTAGACATTTTGACAGCAATTGCCTTCAAATGATCACAACATTTTGCAGCATTTAGTTAAATTACTTCTAAGGAGGATTGTGCAGAATTTCCAGGTAAAGAGATAAAAACTACTGAATTACCCGTAGTTGGTTAAAATGTCTACAGTGATCAACCATTTACATAGTGTACAGTAGGATATTAAAGAGTTGGCAATTGCATAAGTGTGTGAGTGGTAGAATTTGGTCAAAAAACTTATTGCAGTACCTCCAATTAGTGACTTTTTTGTGCGTGTCAGTTCACAAGGTTTGGCAAGTACGGAAATTTAGTAGAGTTTGGGAGGAAATAGATGATCAAATCTGACCTGTTGTGAAGGTCAATCATTGCATCAAACTCTGCCCTTGTTTCTGTAACACCTACCACAGCCTTGACACCCACCTGAAAAGCAAAAGATGATTATTCTGGCCTGAATGGCTGCCCCAAAGAAATAAAAGTAACTCTCTCTTCCCTAGTTGCAACAGCCTTACCACTAATTCTAATTCTTTTCTTGAATACAGCTGAAAAAGCAGGGAAAATACTGAAGAAATGTTGATAACTGTGACATGTACCTATGTTGTTTTTGGCAGCCATTTAACGTGGTTAAGTGATATACAACAGACAAGCTTGACATTTCTGCACTATGTACATGTACCGGTACTAGATTTCATCCATTTCCAATACATGTACATCCAATCTGAGTTGGATTGTCTATATCCTACACAATCTAAGTTGGGTCAAGTTCTTTTCACGAGTCCAAGGAAGTCAGGTCGTATGAAAGACAAAGAAGTAAACCTTCCTTGTTCTTAAAGCAGGCATACAAACATGACAGTTTCTGTACCATCCGAGTCGGGTTGACTTGATTTGTCTTTACGAAGGTTGATCCATCTCATGGAAAGTCAGGTCACAAGTGACAAAGATAACATACGCATAGGGAGGGTAGAAAATTTTGATGGCTCGACTCCCATCTGATTGACTTGAGTTGACCTGTTGATTTGACCTGTCACTGGAAGTCAGGTCAGACCAAAGACAAAGTAATGATATACAAAGCGATTCTTTTTGCTCGGACACGTAAATGACCGAGCATGAAACATTCCGTGGACAACTATCCGTTTTTACCAACATTGATTCGTCTTGCTGAAAGTCAGGTTGCAAGAGAAAAAGATAACTGGAACCTCTGTTGTTTTCTCAAGCCCTGCCAGAATGGAATAGAGACCTTTAGATTCTAGGACAAGGACGAGAACGAGTACGAGTTTTGACTGCCCGTTTTTCGCGAAACTACTTGGAAAATTCATAACCCGTATGATTAATCTCACTCTTTATAAGCCGTATAGGTTGCTCAGTTATTCTCATTGCTGGTAAATGAGCCTTTTTGCTGATCGAAAAATGCCAGAACTGCTACCGTGTTGGTGACTTGTTTTGAAACAACAACATTTTTACAAAACCTCGTACTGAAATGACGACGGTAACACGTTTTTCCCGCCAAAATGACGCTGGTTTGTGCGCACTCACTGCTGTCCTATGAGAAAATTTTGTACTCATAGTCGTTCTCGTCCTAGAATCTAAAGCTCTCTATTATAGCTAAGAATGAAACTACTTGAAACTACAGTATTCAAAACTACA
>OX421455.1:21080672-21088172 GCA_949126865.1 Montipora capitata | reverse complement strand
TCAAAACAACAACCAGCTTCACCTAAATAATAATTATTGATAAATACAGGTGACTGCAACTTACATGTAACAAAAATTGGTTCAGTTTTCATGGCAGAGGAATTTATGCAAACCCCAAGAAATTCATCTTAATTTTTTCCAGCCTCACTGGTGTGAAAACATTCCTTTGACATTTTAGTCTTCATGAAAAATTATGAGCTTGAATTTTGGTAGGCTATAGTTGCCTAGAAATGTTCTAAAACTACTGTACAGCATATACCTTGGTCACAGAATTGGCATTTGTCAAGATCTTTTTGAAGTTTTCCAAAGTCACAAATTCTGTATCCTGCCAAGGGCACTGTTGAAGTAGGTTCATGAAGATTAGTCTTGTTCTTTTGGCAATTGGCCTTGCTCCTGGTGATGTGGCTCTAAGACAGTAGTAATTCTTTAAATGTAGGTGAAACTTGCAGCTATTCTAGTATTGAATTATTGAATTCTGTGGTAAAATTACTTGGAAACAATTTCAGTTTTGCAACCTCCTCAGTACTGACCACATGGCTTTTACATGTGACAATGATACCCAACATCAATGGCATCCATAGTGAAGCTACTCACCTGGCTATCTGTTGGTTTCTCGTCTCTTCCAGTGCTTTTTTGTTTCGCTGGAGGTTCGGCATTTGTATCCTTACTCGCACGTAAGGAAAGCATTTTATCGGCGACTTTTCGCTTCCTCTCTAAACGACATTTTGTTAAAGCATGGCTCGGGTCGTTCTCCTTTCCGGCCGCATGTGCTACTTTGTGTTTGGACAAGCCAAAGACCAGAGCAGTTACAAGAGCAATTTGCCAAAAGGAAGGAAGTGAGCATGTACTTTTACAATTGTTTTGTTGTTCCGACAATATAGTGTGCCCGCTCATGTTACTCAAATCGGTGTTGTCAAGAAAACACAATTTTCCTGACGTTAGAATACTACGGTTTCTAAGCAGGAAGTTTTTTTCTACTCTCAATAAACTTGACGAACATTCTGCTCTCTTGAAAAGACTGAAACGGGAAATGATTTGAAAAATTTTTTTTACGACCGCCATGTTTATTGTTTTTGTTGGGTTTCCCCTTTAATACTCGCGTGTATTTTCCGCGCGTTGTGACGATATCTCGCTCGTGCGTGCGTGGATGATTCGGCAAAAAAAAAGCCGCGGAAAACTGTAGTAAGCCACCTTAAGGACGTTCGCGCCAATTGTTTCTGCGCATCCTTACTGCGCACGCAAATGCACACGCCACGTCATACACGAGCGCGCGCGCTAAGTAATAAAAAGGGTTTCGACAAAACACTGACCCCCGGTCAACTGACCCCCCTACTGACCCCCCTACTGACCCCCTATAAAATCAATGGGAAAATGAATACTGCTTACTTAAGCCTCAACAACCCTTTTTAAACAGCATTGTTCAACAATATTTAAGTCTAAGCACCCATTTTAAAAAGGTTAGCTTACATGAAGTAATCGGCCATCACAACAATAATCGAAAACTAACCTTTTTAAAATGGGTGCTTAGACTTAAATATTGTTGAACAATGCCGTTTAAAAAGGGTCGTTGAGGCTTAAGTAAGCAGTACTCATTTTCCCATTGATTTTATACGGGGTCAGTAAGGGGGTCAGTTGACCGGGGGTCAGTGTTTTGTCGAAACCCTAAGAAAAATGAGAAATGATAGGGCAAAAGGCCATTGCTATAGCTTTGCCTGGATTTAACGGTCTTGGACGTTCGGTGACCCCTATTTTTCTTTCCAGAAACGGATTTTATTTACAATCATCTCCACGTTGTCCAAAAATGAACAAAAAATCAATGTGGGAAGTTAAAAAAATTTCAAGATTTTTGCTCACGGGACATCAAATCCTGCCATCTTGCGGCTGCAAGGTGCGTGAAACTGTGGTCCCTAAATGCGAACTTGATCTTTAAGGAACCCCACCAGTTGACTAAATTCACTTAATAAGTCCACTTAAACAATGTTTGGCAGAGAAGATTTCACTTCAAAGATTTAATTGCAATATATTTGGGTTTACAGACACTGGCCTTATTCGCTAACGAAGCCCGATTTTGTCACATTTTGGGTGTTTTTCCGGGAATGTTCTCTCAAAAACGAAGTCGGTGACCCCCCATTTTTTTTACATTTCTGACATAACTAACTCATCATCTTACAGTGGTAAAAGTTTCAGAAAAAAATCAATGTTGAACAATTTTCGCGCGAACGTCCTTAAGGAGGCTCGAAAGGGTTTTCAGCTGAGCGCGCGCGTAAGCCACACACGCAATTCTAAAAGCTGCTCGCGTCAGCTCACGATTCAAAGTGGGTCACCAGAAATAAACAAATACCGCATATTTCTCTCACCTTAAGCTTTCTTCTAATTTCTATACATATGGAATATAAATAGACATCTCATATTCACGAAAACTACAAAAACTGTACACAAACGGTTTAATGGTCACTTAAATCCGTTTGTGCCTGGCCTGTAGCTTCACTCACGCGTGCACTCGAATGAGCGGGTTTGTTATAGAGATTATTTCTATCGTTATATGGTAACGCTGAATGGGAAGATTTCACCGTCCCGTTTTTTCAAAAAAGACAATATATGCTGATTTTAAGGCTCAAAGAAATGCCTTATATCGTTGCCATGGTAACGTTATTTTGGAGGAAAATGTGATGTGAGAAATCTATGATGGGTACTTAATAAGCTTTAATACCCTGGCCAAATTTTGTCTTGATATGATTACCCTAACTGTATCTAAAAACAGTATATGTTTATTTGTTTGAAAAAAAGAGAAACTAGTTCGAGCTTCCTTAAATAAAGACAGGCGTTCCTTGTTGTTTAATGAAATATGGGACTGAGTCCTCAGCATACACTTGACTAATGGCGACATTACATATCTCAGCAGAATGGAGCGTTTTGCGTAGAATTTGCATTCCATTTTTCACGTCAATGGTTACTGAACAATTGGTCTGGCATTGTAAGATATTCATGGGAAAAATTCCTGTCTGTGTGTGACCGACATATTCACGACCCGCAGGCGTGTGACACACGTGGAATGCGTGTTTCACGGTTTCGCTGGTAACTGGAGGTCAGTTTTAAAAACTTTATGTACTACTAGTATAAAGCCTGGTAACCTGCGATCAGGCGTACTTTATTTAGGACGCGAAAGTAGGGAGGGAGGTCATGATCGCAGGTAAAAACCTGGTTTCCATATGATTGTACATTATAATTTGGACTATTGATTGACAAATTAATGATATACGGTATACATTAAAAAAACTTGGTCTCGCTATTTTCGGGGGAGGGGGGAGGGGAGGTCGCTACTTTCGGAATTTACTAGCGGCCACAAAAAATTGACGTTAATTTCGGGGGTCGTTACTATCGGGACTTAACGGTAAGACAATTTTTAATGGAAACGTGTGTCTGAGTTGATTTGTTTCCTATCGGCGACACACTAGTGCTCGCCTTGAAACACGTTCAATCAGACTTGAAGTAGTTGCACTCCTTTTTCTCCTCGCTTCACAAAGGATTAGTGGTACGCCTGTCTGCGATCGCTTAAACATTTGCCTCCTGCGTCGATCGTCAGCGATAAGACCGTCGCAGACCGTTACAGATCATATGGAAACCAGGCTTTACGAAAATTACCACAGAGCAGCGTGCATCGTGTTCTCCTCTCTCCTGTTCACGCGCGACTCCAAAGCAGGGCAGTTTCAAGCATGTCACACCTAATAGGATCCTCACGTGTGACGTCACGTTGTCATGACAGCAAAATATTTGGTTCACCACTAGTCTGTCCTCGTCATCAAGCAAGATTCCCTGATTGCGAAACGCTATCGTTATGGCCATTGAAGCCTAGCGTGTATTCCTTGTTGAAGAAGTGGGCTTTTAGGCGATGATGTTAAAAAAAATTAGAATCTCAAGGTAGTTCAGCCTTACAAAGATTGCTTAATTAATACTTGGAATGTGAGAGCCATTACGGAAAGATGATTAAAATAGCAACATGTCAATCAACATATTGTTGTTATGGTTACTTAGGTTGAAGGTATAAAGTACGAGGGTTGCTGTGAAGTAAATGTTGTTCCGAGTCTTCAAGTGAAAGCCGTTACCTTTTGAAAGGAGACTTTAAACATACTTTTTAAGCCGCTGTATAACTAAAATTATACATCAAAATGGTAGGTGAATGGTTTTTAATTTTCGATTGAAACAAGTGTGAGCGAACAGAAAATTGTGCGCTTTGTTTGTACTTGTATAAACTGCGTCACTTTTAAACTTTCGTAAATTCGTCTCCTTATCTATTCGAACATAGTCCCTCCACTAACAATGATTCGAATTCGCCTGAATATTTTCAAAGATATCCCTTGCTTAGAAAACTTTCAGAAAGAGGACCCCGCGAGGATAATGGTGAGACAGTTACGAGTTTTCTGTTAATTATAATTAATGTCTTCTAAATTTTGTGTCGCAACAGCGTGAATGTATCTCCGTCCATGTTGGCCAAGCAGGAGTTCAGATTGGAAACGCTTGTTGGGAGTTGTACTGTTTGGAACATGGAATTCAACCTGATGGCCAGATGCCGAGCGACAAGACCATCGGCGGTGGAGATGATTCGTTCAACACGTTTTTCAGCGAAACTGGAGCGGGAAAGCATGTGCCTCGCGCCGTGTTCGTTGACCTAGAACCAACCGTCGTTGGTGAGTGAGACAGTTAGATTAAAAAGAATTTTTGTTTCTTGGAAAATCCTACCTCTTCACATCGTTGATATGATTTTATACTAAACCTGAACTATGTGTTTGAAAGCAATCTTGTAAGAGCCAACTCATATTTTTGCATGCATGTGAAATGCAAGAGCGTGGAGTGTTCACGGCTTTCCACGTTCTCATCTGTAAATTATAACGATAAAGTTCCATTACGATCGACACTAAATCTTCTCCAGTTCAAACTCGAAAGTTAATCATTCACCTTCCTAAGGGCGCCCAACGAGCAAATTAAGCCAAAAGCCTTTGCGAGACATTTCTAGGCTCCTTGTAATGTATAAAGACTGTCTAAAGAGGTGTTTTTATCACCTAGATAAATTTGATTTGTTCGGAAATCTTAGCTGAAAATTGAAGTGTCCGAAATTTTAGGGAATGACATCTTCATTTCAGAAATTGCTAGCTGAACGTGGCCTTCTAAGAACTTTCCATCGAACCTTAGTGCGTCATTGCGTCCTGGGAGGCGCTCGTTTTCTTTTTGGACGCATAGAATATGGAACAAAGGGTCCAATTGGACGCAGGAAAAAAATCGAATGTTTATGCAAATTACAAACGCCAGGAAAAACATGCGAACGGCGTATTTCGCAAGGAAATTGAACATTCCCATTTCTCACAACTTAAATTTCAAGTTAAGCTGTTATTTAAGGGATTTTTGTAGTCGAATGATTTCATTTTGTCAACGATTATGTCCAGCTTGAGGAGTTTTAAAAGTTTTAAATTCCTGCGTGTTGCGTGACATGATCTGAGCTGCTTTTTTTAGGCGAGACACATTCTTGTTTTGCAAATTATGCAACTTTTTCGGAGTTAGTGTTAAAAATAAAGTGTTGAAACATGAAACTTGAATGTATTCAGTCGCTTGATTATTAACATTGGCCATGGCGAAATCACGGCCGCACGGGCCGACGATAAACTGTGTATCGATCACCTAGATTTTACTCTTTTGTACCTAAATTACACCTCGATCAAGTGTTGTTAAAATAAATGATACTCTTTTTTTTTTTTACGGAAAACTGAGATTCAGATCTGTTTTTTTAATTGCTGTGGAGATCAAGATCATTTATCAACTGGAGCTAACATTTCCTACAGCGTTTAATGGATTCCTCGAGGCGTTCTCGGGATGTGGTCGATGGAGCTTCGACAGCCCATACATTTTGGTCGATGAATCAACGGGCATAACAGTTTCAAAGAAATTGATCATTTTATTTTAAGTACATATTCGAGGGGAGGGATAAGACTTTATTTTTGTGCAATTTAGAAATCTGAAAAGGTACTGCAGCAGCAATTAAGAGACAATAGATCGAATATTAATTCTTGAATATTAAGAAGAAGAAGAAGAAGAATGGTTTATTCAATACCTTAATGGCAGCATAAACTGAATTACTAAGGTTTACAATGTATAGAAGAGGGAAATATATGAATATAATTACCAAAAAACACTTACATGCTTACAATAAGAATCCTACACTACAAATATAAATCTTAAGTTTTAATTAGCTGGACCCCCAAAATGTTTAAGTGCCACAAATTGCATAAATATCCCTTATGTTTTCGGAAGGGTCTACTTTTCCCTGGTTGCGAAACTTTTAGGTGATCTTTTAGTAAGGAAATCTATAGCTGTTTGGCAACTTAGAACCGAAATACTTAGAACAGTTTTACTCTCCCAAACACATATTTCATCGAACGAAAAGAAAGATTTATGTAATATGACTTCTTTTGGGTTTAAGCTGAAACAAAAGAGTCGGTTGCTTCTCGATTCATGGCCGTTATAAAAATGCAAAGGCGTTCAGCCATATCTCTTCAGCAATTCAAAGGAAAGGCATTAAGTTTACATGTAAATGTGTTTGTCAATGTTTAATAGAAACATGCAAATCTAAAGTTTGTTGGAATTTTCCGTTTTCATTTTTTTCCCTTGAGAATTTACTTGTAGTTTGTGTTTAGAATTGACACCAACTTATTCGATTCCTTCGAAACACGCGTGATTGGAGTGGTTAATTGAAATTTTAGCAGTTGTGTCATGTTGAATTTCGGCAGTTTAGTTCTTCTGGCCAAAATTTCTTATAATGGGGCCGCCACAGTTGAACTTCATTGTTTCGCTAAAAAATGTCGTTCAGACCGAGGGAATGTTTCCTGTCTTTAATTTTCATGAGTGGTGTACTCCAGGAGCAGTCGTGGCTCAGATGGCTAGTGCCCGGCTTTCGGAGCGAGAGGTCTCCGGTTCAATCCTCGGTGACTGTTTCGACTTTCCTCTGATCCGTGTACATGTAGCTATAGCTTTAAATATCCGTAAAATGGAGCACTGACAGAGGGAGGGGGGTAAAGGGTGCACCGTCGGCTTCCATTGATACCAGCCTCGTAGTTGAAGGATCTACCGACATCAAATAAAGTGACTTTACCTTTTTTACCTTACCTCCATTAAATTTTAACGTCAAGCTTTGATATTTGGGTTTCGGTTGTTCTGTTCCTCTAAACAAGAATTCACCTCGCAAAATTGAGCAACATTGTGGGAGGAATTCTATCGAGTATAATTTGCTGGGGTTTGGAGGTAAAAAATATCTGGTGTTGCTGTCGGGAACTAAATTCCTTCTGGCCCCAGTTGTTATAAAGGTGGATAACGCTATCCACCAGATCAATCACTATCCTTTGGATAGTGCAATTAATTTCGTTATTACTTATCCACTGGATAGTGATTTATCCATGGGATAGCACTATCCATTGTTTGAACAACTGGGGCCTGGAAAACACTGTGTCAATGCAG
>OX421455.1:21038172-21073172 GCA_949126865.1 Montipora capitata | reverse complement strand
TCAAATGATTAGGGAGCTTAAGCACGCGCGTTTTTGAGACGCGGACGGCAACCGGAAGTGAGCTGTTTCTCCTTTAACCTGTTTTCACGCAGCCACATTTATATTGCTAAGTATCTTTTCTCCATTAGAGATGATTAGTACAAAAATCTGCGAGACACCACTGTCCTGGCACGCGAAATTTTCTCTTCCGGTTGCCGTCCGCGTCTCAAAAACGCGCGTGCTTAAGTTTCCTGAATAAGTTCCCTTATGGTGAACCTTGAAAACCACAGTTTAGCACCGAGGCACTAATACCATATGAGGCGCGAAATAATGCCCTATTTTTTCTCCGAAGGTCAAGCTTTCTCCTCATCAGGAAAAGTAATAGTTACACAAAAGTAATAGTTACACAGGGCATGTAGAAATATAGGGCTGGTCTTACCAACTTCCAGGGAAAAACCTGATTACCTCACGCTTACCCGGGCTTAACTAGCTTAGCGCAGTAAATACTATTTTTCACTTTAGCATTTACATTTCTCGTTTTATTAGACAACTGAATTTTCTTACAGCACCGTTCTATGTAATCGCCATTCTGGCGTTTTGCGGAAACGACCCCTGTGTCGTAAGTTAAGAAACCCGAGATCTTGGGCCTGTTATGTCTCAGGATTCCCCTAAACTGCGAAACCAAATTCGAGGTAAATCAGGAGCTTGGTACATGAAAAACCTCAAGTCCCTGTCCCACGTTGTATTTTTATGGTGTTTCAATAAATAGTAGCAAATCTCAGTTCACTGAACAATGATTTAAAAACAATTCAAATCGCCTTGATCTGTCTCTGATAAAACAAGTTCGTGTCATAAAAGTCCCTTGATTTGTTTAAGAGAGCCGTCGATATGAAAAATTCATTCAGGTTCCATTCGCAGGAAACTCGACGCCACCGCCTTTCCGCAGCCACTCTGGGGAGGATGTGATGTGTCGGAGGGGCGCTGACGCATCGGTGACGGATTCCGTTTTCCACAGGAGCTAACTTCAGACGCCCTGTCACGTGTTTCCTTCAAGTAAGGTTCGTAATGAGTTGGAGCTGCTAAGAGCTGGCAGATCCTGAACCGGAGTTAGTGAGCCCACGAGCAATGGGTTCCCATTCGTGCCAGAAAGATTTGATCTGCAAAACAAGGAAAAATACGCGGATCAAGATAAAAAATAAGAAGACCACGCATCATATCCACTTGTAATAACGGTAATAAAAACATTTTCTTATCTGTCACAAGACCAATATTGATTTTAAATTGTTTATTCGTTTTTTAACTTTTGACATTTTGTTCGCTTACAATTCTACAGTGTTACACGTCTGTTGGGAAGACCTTTTCCAAAAGGTGACTTATTGCGAAAGAAAATTATGATAGTGACGATGATGACGCTGATACTAATGACGATTTCAGTTGAAGACGACGAAATATTTAAAGAATACAACAAACTTCCATGTCCTACAACCCTTACACAGCTATAAAAGGCTATTTATTGGGAACAGAGCTTTTCAAGTCCATTTCGCAATCTCACAGCGGTTAAACATCAGACGCACCTTGTCACTGCATCTTTCACACCCGACACTGGTCCTGTGAATGGTCTTGCAATAGCAGATGCAGGTAGGGGAGGGATATTGTTCCTCGCAGGAGTTCCCACGGGAGTTGAAGTAGCAATAGGCCGGCCCGCAGACTGTATCACATGATGAGCAGCAGCGCCTGTCAGGAGAGGGTTGCTAAGGTTCACAGCTTGTTTTCTCCCATTGCCAGACAGACGGACTTCTGACTCGCTCTCAAGAAAACTCACGAACAACTCTGAAAATGTCTGAAAATAAGTCACAAGTAACTTAAGTTAATTCACCTTGAAAAAAACGCCCTGAACGAAAAGAGTGGGGTGAATTTTAAAAGCGTAAACAATCTCAGAAGAATGTGCACCAAGAATTGAGCAACTCGTTTCCACCTGATCAATGACAAAGAGATAACTTAGTTTCGAAACATCATCTTTTCAGTGAATCTCTTACAGAAATATCACCATAATGATTTACTCCCCCAAAACAGTCTATCTTGAAACTCAAGCTTTCAGAATAACGAGGACTGAATGAGAGAATAATAAAATCGTAAATGGCTTGAACCCAGGAATCATATCATAATTAAGGGAAGTACGCTCATCCGGGAGAGTGTAGTCCTAAGAAGGACTGTCTTGGGTGTCATTGACCGACGTTTCGACAACCTGAGCGGAAGTCATCGTCATCTTTATACAGTTAATTCAGTGATTAGTGTAGTGTCAGTCGCCAAACCGCCACTCAGGTTATCCTCTGTTGTGGAAAAAAAAATGACCAAACATTTGATTTGCACTTGACCTGGAGATTTCATAAAGCGGTTATTATTAACTTGAACGACGAAAGAGTCGACAGAAAAACCATGTCAGGGCAACAAATTGAGCCAGATCACACTGATTTGGATGAATACAACCTCTCTAAGTTTTAAGAACGGAGTATTAAAACAGTGAATCCAAAGTGATTCGTCCGTGTTCCATATGGTCTCTACCCATGGCATCCCCCAGAAGGCATGCGCAACAGAGTCGAATGGTTTGCAGGAGTAACTCGATAAATCTTTTATGGTGTCGCACATTACCTTTTCTCCTGAAGCTGTTGTTTTGGTCGGTGTCTTTGGAGCGCTGTGACCAAACGGAATAATAGTAGAAATCCAGGATCCTTTTGGAGCCGACGATCCTGTGCCCACCTGGGAGAGATCAAAACTCACCATGGTCAAACTAAATACCACGGAAAGTGGTTACGAAAGGCTCATACAAACACAATGAGGAACCTCTTTTAAGTCGTGTTTGAATCACTCGAGAGTGACTAAGCCCAGTCTTGCCGACTGCTGGCTGGCAGCCACAATAGACTATCATCTTGTGGGACAAAGGATAAGTTCAATTGCCATTCAGTACTTTCACAACGACATTGCATGGGGATCCTTTATTTAACAAACGACGGCGGCAAGGCCAATGACTTCATCACAAAACAAAAGCAAAAGAATTCGCAGCACGCAAACAGCATGTATTTTAGTACATCCTTAATTTCACCTCCTCTCCACTAAAAAACCAACAACGTGGAATAAACAAATTCAAGGTTTTGGCAATAACCTTACGAAACAAACTTTAATTCGTTATTCTTTGAATGGCGTGCCTTCCAATCAAGTTGAAGGTTATTTCGTCATCATCATCCAACGCAAGCAAGATGAAATAAAAGCCACAAAATTGTTACGACAGCGCATATAAGTTTATTTTCAGGTAATGTTTTCGCTTGCGTTGCCGTTGCTAAAGCTCCCCCTCTTATGAAGACAGGAAGGAAAAGGAGCTGTAGGGATGAGGAGAAAGAGGAAGAGGATAATCTACTCAGCCTACAGTGCCTTTGCTGTCCCAAGCCGTTTCTGCCTCACGGGGACTCACATATTCTCTACGTCTTTGAAAGTTGATGTATTAGGGCCGATTTACACGGTACGATTTTTGTCGCATGCGACAATCTTACGACAGACCTACAGCATGACACATGATTGTAGCAGCGTTTTAAAACATGTTTTAAAATGCTACGACATTTTTTCTGACGTACACGACAATCGTAAGTCATGTCGTGGGCCTATCGTAAGCTTGTCGCACGCGACAAAAATAGTACCGTGTAAATCGGTCCTTAAATTGGCACTGAAAGTTGCGCCCATGCAAGAACTGATCCTCAACATAGCTGGCAGGGGAGGATCCAGACAAGTTTACGCTGTTGTACGACAAACAGTCATTAAGTGTCGGAATGACCTAAAAGAAGACTATATGGTAAACAATAACCTGTAAGGAGGGTTTTCGCAGGGCACCCAGAGAAAGCCTGTTCGTAGGCTACGTAAGCACCATAATCGTCCCCCCAAACCCGGCCTTATCGTCGTCCCAACCGTCACGCCATGTCCTCCCCCCCCCCTCCCCAACCCCTCTCCCCGCTGAATAAGCGCCTGTACTGCTTAAATACTTTTTGCCACTACAATTAAAGCCTTACCTTTTCCAGTTCTTCGTGTGTGAAGCCAAGCAAAGCTCCAACAACTCGCACCACTTCAGCGCGTTTATTTTCGGGGGTATTAAAATAAGACAGCAGCATGTTTTTCACCAGAGATCTGTAGACAACAGCAAGTTCAGAACGTAAGAATAGCTGTTTTTAATAAAAGCTGAGCTGCGAGAGGGTATTAAACGAGAATGTTTCCAGTTGAATCGATCCGTGGTTCAATTTTATGTAACCTTAACATTTGCGTTTTTTTCTCTTTTTCCTTTCCGAACGCCCTCCAAACAAGTCACGCGTCATGTTTTGAGAGGGAACGCGGTTTCACCAAGAGTACTAGCAGTCAATAATAAGAAAAGTGATCCTGCAATGCTTTCCTGGAAAATACCCCGACATCAAAGATGGCCCCAAATTACGTTTTCATTACAGACATTCTCTGCATTCAATAAGCTCCACATGTACGACAAGTGATCAGCACGCAAGTACATTGTACATAACATCGAAAATTTGGCAAATACATGCATCGGATCTCTGTAGTGGAGCTTTGCTCTGTGGAAATACCCTGCCTAGTGGCAAAGTTTATAAATGAATAAATATATAAATAAATAAATAAATAAATAAATAAATAAATAAATAAATAAATAAATAAAAATTGATCAAAGTTTTCCTCGCCCAAAGGCCAACTGGAGTAAGTAGCTTCAATCGTCCGTACGAGTCGTCTGGGACAACCGGACGATTCCAAATATGGATCTCTTCAAAATGATTATATCTCAAAAACAACTTGAACTCGGTAAGACCAATTTTTAATCGCTGGAAAGTGAGTTTCGTTTAAACTCTTTGCAAAAAATGTAAAAAAATTCTCAGACGGAAGCGGCTTTTCTTTAACTTTGCAGAGAGTTTCATTTTGGCCTGCAGATCACTTTCCAGCAATAAAAATTTGGGGTCACCATCTTTGTTTGTAAATAAGAGCGTTTGAGCATTTGAGAACAAAATATGGTCTTTTCAGTTGGTCTTCCTGTTGCTATGGTGACCTACTACGTCATAATAATAAACGCATCCTGTTCAGCAATAATTGATGTTTCATGTGGTACAATAACATTGCCGTTAACTGAAAGTGTTGTAGAGTCAATCCATTTAATAAGAATCACTTGAAATGGCCACAGCCGCCTTAAGCCACATTATTTGTCAACAGACCGAATGCATAAATGGCGGACAAAGATGTGTTCTTTTGTTTATGTGCTAATTAGACTCACTAGCCTCGCTCGCAAGCAACATTTCTTTTGTATTAGTGTCCATGCAAACGAGACTAGTGAGTCTACTTAGCACATAAAAGAACATTTTTTTTGACCGCCATTTATCCATCGGTCTATACCATAAGACAAAAACTCCTAATCTCACTTTTCCACTTTGTTGTTTGACAAACTGTTGAGGCTGTTAATACGCTCTTGACTGACGCGTAATTCCTCATCCAAACGAGCCACTGCAGAGATATCATAACAAAGACAAATATATACAAATTTAGTGAATAGTGCTGTCCGTGCATTCTGACTGGCTAGCGCGGAAGTGAATGGCAAGTACTATTCACCTCTGAGCAAACGGAGAAAAACAAAATGGCTTCCCATTTCGCTTCCATTGCAGAGGAGCAAATTTTTTCGATAAACTCGGCTGATGATTCAGCTTATGCGGTACATACTAAAACAGTGTCGGGGAAAGGAGTGGATGTTTACCTATCCACCAATATTCACCTCCACTTCGGTGAATAATTGTTTAGTATCAGAAACCCGTAAGGGTTGAAACGTGTAACGCGCGTTCACAGCTTCCGAATATTCAGTGCTAAGTACCATATTTGGAAACCCCTCGTTCCAGTTAATTTCGCGCAAGAACATTGGTGGTATTGCGTCACGGTGTTCTTGCGAACTGATTGGTTGAATGTTTCTCTCTTCTTGTTCCAAATAAGGTACTTAGCAAATTGAATATTCAGAAGCTTGTTTCCCAGCACACAAAGGGCCGTTACACGTTTCAACCCTTATGGGTTTCTCTTAATATACAAAGCACACTGAGAATTCTGAACAATGATGCCATCTACTAATATTGCATAGTTTCGAAAGAAAGGCGTCAGTAAACATTTCGAGAGTAATCCAGGTATTCGATTTCTCGATACCCTGGGTGCCAGAGGATTTTTTTTTCAAGGTCGGAGAGAATGCTTAGTAATTCGAAATGTCGAGACTGAGCATTCTTTCCGTCCGTGAACAAAAATTTCTCTGGCACCCAGGGTAAGGCAACGATAGAGTTCAGATTGCAAAAAATTGTGACGTTAAAGCAAGAGTTACGTTACGTAAAAGTAAAACTATTAGAGCAAACAAAAACAAAAAACAGCCGCAAACCTTCTTCTTTGTGTTTTAAAAGCTCTTCTTCTTTTTCCTTGAGTTCGTTTCGAATATTCACCACATCTTGCGTTACACGAGCCGCAGCCTCCAGTTGTTTCTGAAAAACCCATGGATTTATTGACAACAAAGGAGATATTTTAGACTGAAATCGAGTACGACTATTTCGTTTCCGCTCTAAACACGCGCACTTAAAAAATGTCGACCTCTAAACTCAATGTGCGTGCTCAGTACAGAAGACGATACTCGTGTTCGAGCATGGCCATGGGTTATTATTTACTGAGCCTGAGAAGAACATTTTTGTAAGATTTTCAAAGGTGCCGGTGGAAAGCAGGAGTGTAATGAACTGATTCAGTGCACACGGGCACTAGAGAGCTCACCACAAGGATTTGACCATAGAAAGTCGCTGGAAAGAGCAGCTCTGATTCAAGAAAATAGAGAACCATTCACAATATGAGCTCGGGTTTAGAAGTTCCTCGTTCTTTGATTTCCAGGAAATCCTAGAACGTGGAAATTTCTCAAAAAAACGTTTAAACAATTTCGAGTCAGTTTTTTTGTTGAATAGTAGCTTTTCGTCACTTGTAATTCTAAAGCTATATTGTTCTTAATTTGAGGTAACCAGAAATCAATCAAGTTCGAAACATGAAAAGGTAAGGTCAAAGTGGATTTCTTAAGCTCCGCTTCTTAGCGCCGTGAATATGACCATACCTACCACTTAAACAATGTTCAAAACAAGTTATCTTCATATCTTCTCCACTAAACTATGTACTCACCTTGAAGTGATTCTCCCTTTGTTGTAGCTCTTTTACTTTGTCCCAGGCTTTCACAACTTCTTTCTGTGCTTCCTCCTGAGCTCCTTTTAGTTGTGCCTCGCGCTCTGGGTTACCATAGAAACAAGCAGTCAGTTAACACCAACATGAATTAGTATGGATTTAAGGCATTTCCAATTTAGCCTTTATTTCTTGTTCGCCCGACCAACATAGTGGTATGCGCCCTCTGGAAAAATGCAAGGCAGTTCTCCGTAATTTCCTGAGATCACTACCAACCAGGCGACTCGCTTTGCAAGACTTACAAGTCTGAGAGCAACAGAAAACACTGATGTGATGACAGGACAGGAGGCGCAATTAAAAAGGCTGAAGAGGAGGAAACACCACTATTACACACCTTCAAGTTGAAGAGAAAGCTTTTTTTCGGAACCAAGCCGAGACAACTTCCGCAGGAACAATTTCAAAATATTTCTGGGACGCTTCCCAGTAAGCAAAACTAGGATTATTTTCTTGCCGGGAAGCAACTTTACCTCTTTGGAACTGTTCCAAAACAAGTTGCAAATTATTAAGAGAAGTCTGGTACTGGTCCGCCTGCTCTTGATATATGGTCAGATCCATGACTGCGCGGTCACGCTGGGTCGCAAAGGCCTGGAGTTGTTTCTGGAGGTTTTCAATCTGCACAGAGGCTTGTCGGCTGAATAAGACAACAAATAAAATGAGAGTATTAGTGGTAAGCGGCCACAAATTGATTAAAAATGGTTAAAAGCGTGATCAAGAAAAACACTGGAAGATTACGATCCGCCATATAGTCGTTTGCATGGAAATTGAAAACTTGACTGCGCGAGAACCCTGAGAAAACGAAAATGTCGATTTAGTTGTTTAGTGTTTGAGGAATCAGTAGCAGAAAACATGGTTTTACATACTTGAGAAAGGCAAATTTTTAAATAAGAAAAAACTTGGCTCAAGAAGGAAGAACACTTACTCTCTATCCAGCATAGAATGTGAACTAGACACAAGCTTCTCTTCAACTTGGGCCATTTTCACTCTGAGGTCCCTTTCACGTTCCTCGGCCTCAAGTGCTTCATGTGTATAACTTTCTTCAACCTGAAAGATCAAGTTAAAAGTTCAAGGACACAACTTTGTCGAGATAACTAATGCTTACTAAGTAGCCTACCTGGGACAGCGAAACAAACAGGTCACTAACATAACCAACATCTAAAAATCTCAGCTGGAAGGAAGTAAACCAAAAGTTGGTTCTTTATAGACATCGAACCAATTAGTGGGATTGGGGAGGCGACATGGCTTCTGGTTAGAGCATTGGATATGCAGATGGATCCTTCGGGTCCAGCTCCGATCATCACCTGGATTCGTCTGTTTGGTAGGATACTTTCCAGTTGGGCCTCTGCCGTCATGTTTACTTAAAGTGCCCCTGTGATCAAAAAAACCACTTTCTTTTTTCCTTCAGATTTTGAAAGTGTGTTTGCTTAACACCTGACTGGCAAAATTTTGAGCTTTGATTTTTATCAAAGGCCGTTTACTTTGAGTGTAAGTTTTGGATTTCACGGTCCGCCATTACTCACGTTCAAAACTGACCGATTGGACCTCAGACGGTTGGATCCAGGGAAAAGTGACGTCAGAGGCTCACTAGCTTAAAATTTTAGTGTGTGAACGCAGCTTATTATATATGCAAAGCATAAGTTTAAAAGTCTGAAAGCCCAAAACCCCCGTGCTGCATATTAATTCTGCGGCGTACACACGTATTGCATTCTTAAACTAGTGAGCCTTTGACGACATTTTCTCCTCGATCCAGCTCTCTCAAGAACATAATGTTAGTAATGGCAGACCATTAAATAGGAAAATTACAGTTAAAATAAAGAGGTGTCTTTTTGAAATCAAGGCTTAAAACGTGGGTCACTTAGTGTTTTGTTAACATAGTTTTGAAATCCAAAGAAAAATATGAATTGATTTTTTGGTCACAGGGGCACTTTAAATAGTTGCATTTTGTAAACGGCTCAAAAACCTTTAAAATTCTAAATAAGACCGTGTTTCAATACAAACTCTTTACTCTTTTACCCCGGCGCAGAAGCATTTCTGCTTCAAATCACAGAGAGAGCTGTGAGCTTTTCTCTTTGGGAGTACTAGTTCCAAGTCCGGTGCCGTAACCACACGGCTGCGAAGCCTTGCAGAGCGCCAGTTAAGATGAGTGAGGAAGGCTTCACATTTTCTTAAGATTAAAAGACACTCGCTTTGTTCTTACCATACAGCGTGGGGACTTTCACCTGTCGGTAGGACAGCTGCTTATGCAACCTCAATGAAGGTTGCTGTCACCAGTGTTAAAGGGGTTGGTATTCGTCAACAAACCTTAAAACGGCGGCGAAAAAAAAGTCTCCACGTAAGACCGAAAATTAGATTCGCGTCTTCGGAAAATGGCAACAGTTCGATGCTGGCTATACAGGAATTTTTCTTTTCTCTCTATGGCTGTAATTATTTTTTAAAACTCAACCTAACTTTGCTTCTGTTACAAGCATTCTGATTCCCTAACTCAGAGTTAATGACTTCGAATGTTTTTCTTGAACTCACTTGAGCCAAATACTGCTTCCACTGAAAAATTACCTACATGTAAAATGACACCAAGCCCCAGTAGTAGAAAGGCTGCATGGATAACTTGATATATCCGCGGTCAGTGTCAACATTTTCGAACACGCCTATTCTGGACTCAACAAAAAGCTCTCTATCGATAACTCCCTCTTCGTTTGACTTCTTCCTCGTTCCGCAGGAATATTTTTCAAATGAGAAAAGATGGAAAGGAACGTTTTTAAGAGCAATTAGTGTTTCCAGTTAGCGCTTATGCTCAAGTGGGTTCAACACGGGCGTAAATACCTGCACAAGATGATTCCTGAGTCTGTCTAACTCTTGGGCCATTTTGGTCTCAGCTATCTTTTGTCCATTGCTGGCTACAGATAACTCCTCTTGTAGCTGTTGTACTCTGTTGCGAAGCTGTTCTCCTGTTCTAACCAACTGCTCCCTTTCCGTCGTCAATCCCTTCACCATCCTGTCTTTGTCTTCCACCGCCACCTTGTGTTGATCCACAGCTTCAAGCAGCTTGGTAATTGTCTCCCGCTCCTGGGACAATGTGCCTCTCATCTGGTACAGTTCACTCTGTAATCTGCTTATCTTAGCTTCGCATTGGGACTTAGCAGTGTCCATCTCCTCCCTGATCCTTTGTGCTTCGTCTAATTCCTTCACAATTCGTTCCCTCTCTTGAGTTACATGTTGAAGATCCAATTGTGATGCACGATCTTTCTCACTCACCGCCTTACTCAAGCTGACGATCTGATCTTGCAAATCTGCGACTATAGACTCTTTCTCTTGTAACAGATCCTGCTTTTCATTCTGTGTTTGCAGTAATAATCGATGCAAATCCTCCTTGTCACGCAACACTTCTTCCAACCCTGAGTCACGATCTCCTCTAGCTTGCGTCAGAAGGGTCACATTCGAAAGTTGCTCCCGTAAAGATTGGATTTTGTTATCTCGTTCTCTAAGGGCATTACTTCTTTGGTTTTTAACATTATAAAGTAATGTTTGAAAGTTGTTATCTATGTCATCAACACTTCGCCCATGTTCAGAATCAATAAGCAAATTTGCCAGCTGTAAAATTTTATTCTTTAGCTCGTTCGTTTCAACTTCTTTTTGTTCTAAAATATAATCCCTTTCGCTTTTAACACCATCAAGTTCAACCAAGATAAGACTTTTCTCGTTCTGACTTTCGTCCAAAATCTGCTTAATTTCTGATTCCTTGTTCTGTATAACATTCTTACACAAAAATAATTCATCTTCTAACTCCTTAATTCTGTTATCATTCCTAACCACATTCATGTTGTCCGCAGAGAGCCTGCTAAGTTGTGACTGAATGTTTTCCATTTCTCTATTCATCTTCTCATTTTCAGACGATGTCCTCGTAGCTAAATCAGTTTTCTGTTGTAAAGCTTCACCCAGTAAGAGAATTTCTTCCCGCAGTCGAGAAATTTCTTCATCTTTCGCTACTTTTTCCCTAAAAACTGAGTCTCTTTCTTTTAGTAAAACGTCTCTTTCGTCCTGAAGCATTCTGACATGCACATCAGACCCTTGAGAGGGAATGGGAGTGATTGTACTTCCCAACTGCGCCAAAGCGGCAATCTGTTTGTCCTTATCACGTATAAGCACTGACAACGTTTCGTGTTCAACCTGCAGTGCACCCATTTGACGCCTTAACTGAGCGTTTTCGTTTTGCATTCTTTGGTCTTCATCGGATTTTGCCTTACCACGTTCCTCAACAAGTTTTTGCAGAAACGAAACCTTTTCTCTTAGTTTACCCATTTCATTTGCTTGTGACTCATTTAAGGCAAGTAGTCGCGCATGCTCGCTGTGCAGTAGCTGCGAAGCTTGGTCTTTTCCCTGCATCTTCTCGCGCATGGCTTCTAATCTGTCACCCGCATTTAACAACTCTTCCTCTCGCAGGCTCAAATCCGATAGCAGCCTCTTCTTCTCCTCCTTCATTTGTTGCAATTTGCTTTCATAAGCCTCCTGTGATCTGCGCGAGTTGTCGTCTGTTTGATTCACCAGCTCCACTAATGAAGCATCTTTTTGCTTTAGAGCAGCTATCTCCTGATCTTTTCCCTCCAACAATCTCAGGAGCTGTACTCGTTGATAGCTAGCATCGTCTGGGTTTGAAGCCGTTACAACTTGAGTATGAATCAACTGTTCTTTTTCTTTGAGTGCTACAGACAATTTTCCTACATCCAACTTCAGTAAATCAACTTGGGCTTCTTTCTCCCTTACGTCAAGTTCGAGTTTATCAACTTGTAAGTCCTGAACTCCCAACTGACTCAGGATTTCCTCCTTTTCCATTGTGGTGTCCGCTAACTTCTTCTCCAAGTCCTTGCAGGCCGAAACATGATTTTCAACAGCATCACCGAGCTTGGTCTTTTCCACCTTCAACATTTCTATCTCGGAAAACGCTTCTTTGAGTTCAGAAGCGAAATTATCCACCTTTGCACTGCTTTTTTGCAGCTCAGCCTCAAGGTTGTCCTTTTCAAGCAAAATAGTGGCCTGCATTGATTCCAAGGCTATGCACCTTTCCTGTCTCATTTGAACCTGCTGACTTAGTTGTTCAATTTCCTTCTCTAGTTTGGAAATCTCAATGCCTTGATTAGACTGAGCATTGACTTTGTCTTTGTACTCATCGACTAAACTTTGTAATACTTCTCTTTCCATCAAGAGTTTATTGTTCTCAGCAGAAAGCGACCTATTAGCGTGGTCTTTTTCTTCAAGAAACGTTTGCAAATTGCCTTTGTCTTGTTTCACGCTTTCAAGATATCTTTCCCTCTCAGCTAACTGGATAACCAAGCTCCTGTTTTGTTCGCCAAGCTCTTCATAGGTCTGCTGATTTTGTCCTAACACGCCAAGCAACTCATCATTTTTCGTTTTCAGCAAACTGCACTCCTTCCTGTTTTCCTCAAGAAGTTTGGCTACATCTTCTTGCCCCGTTCGCAAAAAGCTTATTTCGTTATCTTTTGAAGCAGTCAAATCCAGCAAATGAGCATTGAAACTTTCCTCCAATTCACATATCCTCTCATCTCGTTCATTTATCATATCCATCAGATCCCGTTTTTCATCTCTAATGGAAAGCACCTCAGCACTTTTCACTTCCAGCTCAATTTGAACATCAGCCACTTTTGAAGTTTTCTCGTCTATTTCCTGAATAAGCCGTTGTGTTTGTTCTCGCATGAGAGAATTATCTTTTTCCAGTTCCTGAAGCTTATTCAAATACAAAAGGAAGCCTTCATCGGTCTGTGAGCCCTCATTCACACTGATATTATCATTGGAATCGATCATGGACTGCCTGTGATATGATGCCCATTCATGCAGACTAGCTCGTAGTACATCTGCCCGCCCCTCGTCAAACTTAGTTTCATTTTGTGAAAGGGGCTTACTGATATTCAGAGTCACAAATTCATCCTCTACAGTTTTCCAAGCCTGAAGAATCTGTTTTTTCTCTGCCATTATTTCGTAGTTTTCATGTTGTAATCGTGTTATTTCTTGATGATCCTCGGAGTTGTTATGCGGAAGACCTTCCAGTTCTTTCACCTGGCGTCTAAGGTTCAGCACCAAGCCTTCTAGCGCTTCTTTTTCTCCTTCCCAATCTCTCTGCACCAATTCAAAGTCTTGTACTTGTCGCTGGTAATCCTCCAGTTGCTGCTCTAACTCCTGGCCAAGTTCGCTTGTCTGTTCTAGTAACATTGCAGTCTCTTGTGATATTTCAGGCTGATGTCCCTGGATATGTTGTTGCAGCTCTTGGCTCAGACTCTTTGGCTCAACCTCAAGTGACACTGCAGCCTCCTGTATTATTTCCCGCTCAGGTGAAATGCCTAGGAGCAGTTCATCATTCTGTTGAGTACTTTCCGTGAAGCTTGCCACACTCTCTGATGATCCGGATGGACTTGGTTGCTCCCCACCAGATTCCATATCATTGCTCCACTCTTTCTGATTCTGAAGAGCATTTACCAGCTCCTGTAGATCCTGAACCTTCTGCTCGAGCCCAACAATAGTACTCTCCAACACGGCCTTCTCTGCATGCAGTGCCCCAACAATATCAGGTGCCTCGTCATCATCATCATCCCCCAAGTCTTGCTGCCGTCCTATCTCAGTCACACGGTCTTTTGTTTCTTGCGTAACTTGTTCGTTGTCTGATTGTAAGTCCATCACAGCACCTTCCAACTCCTCCACTGTAACTCTCAGCTCAGCTGATCTGCTCATCAGAGATTCTTTTTCTTTCACGACATGGTCCACTTTGGCCCTACTCCGCTGTACCAGCCGCTGTTTAAGTTCTTTAACGTCCTCACGAACGGAATTGGTACTAAGCTGTGAAAAATAATGACAATTAGACCTTAAAAATGAGTTAAAAGTCGATTTCATCTGGTCAAAGGAAATATCCCATTCACTTTCGTCATAACCTTCTTTAAATGTTGACAGTTTTCATTTACAGTGCAGTTATCGGAAGCTACCACTAGTTTTCATCGGGGAAAAGGGTGCAACATATATATGTTGATGTTTAAGACCCTTAGCCAAACTAACCAAACAGAAGCTTGATATACAGTTTTCTTCCTTTCCGTCTTGAGTGTTTTGATTTGAATCGAAATCTCAGAAAACAGAGTCCATCAAAAGAGGCCAAGATTACCGGTAACTACAGTTACCATGACAACGAAGACATTCAGTGGAATTTGGTGAATCTTAACTTTTTCCCACATTTTGATAAAGGTTGTTTTAGTAAAAACAGACAGGGAAACCCGGCAGAGTAACAGGACATTTGCATGATGACGTAATTTGACTACAAGTACCAGAATCCTTCAAGGTTTGCTTGTCTCATGCTAATTAAAGCTATTGTTCTTTTTACCCCACTGGGAATACAAAATTTAAATAAGAAAAGAAAAACAAACTGAATTCTGGTATTTGTAGTCAAATGATGCCATGGTGAAAGTTGCCTATTACCCATTTTTCTTGTAGTCCAATAATTTCCGAGTGGTTCCCCCTCCAAACCTTATCTTATAAAATGTGCAGCTCGTGCCAAGTGCAAGTGTGAGGTGCATTGAGAAAAAAAGAGTGCTGGTGAACATTACATGTACAATATAAGAGTGTGTGAAAGTGTGGAGAGTGCAGAAAATAAGTTAAGAGAGTTAAAAGATAAACAAACACACGTATGACTAAAAAGGATGCTGGGCAAGGCAATATGAGTTGGGGAAGACTGTGTTACACAATACAAGCAGAAAAACCCGTTAGTACAGCCCTAGAGCAAGCTATTAGCTCTTTGATAATCATTACTCAGTAAAACTTTTCACGCAACTGCAGCTGTAGATCCATACAGTAAAAGATTATGAAATGACAGGAACAAAATTTGTCAGTTAAAAAATGCATGGTGGTTGAATACTGTCAGAAGTCCATAACTCAGAACAAAGTTGATCTCTCTCATTTGGCCTAAGGCTTATCAGTTTATGATATTAGGGACCTTTAGATCGGAGGAGGAGGATGGCTACAAGTACGAAATTTCAGTACTGAGCATGCGCATAAGGTTTGGTGGCCGACATTTTTCGAAGTGCGCATGCTCAGAACGGAAAACTCGTATTCGTAGTCTTCCTCGTCCTCCAAAAGGTCCCTATTACTTAAATGTAGAATAAACAGGTCCTGCTAAATAATGGCCAATCAGATTGGGCCTAATGACTGCAATGCCCCTGATTGGTACGTAACCAAGTAGTTGCACGAGTGTTGCTCGTACCAAATGCAAGATCATGCGCGAAAAGCAATGCTGCTACGTTTTTCTCCCGCAAAAATCTAGCAGTAGCCGTTCTAAAAGTAGAACACACCATAAACTGATGGGCCACATTCCATTGCAGATGAAGACTTCTTGGTTTTGAACTTCTGATACTGTATTCTTGGTTTCCATCCACGTGATGAGACGGCCATGTTGATGTACAAAACAATAGAAAATGACCCCACAAGTTTTGCATAATAATAGAGTCAAATTCCCAAAAGACATCTTACTGCATTGTTCTGTACACCAACATGGCTGCCATGACATCAGATGCAAACCACCAAGATGTATATGTACTTTATTAGCTGAAAACAATCTATAGGAGAGCTAAAATGCAAATCTTCATATTTTTATGCTTATTAATTGCTGATGGAGGCTGATTGGTTGAGAAAAAACTTACTTTTAACTTACTTTTGAGAAGTTAGATGAGTCACAAATGCATGCATGGGAATTTTTGAAACAAGAGTCAGGTGTAAATTGTAAGAGGAGCAGCAGCTACTATACTTTGTCTGTAGTACTATATCATCTGTTGTCCAAACTCAGTGTTTTCAGTTTTTTCAACCAAATGATGATACGTCATACATGTAAAGCAAAAGAAATTATCATTGACAGCAGTCTCAGTGACTGCACAGTTACATTTGTATCTTTTGCTACTGTAACTTCACAAAAGAATGACCTTCTCCGATCGATGAGTAGCCAGAATGAGCTAGAAACATGTAACTCACGAAAGTACAGTACACAACCAAACTATGGCTACTTTTATCCTCCGCTCACTGTACCCAAAAATCAAAATTAACACAAGGAACACATAAGCAGGGTTTCAGAGTATTCCCTCCCATGTCGCCCTGCACAGCATCCTGTTTGATGATGCATTACATGTCGGGCCTGGAACATGGCCACAAGCCTGGCGTTACTGGTGTGCAACTCTTGTCTGACCTGCTGGTAAAGCTGAGCAAGACACAGGTGACGTTCCCACAGAGCTGCAACACACAAAAACATCCTTTGTCAAAAGGGATTAGAGCGCGTTTCAATCAAGTGTCGTAAAACCAAAACCAAAGTAATTACTTTAGCCAATCAAAAAGGGCAGAGACAATCCCGTAAACCAATCAAAATTGGAACTAATTACATGTAGCCAACTCGAAGCGCGGGAAAATGTGCACGCGTGAGCCACAATTGGTTTTGGTTTCACTTCTGACTGGTTAAAAAAGTGACGGAGAACTTTGAACCAATCACCGAGTGAGGTAATCATAAACCAAAGCAATTCGCTAATTACTTTCGACACTCAATTGCTTTGGTTTAAAGTAAAGGCCAGAAATGGAACAGAAATATAATGGGTTTTGCTAAAAGCAGGCCCGCGGCCCACGGCCCGCTATGGCCCGGCGGCCCAGTGGCCCACGATGACCCGGTGGCCCAGTCCTGATTTTCCACAGTTTTTTGTCCAGCGGTAAATCCACGCGTATGCACAGATCTGTGAGTTTGAATTCGTTTACCATTTAATCATTTGGATCTTTGTTTCTGTTTGTCGTTCAGATAAAAACGTTTTCATTCTCTGTTCATTCGTCTCTTTACAGAAACCGATAGCACAATAGAGGACTTTCATTATCGAACAATGTAAGTTATTTTCAAACCATACTTTGAAAGTGAAAATATCATAAATAATGAGATATGTAAACTGCGAATCTTTTATTTTTTAAGTCTCAGAGTTACACAAATAAAGCATGCAAACGCAAATCTACCGACGTTCATAACTGTTGCCTGCCATTGCACAGAATTACTGAAGATCATCAGATTACATAGTGGGAATGTGCTTGCCTGATAAACTGACAAACGCAACTCAGTGACAATTCGCAGTTCACATATCTCATCATCTAGGTTATGAAATTCTCAATCTCAAACTGTGGTTTGAAAATAACTTACATTGTTTGAGAATGGACTTCCTCTCTATCTGGTTCTGTAAACAGATGAATAAACCGAGAGTGACAACGTTTTTCACTTAGCAACATGAAACTAAAGAAACGATCGAAAAAGATTCAAATGATTATTAAAATGGTAAATGATTTCAAACTCACCATCGTCCATTTTGCACGTCCAAACCCGATGCAGATCTGTGCATGTGCGTGGATTTACCGCTGGACAAAAAAACTGTGGAAAATCAGGACTGGGCCTCCGGCTGCCGGGCCTCCGGCTGCCGGCCTCCGGCTGCTGGCCTCCGGGCTGTCGAGGGCCGCTGGGCCGTAGAGGGCCGTGGGCCGCGGGTCTGCTTTTAGCAAAACCCAAAAATAAAAGTTAATAATGTACATGTACATGTATCATTTCTGTAAGTGAAATGGTTAATGTTTTACTGCCCCCAGCTGTTTAAAGGTATTGACCGGGCTATCTGCAGGATAAAATTTAATCAGCATCCCCTGGATAGCTATACATTTCAGAGTGCCATGTTGCTCAAAGCCCAATTTGCACCTGGGTCTGAACTTTGGCAAAACCAACATGTTACCATGGCTTAGTAATAAGTTATTAGCCTCCATTATAGCTAATCCTGCTTTAAATAGCTGTGTTTAGGAAAGAAATAAATTACATGTAATGTACACATTATAGACCAACTGGTAAAAACCCTGAGTTCACCCCTGCTAACTCCCTGCTGACAGATGTTCCCACTGGGACTGCAATGAGGTGTAATTATATTATTATTACTATACTGTTTGCTTTAATTGAAAATCCCCAGTGCGTAGAAACTACATTACTATAACAATTTACAAGCCCTAGAGTCTTTGTGATTTAAAGGAGGTACATGAACAGTAGGAAAGGAGTTTATAGCCAGCTATTATTAGCTACATGTATGGTTACAGTTGTTATAAAACTCTAAGAAACCAGCTGCAATAGAGGGCTAGAAAAGATGGCTACTGGCTGCTATGACAAGAAAGGCAAACAGAACCTTACCTCAATTAAACAAACCCACATAAAAAATGTACAGTAAATTGTCACAGTAAATTAGTCACTGGCTCACGGTTAATCAATGCCTTCAGCACTCCAGTATATGTACATGTACCATAATTATTATGGTAATTTTAATTTAGTTTCCACTACAGCTGCAACATGCACTGTAGCTCATCAGGGTTTATAGATCCCCTTATGATTCAGTCAATGCTAAACAACCGAGATGATAGACCACATCAGCTAACTCAGTGTTGTACCCGATTCAAATCTCCTGGGGTTAAGATCCTTTGCGTATCGTATTTGCATTATAATGTAGCATTCACATTTAAATGATTTTTATGGAAATGCCTGGAACGAAACATTTTATTCCTAAAGGGTTTTCATTGGGTACAACATTGAGTTAGCTGATTAGGTCTAATAGTATGTTATTGTGTCAGGCATGACAAGCACTTATGAAGTTCTTCTTTATACTATACATGTATAATTACATGACTTTTTGTACATCATAAACTGTAAATGAAACTCACCGGCCAAAGCACTCCTAAATTTACCCATCTCCTCTTTTGCCTCTCCTTTGACAAACTTAACACTTTTCAAATTCTCCAGCTCAATCTTCTGTTCTTGTTGCAGACCTTGAGAAATTTGCAGCTCTTCCATCAACTCCATAGTTGAAAAGCTAAGTTGATCAAGCTCAGACTTGACTTCTTCAACACAGCGATGCAGCCTCCGTGCCTCTGCCTGGGTACAACTCAACTGTCCCTTGAGCTCAGTATTTTCCGTCGCTACAAGATGAAACTGTTCCTGTAGCCTTTTTAAGCTTTCAGAGTCACTTTGCAAACCAATGAGTTCTTGGTTTAGATCTTTAAGTTCAGTTTGAAGTTTTTCTACATATTTCTTGCTTACCTCTAAACTGTTTTCTGAAGTAGACATAGTATCAATATGAGACTTATTTAATTCTTCATACTTTGCTTGACTTTTATCCAAATCCTTCTGCACTGCTTCAATTGCATCTTTCTTTTCCTGAAGCTCATTATTCAAGACCTTTATTCTTTCATCCTGTATTTGCACTTCACTTTTTAGCTGTATTATACTTTTTTCTGCAGCAACCAACTGCTCTTTCAATGATGAGGAGAACACTTTGTCCATGTCATCCACAGCAGCAAGAGTATGATAACTCCCCTCAATTTCTGTGAAGAACAAAGATTTTTACATTATTCCTTTTCATTTGAATTACTGACATGGAGCTAGAATGGGACTTTTGAGCCATTAGCTGCAAACAATATTACTATCAATATTAATAGCTGCCCTTAGAAGCAGAATCATTATATTATAATAATATTCCATTAATTCTTCCCTGTTATCATAAAAGTCTGTCAAACTTCCCTTAAATTTAGCAATGTACTTTGTTGCTTGAGAAGAAACACACTTGGGTTTCCCAAAATAGGTAGAAAGCAATTACGGTACCTTACTTCAAGCTGTAGTTTCAAATTTATTTTTTACCACAATTGCTTGTAATCTCGCAATCTGATTGGCTAATTTATCGTTATCGACGGGAGTCTTGACAACACTGCTCGCATGATGCTCACGTCAATTTGTCAAGCAACGTAATAGCCAATCAGGAATGTTCACTTTGTGAAACAGACCAATCATATTGCGAGAAAGTTAGACAATGCTTGCTCTTTCTTAATGTCATGATTTTGGTCATGCTCTGAAATAAACACTTCATTTTCTTTCGTGTTGAATATTGTGGTGAAGATTAAACAAATTGAAGGTGGTTCCGCGTGATGATGAGTGACATTGTCAATAAGAGTACAGTCAACACTGAACCACTTTAAATTTGTTAAATTTACCAAGACCACTAGATAAATAAGACCAAGACCACTGAATAAAAACACCTCTGCACAAAAGTGTTAAATTTCCTGAAAAAACCCCTACAAATACGCATAAAGTGGTCATGTGTGTACATGTATGAATCCCAAAAGAAACTTAATACTCATGTGGAAATTTACGCTGGTAGAATTATGTATGCTTCCCGTTTAAGTCATCCCACAGGAAAGCCATGATTTTTCTAGTTTTACATCCAACAACAAGAATCAGGTCGAGCTCCAATATTGCAAGGAAGAAAGAAAATGGAGTTCATGGTAAAAATTTCCTTTACAGCATTTGCCCTACAATACAATCATGTCTCTGATGTATGTACAATTAGTCAGTCAATCCACCTAACTAAATTTCTTTTTACAGTTTTTCATCAGGTCCTCATTGAGGTTATTCCATGAATTTGTCAACAATCATAGCTGACTGTTTTCTTATCATTGTCCAATGAATACTCTACATTTACAGTTATTTACATTGTATCGATACACATGGAGGAAAATGATTGATTAATTTGCTTTACAAGTATTAATTTTATTTGATTTTTGACACAGTTAAGAGGCAAAAACTACAGATATTAAACAAAAATGGGACGAGGAATCATAAAAAAAAAACTACATGTATAAGGCTATAATACTGCATTACTGACTTCATAATTAAGGCTACAAAAAGGAACAATAGGGACAACTTAATCCACACACCTGATTTATTTTTTATAAGAAGTTGCTCTTCCAACTCCTCGCATCTTTGTGTCAATTCTTCCTTTTCGTCTTGCAATTTTAGCAGTTCTTGTTTGTGCTTCTTGTTCAGGGTTGCTATCTTTTGCAAGTAACTGCTCTGCAAAGCTGTCAATTCCTGTTGATACTGGTCAATTTCTTTAACATGTAGTTTATCCTGATTTTCCTTGCAGAAATAAGAGACATGTGAACTGTAAGTGTAGTACCGTAAATGTTCACACAGGTGCAACAAATATACAGTATACAGTACACAATTAAAAAAAGATATGTTTGCATGTTGCAAAAAATGTAGCCAAAAGACTTTAAACCTTAAATTGCCCTTCATGGAAAGACTGGAAAATTAATGGACTGGAAATTTATAATGAGTTTTTCTTTTCCAACCTTGTAACATCGATAATTCTTTTCATAGGGAATTCCCTTCGTCTGGAACAAAAATTGTTAAGTAAACACAAAGTAGTTACTAGAATGAATTCAAGTTGAAAGGCCATTGATAAGCTGAAGAAGCATGAAACATTGCCAGATTCAACAGGATTCAAATCCATGACCTCTGCAGTACTAACATGGTCCCAGTCCCAAATCCCATGAGCACTACATTGTATAAAGCCACTTAGAGTACAATGCATGTCAGCCTGCTGGAATAACATGGTCTTTCAAGAAATGAGGTGATTATGAAGTGCACAGAAAATGACAAGCACTGGTACCGTACAAATGTAAATACTGCATCGAGCTGTATGGACAGTGGGTGCCTGGCATTTCCAGGGGTCTCCACTGTGATCAGCCGACCTCTAGAAGGTAAAACGCTCCCATGGCTATCAATCCCAGCAACCCAGCCACGAGCTCCCACACAGAGACATCTGGGCACCCATCAAACTGACTGTGTCAACAGTGGAAGAAAATGGAAGTAGTGGGGAAGGCAGAAAAGATAAAAACTCCTTAGATGCTACAAGAAAAACCACACAAAGCTGCACCAAACGTAGATAAAAAAATGGCTGCTACTCTGAGACTGCTTGGCCTGCATGAGCCTGTGCAGAAGGTGTACAGAAGGAAACAAACTGCTGACCACTATGAAGTTAAAGGCTCTAGTTGTTGACCTAAACACACAAAAAGCCAGCAACTTTTTGTTGCTAACCTACCGGCAGGTAAATTGCATTTAACCACATTAAACAAAATTAATTGTGGACTACAATCCTGGTCAAAACTGTCGGGACAATTCATGCTTTTCCCCCTCCCCCCATTACAATGTTGATTTTTCATGGTCTCCAAAATCAAGATCCGTTCATCGATCGCTGGCATGTTTCAACATTGTCTGGGGGGAAGGGGGGCGCAAAAAAAGCAGCGAAAGAAGAACAAACGTTGCTCATATAACGATGGAAGCATGTACAGTAAATTCTCTACTTTTCGCCCAAAATTTGACAAGTGTCCGGAAGTGTTTTGTCCCGGATTGTCTGAAACTGAATTTCATCGAATAAAACTGGAAACTGTATCATTATGTCCTCAAAATAGTAAACAATTTGTAACACTGCGTTAAAAATTGTTTTATTGTAGTAAAGTCTGTTATATGGCAGCTTAAGAACCAGCGAAGAACATTTTCAGGAGACTCATTACCAGACTCCGCGCAGTTAGCGGCCGCTTTTTCGAGCTGCAGAATCATTTGACTTCGCTAAGCAGAGTTTGATTCCTCACAAGTTGAAGGACAGCAAATGGCGTAGACAATAGAATAGTTCAATTAAGGAAAGAGCCACATTCATGTCTCTGTAGATTTTGCTTCGCCAAATTTCTGCATGTCATCTTGCTGACAATAATCAGTGTCATACAAAACCGCATTGTCTGTTGCGTGACCCAAGCCGTTGTTAACAACGGCAACAGTTCTCACTCACATTTCTCACTCCTAAAAACACATTTTCTGGTTGTGCTTTTGATGTAGCTACCAGAATATATGGCGTGTTGTGTTATACACACTTTCGTTGATCTTTAATTGGCGATCGTTTCTGAACAAGAAAACGGTTAATGCATTTTTCAACATTTCTCGGCTATTTGAAAAGAATAAGCTAACATCTAATTTGATCTTTTGCTGTTTTTAGGGTGAGAAATGTTGAAAAATATCCACCCGGTGATCGTTTAAAGCCAAAAAGCGCTTGTATGAATAGAAAAGAAAGGGTTACCATGTTTTTTGCAGAGTCTTTTTTTAAAAGTCATTTCTAAACCTAAATATCTTCCTTTAAATAGCCGAGAAATGTGGCCGAGAACTGTTGACTGCTCACGGTAACGCAACCCACCGTTTTGACAATCCTTGCTCACACTACCTCTACACTGGTGCAATATATTGTTTTACTATCAGAGACAATTCTCTAATGAGATTCAATGAACCTGGCCAGGCTTGAGACCAATTATCAAGAAATTCTTTTCTCAGACAATCCTGGTCAAAACTGTCGGGACAATTCGTGCTTTTCCCCCTCCCCCCATTACAATGTTGATTTTTCATGGTCTCCAAAATCAAGATCCGTTCATCGATCGCTGGCATGTTTCAACATTGTCTGGGGGGAAAAGGCAGCGAAAGAAGAACAAACGTTGCTCATATAACGATGGAAGCATGTACAGTAAATTCTCTACTTTTCGCCCAAAATTTGACAAGTGTCCCGAAGTGTTTTGACCCGGATTGTAGATCCTGCTGAAGCCCTGCATTTTCAGGTAACAGAATTTCTGATTTGCAAATTGGAAGAAAGGTTATTTCTTTTGCTGCATGCCAAATTGCTAGGGAAACAATTTTTACTACACAAAGATCAACCTCTGTAAAACAAGGTCTTTTCAAAATGATGTAATACTAGTCTTCTTAGAAGACAAAAAAATGATGGCAAGTGACAAATGTATTTATCAGGGGGAATAAACGTAGTTTACAACTCACTGCTCCATGTGCAACAGATTTCCAGTGTTGACATTCTGCTTGAAGTTTTAATATCTCATTATGTAGTCTTTTGGTTTCCAAAGGCTCATCAATGCTGTCTGCAGAGTCATGTCTTTCTCGTTGCCCAAAGCTGTGGTCATGTTGCTCATGAAATCTGCTTGACTCTCTGAGTTTAATGAGTTCTTGCTAGGCATGCACAAAAAACAAAGAACAAAGCAAGTCAGTGTAATAATCAGCAAAGATGAACCATTTGAGACAATCTGCTCAGTAAAAAATAATAAATATTTTTAATATGTGTCCTGGTTAAACAAAACTCTGCAATGCAACTTCCGTCCCATCCTTCTTTGTTAACACTATTCAAGTCAAGAGGAATCAGGAAAAAGGATGCTTCACTTAACATTACCTCCTGGTTGTGCAGCTGCATTCTGTACTCTTTTGAAATATTGCTGATTTGAAGTTCAGATGCCTCCAGTCTAACATGAAGTTCCTCATTGTTGTGTTTAACTCTTTCATACTATGGAACAATAGAAAAAATGGTTGTGCACAAAAATGATGTGATTAATCTTCTATAGACTGTTCACAGTCCCCTATTTTCCCGTTTGATCGTCGGGATTGAGCACAAACTGCCACCATCTTTGTTTTTAAACAGCGAGCACGAACTGGGGAGAGCAGCATAATTACCGAGTGGGTGGGGGGAGTGGAGGGGTTTCGGCGGGAAAAATAGAGAGACTGTCCGATCTTTACTGTGACTAGTGTTCAGCAAGTCCCATTCTACCAGCAATGGCAATACCTGATTGGTCCATAACACAATGCATCTGTCAATAAAAATACAGACAAGGCTCTCAAGTTTCAAAAACCACATGGCTTATCTAGAGAAAGAATCTCAAGAGTCTCAAGTTTTCGAAAGGCCATCTAAGCGACTTGGTGGATTAGTCCTAATAAAAGAACAGAAGGAAGTGATTACGCTTTTGCTGCAAGGCAAGGATGTATTGGCTGTTCGTCCTACAGGATTCGGGAAGAGCCTGATCTACCAAAGCTTTGTACTTGTCAAGCAAATGGAAAATGAAAGCACTTCTGGGAGAGATTGGCCCTCGTGTTTGGTTATTGTACCGTTACGAAGTATAGGTGAGGAACAGATTAATTGTAATGATTTTGATTTGAGCGTTAAGGGTTTTGAGAAAACTGTAGATGTATTAAATGAAATGAAGAACAACAAAAATTTCAAGTCATTTATGCTTCCGCTGAGCAAGCTTTGTCGAGAGACTTCTTTCGGTTGTTGTGGGATGAATCCAAGAGACAACTGTCACTGGTATTTGTCGACGAAAGTCCCCCCCCCCCCCCCGAAGAAATGATGAATTTTATTTATAAACAGTACAACAATACGTACAGACTTACGGAACAAAAAGTAACCTACATACAAAAACACCTAGAACACTACATTGTACTATTTACAGAGACATTATTCGACACTAATACCTAATAAACTACTTTAAAAACTTTGACTTAACACACATCACTATAAGATAATAATAATAATACGCCGTTGAAACTTGGTAAGTGTAATTTTCGTTTTATATTAATTAAAACTTGTATGTATAGATCCAGATTTTTGAGTTTACAGTTAAACACGTCGCGAATCCTGTCAAGGAAGGTTTTCAATTACGGAAAGATGAGGCAAAGTGCGTTCACATTTTGAATTGAAATACGAAAATTACTTATGAAAAAAAATCCAGATTTCCAAAAATTGTATAGTGAACCAACTCGCTTGACTGCATCTAAATGCGAAATGTCAGTAGATCTTGTGGTTGAATCTTGAGCGAAAAGTTGTCAAGTTTTTGCCGGAAACACATGGATATCCAGTTACTTGACATAACTATTCCACAACCTTTCGTGCATGAAAAAAGGGATTATACACACAGTGATATTAAAAACGAAAATTACACTTACCAAGTTTCAATGGCGTGACTTTCGTTGACAACTATCAGCGACAGTTGTCTCTTGAGTGCCATAGATTCATCCCGCAACAACCGAAAGAAGTCTCTCAACAAAGCTTGCTCAGCGGAAGCATAAATGACTTGAAATTTTTGTTGTTCTTCATCTCATTTAATACATCTACAGTTTTCTCAAAACTCTTAACGCTCAAATCAAAATCATTAGAATTAATCTGTTCCTCTCCTCTACTTCGTAACGGTACAATGACCAAACATGAGGGCTGATCTCCTCCAGAAGTGCTTTCACTTTCCATTTGCTTGACAAGTACAAAGCTTTGGTAGATCAGGCTCTTCCCAAATCCTGTAGGAAGAACAGCCAACACATCCTTGCCTTGCAGCAAAAGCATAATCGCTTCCTTGTGTTCTTTTTTAAGGACTAATCCACCGAGTTGCCTAGATAGCCTTTTGAAAACTTGAGACTCTTGAGATTTTTTCTAGATAAGCCACCTTGTTTTTGAAACTTGAGAGCCTTGTCTGTATTTTTATTGACAGATGCATTGTGTTATGGACCAATCAGGTATTGTCGTTGCTGGTGGAACGGGACTTGCTGAACACTAGTTGCAGTAAAGATCGGACAGTCTCCCTATTTTTCCTGCCGAACCCCTTCACTCCTCCCACCCACTCAGTAGTTATGTCGCTCTTCCAAGTTTGTGCTTGCCGTTTAAAAACAAAGATGGTGGCAGTTTGTGCTCGATCCCGACAATCAAACGAAAAAATGGGGGACTGTGAACAGTCTAAATCTTCTAAAACTCTTACTGAGAGTGTCATTCTACATAAAGGGCCAGTCCTTAATCTAATAATTTTGACTGAAAATTACTACAAGTATTGCAAGTGAATTGCAGTGTAAGACAGGCAAAAGAAAAGTAACCATGTTTGCTGCAAACAAGATTTTTTTTAGCTCAGTCCAGATCTCTAACTTTTCATGAGTTCAATTTTTGGAGGAGATACAATCATTTAATGCAGACACTAAAACTTATCACTAGAACAAATTTCACTTGACAATCTATAAATAACTATTGAAATTGCTTTCAAAATCTACAAGGACAACATCAATATTTTTATTATTGAATCAGAGTTGATCATTTGTCAGCCAAACTACATGTCTAAATTGTTTAGTTCACGGTAGCCAGTAGTGTTTGAAAGGTAGGAGGTGGAACAAAATATCAATCATGACCACAAGGTACATGTAGGTGGTGATTTTTGCTAACAGCTGCATATACCATGTATGTACATTTGACAACCCTACTCCGTATTACCAAATCCTTTTTTCAATACCTCTAATAACGTAGGTTAAGGTTCGTGCTGACACCAGGTTGACAGACATGGCTTGATACTAATCAGGTTTGGAGTAATGAGTACAACTTACAAAGTTATAATAATTATTGAAGACACCGTGTCAGAGGGTCTTCAATAGTACCTTTGCCTCGGCACCGTGCCAGCAGAACCTTTCTTAATGCGATGAGAAAGAAAGGACTCTGTAGAAATCGTGTAAAGTATTTATTGAGTATGCGCAAGCCGCTGTTTGGAGACAGTTTCAAACTTCCAGATGTCATATTGATTTTCGTACTGAAGGCTCGATTTTGACCTTCTACCTTGTCAAAAATGTAATGTGCATGCCGCCTAAACAGGTTTGACCGGAGTGACTAGCCCAGAAACTTGGGCTGCGGTGACTTAAAAGACTTGACAGACTGCAGAGCCTCTATTGCTCGCCTTTTGGTGAATTTTAGAGAGACCCTGCTTGTTGCCTCAGTTGCTTTGAATAACAATACCATGTTACCTTTGATGACAACTTCCTGCTTGTAAGCAAACCCTTTTCAAGTAAAATTTAAGAGAATTTACACAAACAGGTGCAGTCAAGTGAGACAAGTACATGTGGTAAATATATCGGTAATTTGTGGTTCAAATTTTCTCTTGGTTTAAAATTTTTCAAACCAAATCAACTTTGATTCTACTTTGGCTAATATTCATCATCATAAATTGAAACAGAGAAAAATCAAAATTGAACTGGTGTAAATTTTTGAACCAGCAAAAATTTGAATCACAACATACATTGTGTACACAGTACATGTTCCTCACTCCTCGTACACATATTTATGATGCAGCATGCCTAAAGTGTAAATAAAGCAAGGGAGTGATTGCAGAATACCTCGCCACTATTGTGTTCTTGTAGCGGCATCGTTTGAAGAACGAGGGAAATACGGCTGTACATGTAACAAACATTGCACACCATTCATATGTATACATAAACAAGTACGCGGTGGACGTAAATCAACCCTGGCCCATTTCCTAATCCACTAAGCAAAGCCTACCTCGGCTTTTTGTGTCAACAGATGCGCTTCAAGATCATTTATACGAGCTTGTGCAACTTGGAGCTCTGCTGAAGGATCTGCGTTGTAAGATTACACATGAGCTTAACTGAATTTACCTTGACATGAACTGAAATCAAGAATATGCTGTGCACTACAAATTATGTTTGGAGATGGCCATCATCTGAAGCGTGTGACAACAACAAATATAAAGGAAAAAAGGAAGCTGTTTTCTTGTCCTTAATAAGGCTAAAACAGGCTAGAATTAGGCACAAGAAAGCTTAACAGATCATACCTGATACTTCGTCTGCACCTTCTGTCAATATCTCACGGGTAAAAGAAGAAATTTGTCCGGTTATATTAGAGATACTTGAAAGACTGCCTGTTAGGTTGTTGCTCAGCCATGAGGACATATTTAGGATAAATGAAAGGATAAAATCGGTGCAAAAGTTCACCCTTCAAGCAACTTTGGCTGTGTGATGTGGCACAATGTTACAGCTGTCCTGATTGGCTACTTGAGTCGGCCATATGTTTGCTCGAGGATCTCATGAGTCCGCTGTAAAACAGTGTACTCTACCATTAGGAAAAGGATTCGTTGCATAGCAACAGTGACTAGTCATTGTTTTTGTTTTTCCTCTCTTTTCCGGACGGAAAAAGAAAAAATGCTAGCTGACGCTCATCAGGAATGATTCCTGGAAAGGTAGCTGGCATGAACTTGTCGCTCCAAAAAATGACGGTGTGGAGAGATCGAAGTTGATTTACTTTGCGGGCTTTGCATATCTGCAGATCGGGGGTAAACCAGACTTTCGCTCCCCATGAGCGACCCAGAAACGTCAAGTGCATTAGACAACAAATACAATGAGGATAACAAGGATCTTCCAAGTGAGGATGAAAGTGGTGTGTTGTTTTACGTAAATAAAGATGGCTTCCCCATCAAGGAGAAAACCTGGGAAAGAATGTGGCGCCATGTTGAAAAGGTCCATCCCAAGGGACCTCAAATGGTACAGAACATTCGGAATGGTCAGAGTCTAGACAAGGTGCGGTTGATATATAAGTAAACGTCTAGCATAGTTTTAATAGGACACAGAGTGTCATCAGAGAACATAATCTGAGCGGTGATTAGCTAGTGTCAACACCATTTTACCCTGCACAACTTTTACAGGCTTCAGAAACTTGCAATCAAGGTTTTTAAAGTAACCCCCAAAACCCAAAAGGTCCTAATTTGCAAAAGTCAAATTTCATTTCAGCAAGACATAAATTTCATGTTAAAATACGTATTAACTCTCCCGGATTATCAGGGAGTCCCGCTTAGTAAACGAATGTCCGCCTGTATGGGCCACCAAATCTGACCCGGATAAAGTGACTTTGGACGGCCAACTTTCCTCTCCGGAAATCAAATATTTTAGTCCTAAATTTTCCCAGAATCCACGAATTGCTGGCTTCTGGCTGTGCCAACTCGTGAGGGCATTTATGCAGGATTTTTAATACTATGGTGGTAGATTTTTCTTGCATACAAAAGGAGCTTATATTACATTACAATTAAGCCCCTTGTATTCAGGCAGATTTAATAGAAATTTTACAGTTCAAAAGATGAAGATCATAATTCCCTTAGACCACTTTTTCAGGTGTGCAGTGCAGTTTGATACTGCAGGGAACCGTTCAATTTTTTGTTGTTGAAGGGGGGCTGAGGGGAAAGTTAATTTAGGGGGTGTCAAATTCTGGGGTGGATAGATGATAGGGAGGGTTGATGCAAAGAAAAAATCAAAAATATTCCAAAATCTCTAGATTTTAGATCTCCATAAGTTGACATCTCTGTGTAAATTCCTTGCAAATATTTTGCTTCCACTAGGCCAGAAAAGTGGTGTTGACTTGACAAAATTAATTCCTAGGAATTCCCAAAACCCTGGTAATTCATTTCAGAAGGGTTGGCAGTGCCTAAATCTCAAAGCTTATTTATAAGCTAGTAATCCCACAGATGATGTAACAAACTTCTTTGCATGCCAGTTTTGAAATATGTTCTTCATTTCAAAGCAGCTAGTATATGACATCATCTCAGGGATAGATTCATGCTTCTTACTAGCTCATCTGTGGAATAACAGTGACTTCTCCTCATTGCATTTTTCACTCAGAAGATTTATAAAACACTACATGACAACCTGGCCCGGGTTGCTCGAAGCTGGGTTAGCGCTAACCAGCGTTAAATACCATGGAAACCTATAGGTTTTGATATATCTTAACCAACGGTTAGCGCTAACCATGCTTCGAGCAACCAGCCCCTGAAGTACAAGCTTATTTAAATCCAAAATTTCTCGCCAAGTATCAGCAGCACCTTCAGAACCTTGATCCCTCCCTCCCCTATTCTCAGAAAGACAATAGACCATCTTTAAGAGCAATGTGCTATGTGTACCCTGGCTTAATTGCATGGCAGTTAGGCTTTTCTCTGTGGTTTTATTGTATTAGTGATAATATGCTGATTATTGCACAAGATTGAGAACAGCTAGCATTTACTTCTGAAAGGAGAACAGCCTTTATCTGTACATGGCAACCCACGCCCTCACTTTCCGAGTCCAATAGTTGGCTACAACTCACTGGGCAGGTGCAGGTTGCAGCTTAGGGCTGCAAGTCATTGTTTTTATTACCATAACTGAAACAACCCAAACCTTTACAAAAAATTTAATCCTAAGTTTAGGCTTAAACATTATCTAAAGCATAGTGTTTAGGCCTAATGTTAGCATTTAAGTAAAGGTATGGGTTGTTTCAGCTGTGGTAAAACAATGACCTGTAACCCTAACCTGCAGTTTCCACCCTTCACATAAATAACTTGTATTTCAAAGCTTTCATACCTATATTCAATAAAACCTCACAAGTGCATAATCTGGCCTTTATTCATGGTGGGGGCAAATTTGGGCGTCTTGCTCAAATGTTTTGTTTTTGCAAATCTGAAAATTTAATTTTAAAACACTAAAATCGCTTTTCTTTCTTTCCCTCCATAATCTGCGCACAAAAAATGATTGACATATTAATATATAATGTCAATCACACGTGAAAGGATTGGGTGTCAATTGACAGCCATCATGCGCGATCCGCCATTTTAGCATGTGCCTGAACGCTGATTGGCTCAGCATAATTGGCTTTCAAGTAGCTCGATTTTCTAAGGGGTGTATTTTGACGACAAAATTACCACTTCTTGGACCTCCTTTCCTGACGGGTTTTAAGATATTGCTTCCAAATTCTCAGTTCTAATAGTTGATTGTACTACCCCAAATACCGTGTGAAGAATTTTTCGTTTGTCTTCGGAGACTGATTTTACATGGCACTTTTTCTGCCCAAATTAAGAATGAGATGAGAGTTTTGACTTTGGTGCGTGACATTTCCTTCAATTCTTAACATATCCAAAATTCCTTACACGGTATTGGAGTGCATTCGTCTGTGACTAAGATGCAACAAAGTGGGGTTATTTTGGCAATAAAGTGAATGGCTCAGAGCTTCTGCAGCAGATTCGGTTGTTCTGAGTTCGAGGTATCAAAGCTAAAAGGCAATCTTAAATACCAAAAAAATAAAACTTTATTCAAATAATTCAATCTGTAGGCTTTAATATGATACAAACTTTAACCCTATCCAAAAATAGCGGCGGAAACCTCATTTTCCTTTTGCGAGACCTTAAAGCATCCTTTTCAACTTTCAGGTACCATATGTTGCTCCACCTGTGTTCACTTCAATCTCATCAGTTGAAGAAAAACTGGGACAAGTACAGAGCTATCTACAGCAACTTCAGTATCCTTGTAAATTATATTGTTATAATTATCTGTCAGATAGCATGCATGCACCCTGCCAGCAGACCCTTTCTCAACTCGACGAGAAAGAATAATTAAAAGGACTCTGCAGAAATCGTGTTAAGTTTTTATTGAGTATGGGCAAGCCTTTGCTTGGAGACAGTTTCAAACCCAGGTCAAGTCTTGTTGCACTGACCTGGATGCAATATTGATTTTCATACTGAAGGCTTGATTTTGACCTTCGCCTTGTCAAAAATATGATGTGCGTGCTGCCTAAATTGGTTTGACCGGAGTGACTAGCCCAGAAACTTGGGCTGCAGTGTCTTAAAAGAGTTGACATGACTTTTGCAGAGTCTCTCTTGCTCGCCCTCTGTTGAGTTTTAGACAGGCTCTGCTCGCAGGGTGGTATGCACGCCCTGATTGGCCATACTGTAGAATACGGCCCAGCTAAATTTGAAATTTCGATTAAACATTCTCTAGCAAGTTTTTAAATTTTGTACGTTTCTGTTACATTAACATGTCTTGCAAAACTGTTTGCATCTTGCTAGCAACTATTTCAAACAGCCAAGATTTAGTTTTTTTGGATTTTGACATGGCAATCTTTTGTGGATGTATATTAAATGACATTCCCTCTGAAGTCCATGATCAGCTGACTCAATTTGGTTAGAAACCTGAGCCACTTGTAGATGAGCTACAGGTTGTGTGCGTTGCACATGCAGACAACTTGTGAATATCATTAAAGAACATCATCAGATGTATTTAAACTCAAAGGCAGAAGCAACAACAATTACTGTCGTGTCCCACCTGACCCTATTGCTTTTGCCAGAAAAAATTAAGATTTATAAAGTAAAATACATGTAAAAATGGAGGAGAAACCCTTTTTTCCATGACATTAAGGATAACAGATATAATCACACTGGCACTCAGTTTTTTGAGATTAAAAAGTGGAGGCCACTTTCAGGGTAACTGAATCAATGCAACTAAAGTATTAGTGAGAGTGCATTAATGTTACAATTATATGTAAGGGGTGGCGAATGGTACTTTCCAAATCTTGGCCCTCGCAAACCTTTCATCCGATCTCGAAATCTCGACAGCCTTTGTGAAAAGTCTCGAAGTCTTGTTTATATTGCATTTATTTTGGTGTGATTTAGTCTTGCATATTTTGGTCTTGGTCTTGGATTTGCAGACAGGGGTCAGTCGATGTCTCAGTGAGTCTCGCATTTTACCATTCGTTACGTCCATTACATGTACATGATAAATAACTTGCCTGATCAGTTGACTTCTGCTCAGGTTGACTATAAGGGATGAAGGCTTATTACTGCCTGCCTTGCAGTTTATGATTTTACATGAGGCTGAAAGGACCAATTTCACCAATACATATTTAGATATTTAACCAAAATGCAAAGGCAAAAAAAAATAATAATAATAATATGACCTGCAACTATGTTTCCCAGTGGCGATACTCACCATTACATCACTTAATCTTGTCATTAATGTGCCAACCAGAGATCTATTGGCTGTAATATTGGCTGTCGAAACAAAGATTCTTTTGTTCTGTGGTTGGCAAATTATAAATATCAAAAGAATTGTTTGTAAAACAGTGAGTATCGCTATAATAGGGTTTATCTTAACTTATAATTATGTGAACACTAGTACAATCATCATTTCTTCCTATTCTTAATCTCTTAAAATCTGTGTTCCATCCTGTAAAATTAGATTAATGGACACTGCACGGGAGATAATAAAAGAGTCTTTGCCCATAAAATGTCTTGAAGCTGTCATTGTTGGATTGTATCCTTTTATTTTTCACCAGTTTGTACACTTAAGTAATGGATCAACTTCAATAACAGTTATGTATTCCAGCTACATGCAGTTTTAACCTGTGATGCACTCTAATTATCTTGAAAGCCTTGAAAATTGTCAATAACAATAATTACGAGCGCCCTCCATAATTTTGGGTTGGGCTAATATCTTTTTTTACGCAATTTGAGGTATGTTTGTGCTGGAAAATTACCATAACAAAACTGAAATAATATTTAATTAACCTATTGACCCCTGAGAGTTACACTTAATAGATTTTACTCTGTCTATTGCCAGACGATTTAACTTGTCAATGGAGAGCATTCTATTTAAAATTTTAATTTTTTTCCTTCTGAGATCAACCCAATGGAAAAATTAATTTTTGATCAGTGGGGAATATAAGCCCAAATAGTATGAATTAACGAGGAAATCTACCTGTGAAAGAAAATTCAGGTCTAAATTTATTCGTGGCTATCTTGTTTGTGCGTGTGATTGACATTCCTTCATAGGGTAGCATAATGGACTCATCCAAAAATTAATGTTGCTTTTGAACATTAAAATTCTCATTATTTCTCAATTTTTGCCATGGAGGTATTAATGCAGGACAATAATTCCTTACATTTTAAGTGGCAAAACAGAGAGAATGGTATTTTCAGCTCAAACTATTTAATAATAATTAAAACTGCACCCATACCTTAACACTTTAAAACCTCTATAGATATCTGACTTGTGGAATGACAGAGCTACAAAGATTTACAATCGGCTTTAAGACAAGGTTTAATGCCCACTTCTACAGGTACAAATTATTATTTAACCATAACATATGACTCCAGTGGGCTTAAACTGATTACAGGTTTTTGCATTACTTAGAAACCAAATATACTACTCCACCCAACCCCTTTATTGTTTACATTTCTTAACAGGCATGTTGTTCTTGGTGTTCACCATAATGGAAGATTTGGTACATTGGGACTCAGCAGAAGAGATGACCTTATGTTCAAACCACTTAAATTTAAGGTGAGGATTAAGAGACGTGCAAAAGGGTGAGATCGACCCACATGTAGTCTTTTACAGTGAGCAAGACTTTCTTGCAGATTTTATGAAGTATTTTCTGAACTGAATGCATGCATGCTGAGCAACAAAGAAAATGGTCAAAAATGGC
>OX421455.1:21013172-21033172 GCA_949126865.1 Montipora capitata | reverse complement strand
GGGCTAACTCTCGCATGGTTCATATGGGGTAGAAACCTAGCACTTCACATTACACTCTAACCAGTTAAGTCTGTTCAAATGCTTCACGGCCAACGATTGCAAAAACGTAATCCTTCCTTGTAATTACAAGTGCAGCCAGGAAATTGAACCAGAGACTACCTGGAACAAATTCAACGAGTGGTCAAAACGTGTTTTGAACCCGGGATCTCCGGATCTCAAGGCAAGCGCCCTAACCAGTGGGCTGCACTGCCTCTTTCTAATGCGTTTTTGTGGTAGTACAAAGCATGTCGCCGGGTTGTAAGAGATTGTAAGTCCGTGGTGCCAATAGGCCCGCAGCGCGTGCATAAATCACGAAAATAAACAAGTCTGTTGGAAGTTTGAGTTTCAACAAAATGAGCCCCAAAATCGGAAAGACTTTGTGACGCTGATGAATAATAAAGCAACTGCTATGTCCAAAACGATGGAATTACCTGGTGATAAATAACCTCGTCTAGGAGAGTAAATTTTTGACTTTGCAGAAACAATGGTCAACCGCAAGAGTTGGGCGATTGTGATCTTTGTGTTGAATTCGCACATTTCTTGTCAACCTTTAAAACACTTGAAAGAAAAAACAAACAAACTAACAAAAGAAAAACCCGGTGTCTTGCCATCCTTTGTCTCGCGAGTAAACATACAAGGTAATTTGATCACCATGGCACTATAGTGATATACGGTACCAACACAATTAATATCGTGTACTATTAGAGCTACATATTACGCAAAGATAACTTGAATCTCCTGGAAGACAAAACGCAGCTCAGTTGACAATTATGGAATACAGCGCTGTGTCTGCACTACCACACGTACGCAATGCGTGCCTATTAGAAAAAAAGAAACTTCACAATACGACGAAATGACGGGTTCTTTACTTTATAGATTCCTCATTGCCAAACCAGCTCGCCGAGAAAGCCTGATAGCCCAACTCCAGACAAAACAAAAACTCCTGCACGGCATTCTCAGTAAGTTTAACAGTTGAATAGATTATAATAGTTACTTACCTTGACAGTTTATCTCTTCTTTTGCTAATCAAAGCTTTCACTATCTTGCAAGCATTCGAGTGTTCACTTGCGTTTAGAGAAAAAATGCATCACTCTTAAAAGAGCTTGTCTTATGCGCGATCCAAATTCATTTTTGATGACTATTACAATTTGCCTTCTCCTGTGTTAGCGTCAGCGTGCTTGTTGACGGCACATGACAGCATGTGCAACAACGGTGACTGGACGGTGTGAGAGGTACCGGCGCGCAGTAAGCGGTTTGGATCAGGGTTTGGGTTCCCTAGCTCATAACAGTAAATTAACGCTTCATGAACGCGATAATTGAAGTTGAGTTTTTTCATTGCTATTCCATACCTTTAATTAGCTGGAGGCTGAACTTTCTTTCTAGTCGTTGATCTTTGATTTCTGGATAGAGTTCAGTAATTTTAGGCTACCGAGGAAAAAGTATCCAAGTTAAGAGCGAGAGATGTATATTTAGTGGTCTTGAATGGGCGGGCCGCATCTTAGTGGAATTTCGTAATCCCTAAATAGATACCTTGATCTTGTGTGATGGTAATTAAGGCCGCCGCACACTAGCCTATTTTTTGACGAATAACTGCAAATTTTTTTCTCGGGGAGAAATCGGCTAAAATTTTTACGGGCCACCAGCTTGGCCGCACACAAGCCGATTTTTTGTCGCGACTAACTGCTCCGAGGGTTGGGGCCGACTCATCCAATAGCTTTCAGCAAGCTTGTCCTCTTTTTCTGGTGCCCACTATTCGGAAAAATCTGTTCGACCTCCACCATGTTGGAAAAGACGCTTGCTCACGTAACTCTTATGACACTTCCTAATTTGGTTGCGGCGCTCGCGAGGCCCGACAAAGAATCTTGGTCCACCGTACACTACCCGACAAGTATGGTGGCCCGTAGGGGACATGGCATTTCGTGATCAGTTTTTCTGCTTCAAATTCTCAATCTGGAAATTTTGCGTTCACAAACTCGAAATTTCGAGTTTGTGAACTGGTCAGTGTGAAATGCAGACTAGGGGTAAAATGCAGACTAAGGTTATAATGTAAGTGTTGAAAAAGCCCAAGCCCAATTTAGAAGTGCTAACAGTTAAGCCCAAATATTGTTTTCTGCCTAATTAGGACTAAGGTTAGCACTTCTGAAGGGTTTGGGCTTTTTTAACAGTTGGATTATAACCTTAGTCTTCATTTACCCCTTGCCTGAAGTCTGTATTTTACACTGACCGGTTTGTATACTCAAAATTTCGAGTTTGTGAAATCAAAATTTCGAGTTCGTGAACTCAGAATTTCGAGTTTCTAAACTCAAAATGTCGAGTTTAAAAATTTGAAGCAGGAAAACTGAGCACGAAATGGCCACCGTAGACAAAGCTGACAACACATTTTGGGATCTAGCACTATCGTCCGATAAGCAGAGTTGTCTGTATTCACAGCACACTAGCCGACAAGTGAAGATTTTCATGTCGGCCGACAAGAAATGGGCTAGTGTGAGGCGGCGTTAAAGTGTAGCCTGCGATCAAGCTCTCCAAAGTGAGGCGGGGCGATCTCTCCTCTCCCCGCCCCGCTTCGCTTTGGAAAGCTTCGGTCGCAGGCTAATTAAAGTGATGTAACCCCAACCAAAACCCATTTTTAGTTAGCCAGACTGAACGCTAACAGCAGATTCCGGTTTCCACCAACAGCCAAAAGGATAGCAACAAACAAAGCAGCTCCTCGACAAAGAGTGCGGTTACACCGTAGAAGTGTGACGGCTTAGGTATTGGCGGCGTGGACCACCCTCCGACAGAGAAACAGCCTTGCACACTTCTAAGGCGTCCACAGTTTTTCTCGTCATCGTCTAGCGACCAAGTCTCATGTACCTGGGGCCTGGTCCTTAAAATATCCGAAGCTTTGCGAGCGTATTTCGGGTGCCACATGTGGTAGATCGTAGTTTCACGAGGGGCTTTTCGTGCTTTTTGAGAAAGTGACCTCACGTTAATATTTCAATTTAACGTCTGGAGGAAAGAAAAGCCAACTAAAAAGTAGCCATTTATCTAATATTTAACGTGTCTGTAGCAACAGCAAGTCTGTTCCAGATGTTTGCTGATACTAGATAAACCCAAAGCCAGTACTTAGGGCACCCAGAACTGCACCTCTCGTAGGTTTGCGTCATTTATTTAATAGAATATTTGTCATTGTCAGTTAATTCTCATTTGTCATATTTGTCGTTGTCCGTCAGCTGGACAAACGTAGATTAGCAACAATAAATTGTTTGGGGTACCAATCATGTGTCGTTAGAACAACTGTGTAAAGATTGTAAATGGTTGTTGAATCCAGAAGGCATGACATTTTATAATGTGCAAATGCTACCGAGTTGATTCTATTTAAGGTCATGTAGAGAGGATCTTACAATTCTTTTAAAATCTAACCTCCCAACAAAGTCTCTTTGATCTTCCTAGAATAATTAGCGAGGTGAAAGGAGCTAGAAAATACAACTTTTAACAAACCCGTTGCGCATTTACTTCTAATAAGAAGAGTGGGTGTAGTAGAAGTCAGATGAGTAGTCACACCGGAGGCTCAGTTGGTTGAGCACCGGGCTGCCATGCAGTTCGAATCCGAACAAACCGACAATCAGGGTCTTTGAAAAACTGAGGAGAAAGTGCTGCCTTTGTAATGACATCTGCAAATGGTTAGACTCTTTAGTCATTTCGGATAAGGACGATAAACCTTAAGCCCCGTCTCACAGCCCTTCAATGTTCATAATCCTGTGGGACGTAAGAAAGAACCCACGCACTATTCTCAAAGAGTAGGGCAGGCATGGAGTTCCCGGAGTTGTGGTCCGTCCTATGTGGTGTATCATGGTTGGGAGGGTGAATGCTCGGAGATATATCAAGCTACTCGAAAATCTGAGGGTAAATAAAGATATGGTGATGATGATGTCTCCTTCCCTTTCTCCGATTGTTTCGCCTAGATCGAAAGGGACTTTGCTCGCAGGGTAGTTGTTTTCGATCATTGGAGTCGATATACTGTTATAAAGCGAACAAATACTTGGCAAAAAAAGAGAGGTTTTATTTATATTAGCTTGTCTCTTTAGTGACGTGTGTTTCACGCTAAGTGCATTGTATGTCCCTCCGTCCACGCTAAGTACATTTTATGTCCATCTAGTCGGATGCTCTAACCACTGAGCTACTGGAGACTCTATGGTGAGCAAGGGTGAAATGTGAGGGTCGTCCCAACTGGGGCTCAGATTTATCCGAGTTCCCAATGGGTTCCATCAACAGATTCACTTCATATGTGTATATCATTCTCACATTCGCTCACTTGGGTGGTTGGTTAGCCGCATCTTAGATATGCTTCAGGGTGACTGCGCGATGCAGTTATAAGCTATGCTGTCAGTCGTTATTTGATTCTGTAGCTGCCTGATGCAGCTCGAGTTAAAGACCCACACTTCACCCTTGCTCACCATAGAGCTATTGGAGAGAGTTATTATAGAGTTATCACCATAGGGCTATTGTCACCCCAACACCTAAGGTAATACCTCCTAAAGTCATGGAGGAAGACTTAAGGCCTATAACACTCACATCTCGATCTCCTGTAGCCAAAGTGATGGAAGGATTTACATTGGACTTGTTAATTTCGCAGACTCTTGGGCAATTAGACATCAAACAATTTTCAGTTAGCCCCAAGTCTACTACGCACGCGCTAGTTTACATACTTCATTCAATCTTAGAGGCTTTAGATGAGGGTGATAATCGAATTAGGATGTTTTTTGCGGATTTCAGCAAGGGGTTCGACCTGGTCGACCACTGTGCCTTGCTGAAAGAGCTACAGCTAATGAATGTGCATAGTGCTATTATACGCTGGATAGGTGCCTTTTTGACTCAACGGCCTCAGCGTTGTAGAATTGCGGGTTCCTTATCCTCCACCGTTTTTCCCCTTGGTGGTATTCCCCAGGGCCCGGTTGTTCAAAAGCCGATTAACGCTAATCCCAGATTAAAAATTAACCAAGGAGTTTATTTCTCTACTCCCAAATGCTGTTCAACGCTGATATTCGACAAAACTTTACATTAGAAGTCAATCTTGAAAAACAAAAATAAGCAAAAAATACTTTCACCAAAAAGTTGAAAACATGAAACAAATGTTCACGCTAATCCTGGATTAAGTTAATCGGCTTTCGAACAACCGGGCCCAGGGGACTAAATTAGCCCCTATGCTCTTTGCAATACTTGTTAACCGATTAGTTTCCTCCTGGCCACTACGTGCCAAGTATGTAGATGATACAACCATCTGCGAGGTCGTGCCTCGGTGTAGCCCGAGTTATCTACAAATCTTAGTTAACGAAATCAATGAGTTCGCAACTTGTAGAGGCATGCGACTGAATAAAAAAAAAAATAAGGAGATGGAGATCAACTTCTTAAAACATCAATGCGTTAACCTCCAGCCCTTAGTGGTTGATGACGCAGTAGCCAAGCACGTTGACAACTATAAGCTCCTAGGGGTCTACATTAGTTCTGACTTGTCCTGGAATGAGCATGTTGACTTCATCGTTAAGAAGGCCACCAAAAGACTATATTCATTAAGGGTACTCAAGAAGGCTGGCGTTCAGCGAGCAGATCTTGTTCGCATTTATTGCTCTTTGATCCGGTCTGTTCTAGAATACGGCGCACCAGTGTGGTCCGCCCTTCCTGGGTACCTTAGTAGCGTTATTGAGTCGGTGCAGAGGAGAGCATTAAGAATAATCTGTCCCTCGGTTGAATATGAGGCTGCACGTATTAGTACTGGTCTTGTCTCTCTTGAAGCCCGCCGTGCAAATCTGTCAGCTAAGTTTTTTAGTAAGGCTAAGGAGATCCCACCCATAAGAGATGTTATCCCTCTGGTCACTCAAGTTAGCCATGGCTACACATTAAGATCCGGGTCAGCTAGAGATGTTAAAGTGAACTCGCGTACCGAAAGGTTCGGGAGTTTTATCACCATGCGCTATGTTTAAATGAATGTGATGTATCTAATTTTACTGTTCGACCCCTACTGAAATTCAGCTTTTGCTGCGAGAGTACGGTGAATAAACTATACTATACTATAAAGAGTCTCCAGTAGCTCAGTATTAGAGCATCCGACTAGATCACGGAGGGTCTTGGGTTCGAATCCCATCTGGGGCTCGGATTTTTCCGAGTTCCCAACGGGTTCTATCAACAAATTCATTTCATTCTGACTGCAGATGGCGTTTTTTATTCCTATTCGCTTCAAACGCTTCCAAAAGTAAACGCGATCCTTGAAAATTTCTGGATGGCACCTCGCTATTTCATCCCATATTTCAATTTACAATCTCGCTATTATCTGCAAATGCAAACTTATTTTCGACCAAAAGCTGTATGAGTTCAGACTTAGCAAAGCAAAAGCAAGGAACTTATCATTCTTGAGCACATTAGGTATCGTTTGGTTTATAAACATGACTTTCACACTTGTTCACATTTGAACCATTTCCATCCATATGCACATCAAGTTTATGGCGTTAACTCCCGTCTATATACACGACCGTCGCTGTAGCGTAAAGATGGTTTAGTCCTGTTCCGGGACTCTCTCTTACCCCGCCCTAAAAATGGGGCGGGGTAAGCCTGAGGGAGTCCCGAAACAGAACCAAACATGGTTGGTCTTTAAAGTTCTTGTTTCGTGTAAGACTCCCCGCCTGGAGAAGGAATTGTAACTGTAATTTTCTCCATTTCCACTGGCGATGAAGACTGGTTAACTGTCTCTGTGAGAAGCTGGGGTGAGTTGAGTTGGCGCTGGGGACTGTGACCTACTGAGGGCGTGGCTGGGGCACTGAGAGGCCTCTCGGTAAATTCGGCAATATAGTCTGGAGAAGGGGAGGCTTCTCGAGTATTTGACTGGCCTATGGCTGGTAGCTTAGGTTTTGTGTAACGCTTTAGATTATTGTCACGCGGTACAATGAAGTCTCTGCGAGGTAATGTCACCGAGGCTTCATTCTCTTCGCGTATTACGACGTATTGATTAAAATGAGCTCCACCTGACTTGAATGAGCGTCTGTAAGGGTGCATGATTGTGTGTGAGCCCCCACAGTATCTTTGCGAAGGAGGAAGATCTATCATATCAACCAGGCCCGTCATGGCTGCCACCTCGTTCTTTAATTTTTGTGCGTGGTAGCCGAGGTCAGCAGCTATTATTGGAGGTTTTTTTCCCGTGCTCATTTTCTGATGTTGTCGGATATGCTCCAGTTCAAATGTCGTGTACGGCTTGGAAGACTTCTGACCCGGCAAGCTTTGCATCTTAGGCATGTTGGGCCCAATCTCACCGGGTTGTACCTCTAAGGGCCTGTCACATGAGATGCAATGAACTTTCTCCGGTCGATTCCTGCAGTCAAAACAAGAGATAGAACGTCAGTTCCTGACCCTCACGCTGGAAACAGAACGAGACTACTGAATGAATAAGAAAAGCTTAGGTCAATTTACTTTTCGTAACCATTAAGAAAACGTGATCAGTGGCTTGTTATTCATTGAAAGCCCAAATTTTATCGACCTCTCTCTTGCTTTTTATAGGGGAATCTTTGCTGACGTTATTGTTTACATTTTGTCTCAATAACATACGGTTTGCTCACAGAAGGCATAATGCTATATTTTCAAATTGACTTCAAAAGGTAGAGGGAGTTTCAATCGAGTGTCGTAAAACCAAAACCAAAGTAATTACTTTGGTCAATCAAAAAGGACGGAGACAGTCCAGTAAACCAATCAAAACTCGAAGTAATTACACGTAGCCGACAAAAAGGGCGGGAAAATGTGCACGCGCAAGCCAAGTTTGCTTTTGGTTTCACTTCTGATAGGTTGAAAAAGTGGGGTGAGAACTTTGAACCAATTTCTGAGTGAAAAAATCATAAACCAAAGCAATTCGCCAGTTACTTTCGACACTCAATTGAAAAAAGCCCCTCCCCTCACCTCTCCGGTCTAAAGAGATGACATTGAACGTCGAAAAGGATTAATTCTTTTAAGCTTTCCTTAACTTTAATAGAGTTTTTCGGTTTTGATACGTCATCTTTTTCAAGAATTTATGACAATTCTGTTTCCCCAAATAAGCCCGAAATGTTTCGGGAGCTTTGAGAAAGGGCCTCTGATCTAGGAGCTTAGGGACTGGGCGAGACTGGATAAAGAGAAACCCTGTTCTCGAGGTTAAGGTCATATCCTAACAAGAAACTCTTCTTACCTTCTGAATCCAGCTGGCTCTCCGTCGTCGGTGGGTTTCTCCTTCACTGTTGTTCGTATTACCTGTACCTCTCTGATACGTGATTCCAGCTGATCGCGGAGCGAATCCAGTTCTTGTCTGTCCAGTTTCAGGTGCAGTTTACTCTGCAATTCCTGTAGTGTTTCTCTCAGTGCGTCTTCGATGCTCATTTGACTCTCCATTTTCTCCAGAGCATCGCTGAGCCCACGATCCAGAAGGTTGAAACTTTCGTCAAACTGGTTTAAACTGACTTTTGACTCCAGTTCGCCTTTGTCTGCCTGTTGGTAAAGAAAAAGAAGAATGGTGATACTTGAACTACTTGCAGAATAAGACATCACGTCTCGAGTATCACATTCGACGCACGAATAAAAAGTGTAAAAATAAAATAGTATTTTATTTTTACACTTTATACGTGCGTCGAATGTGATACTCGAGACGTGATGTCTTATTCTGCAAGTAGTTCAAGTTATTCAAACGCGGAGTTCCTAGCCTCGGCAGTTACTATTTCTTTAAGAGAATGGTGATAGTTATAGCACTTTTTAGGTAATCATCAAATCATTCATTTTTTTTAACAATCCTCCACTTGCAAGAGGCGTATATGAATAATGTCAAAAGTAGTCTTGTAAAGAACTTCTTTAAATTTACAGTCACTTCATTTTAATGCTCTTCCCGTCCTTTGTTGTTGTTGTTGTTGTTGTTATCGTTGTTGTTGTTAAAGAGAACAGGCCTTTCCATGTTCTGTGACCGTTGACTGATAAGCTTCTAAGGCCCAACCCCCACGCCAGTAAGGCAGGAATCGAGATACGAGCCGTCATCGTCGGCATGGCAAAGCTGCAAAATTCGCACAGTCTTGTGAGTGAGTGCTCTTTGACCGCAAGCTAATTGTGCTGTTGTGGTCGTTATTTTGTAGTCTTTGATTCCGGTGTGTTTGTCCGCTAATCTATGAATCTAGTCATCTAAGCCTCCGCACGGCCGGGTGAACGCCTCCCAGGCGTCTTGTTATCAGCAGTTGATGGCAACGAGAAGACAAACTGCTACCACGTCTAAACTTTTTACCAGGTATTTATCACTAAATGCTGTTATCATAACCCTGACTCAGTTACCTTGATGCCGATTTTTTGATTGACGTGTTCCCTATCAGCTTTGTTCTGTTCCAGTCTATCCATTGCATTGTAAAGTTCTTCCAGGCTCTTTTCGCGTCTGTTGTACTCATTTACAAGTTCCGTAGTGGTCTGGACCAGCTTCTCATGTTTGGTTTGCAATTCAAGAACCATACTATGGACATGATGAACAGCGTTGAAGCCTTCAGCGTCCTGCAAATTAGAAATAAGAAGAGGGAACAAGATAAACTGGAGAGGTCAAATGAATCCCATAAGTAAACAGGGTGTTTTCTTGTTAGTAACAAATTATTGGTCTGGCCACCGCTCCGTGACGTATAGCCATATGTCGTGATATCAACATTCTTGTCACCAGTGGCTGCGATCTTTTTAGGTCAAGTCCGTGAATAGTGCTATTCATGACCGCTGATTGGAGAAATCGAAGATAGGGAGCATTAAGCAAGGACCACAACGACGGCTATTGGCACGTTGTCTAAAAATAGTATTTCCTGTTTTTGAAATAATTTTGCAATTGCTCCAGGTCCTTCCGCAAGGAAAGTGTGTATCAAGGTTCAGGGAACGAGATTGGTTGAACGGTGTCGCTGTTTGGAAGGAAAATTTGCTGTCAAGTGCTTCCTTACTCTACATTAACGTCAATCAAATTTGGTCATTTCAGGTAGTTGTCAAGACAAGAACGGCAAAGGAACGTATCACTAAAAATGTAGAACGCACATGCGGGGCATTCAGACCCTTTGTACATGTTTTTCTTTTGTAAGCTTATTGTTCAGAATATCGTTCTTTTAGTCATCGTTGTCGTTCCACCGTCGGTTTTCACGGGACATCCCGGCGCCCATTTTGGTGTCCTCATTTTTTTTATGGGAATTCATTTGTTTTCCAATGCAAACGTCTTCTTTTCTTTCAGTTAAAAAAAAAACGTAGCAGAATATCACGCTATATTATTGAAACCTGGCAATAAGGAACTGGCAATCTCTTGAGACACAAATGACAATGATGTAATTTCAGGACAACTTCTTTTGTGGACGAAAAAGAGAGATCTGTTGTTTTCGTTCACCAACATGGTAGCAATGACGTAACGTCAAAAACCCCAACCCGTGGCAACACCGCGGTAAAACGCACTGCGCATGAGTGCAAATTTAAGCTTCCGGTTCATACGCATTTCCGGTACGTATTTAAATCCAATGTAAACGAGATAAAATTCCGTACTGAGAAGTTTGAAAACAAAAAATAAGAGTTAGCATAAGAAAGTGGGAGAAAGGTTTGTCTCATTGAAAAGTTTATTTTTCATTTAAGTTTCAAGCGCTTGCACCAAGGGGTTTGGTGTTTGCACCAGCAACGAAATATGAGAGAATTTCGGGCGCGTTCGCGCTCGACAAGAGCATTTTTTTTTTCGTAGTTCTCCTTGTTGCGTTGGTTTGGTTGTGCGGCTCACCCGCAAAAAAGTGTGGGAAAGCCAACAAAAGCAGCCGTAAATGTGCCGGCAAAAATATTTTTTGTCAGAAGATTTAGCTAGAGCTGCCGAACTCCAAGTGGGTTCAATCAACAGTTTGCCGTCTCCATTGGGACGAAATACGGAGGAGCAACAACAGGTGCTCGGTTCTTTCTTCAAAAGGTACTTATAAAATTATCTCGTACTATTTTGGAGTGTCATTTGCATTTAATGTACCTCACATTTTTATTTTACTCTTCTTGAATACAGTACAGTGCGGACAATTACTTCACTAAAATTCATTGTTGGGGTGCAGGTAGCAAAATGCTACCTCAGGCGGTTCAGTCTAAAATTGGTATATTTTGGAAAGAAAAAAGGAAGTCACGGAAGCTGGGAAATATTATTTTTTTATTATTTTTTGCCAAACGAATTTAAGGAAAAATAATAACTTTATAGACTGCAAAACAAGCACTGCCACTTAACAAACTAATTTTTTTTTAAGACCAAACCCATAAAATTGTACCAATAATTTTGTCAAAAACTTTGTCAAAAATTAATGCCATTTTCACAAGTGGCTATTGAAATTCAGTAGTACTCCAATGTTGTCTCCACATTGAGGATTCAGGTAGAGGGGTGTCCAGGAATCCTATGACACCGATGTTTTGAAAAATTTCACTAAAAATGAACCTACTCCATTTTTCATTTAGTGGGGGGAGATGCTTTTTGGACATCCAATTTTCAGTCTCTGGATACAAAGAAACTCATCACTAATATGTCTGTTTTTTATCATTTTTTTTAGATCTTGCAATTTACTCGCTCACCAATTTTAAGACTACACAAGAACTTGAAAGCAGCAACACAGCAGTGGTGAAGGTCTCCAAAAAGTTCACAACCATTTCCAATTGCTGTTCCAAAGACTTAAATTTCTACTAGCAGGGAGGGTTTTACTGTAAAAAAAAATTACTACAGCTAGTAACACACTTTCATCACATTGTAGTGGGTTAATGTGACAACAACAAGGACAATCAACCAAGAATAATTATTGATTTTATCTTCCAGCAATAAAAAGGAATTATTATTTTTAATTGCTGGAAGATAAAAAAAACAGCAGGAGGATATAAAAGGAGGATATCAAATAATGTATCTTGAAAGATAAGAAAACTTGTTGAAGCGGATTCAGTGCCATCCTACAAAACTTTTCAGAAATTTCAACTTGGCCTAATAAATACTTCCAGTACAATAAATTATTGAACCTCTCTTTGTGGACTCGGGTAGCATCTCAGCTGCTTCAATAAATTTTTAACCCGCCCTTCCATCAGATTTAACTTTTTAAAAAACTCATAACTTCATATTTCTGTAGTAATAATTCTTCAAGCATGTTGAACAAGAGCATACTAACCTACATTTGAAAGGGGCATAATCCCACAATGCATTTTTCTGGATATGACTTTACAGAAATAATTCCTGTTACCTTTCCATATGGACAAAATACTTTAACTAATAATAATATTTTAGATATAACAAGTGTGCTGAATTTTTAGCAATTGCTTTTAATAATACTAATCTTTCCTACCATTCCCAAGGATGAATAAATTAAGTTGAATACAGTAAGTGGTCACTGGTGAAGTAAACAAACTTCCCCAAGGGGACTCCCTTACAAAAATGACAGGAGTTTTTGTTGTACCTTTTTGGGGCAAAATTTGTGGATTTGTAGTGCTTGCAATGCTATGATCAATATCTGGAACTGTACATAGCAGAATTTGGTACACCAGCAAATAACTTTTACTTCTGAATTATAAAATGCCAGTCATTTGTCACTTTAGAACTGGTTCCTTTGTAGGGGTTAAGATTTCGTTCGGCTACGTCCACTAAACAAGAGTCTGTTACCTTCAAGGGTTGTTTTAAAAAAATTTCCAAGTACCCTGTCATTTTCATAGGGAAGACTCCTCCTGAGCAAATTGCATCCTTATGTTTGGGTTCCCATTGATTTAATGATAAAAGCAACATTGTTCTAATTAATATTTAAATACCATTATAGTCTTTTTAACCTAACTTTTTTGCACAGTTTACTCCTTGAGCCACCAGCTTCAACGTTGATACTTTTGAGCTTTCATAGTAATGGTGGAGGTTATTTGGTTCAACTAAAGAATAAGAAAATCAAAGTAATAATAGCACTAATGAGCTGTACAGCTGAGGTCTGTCAAATTTCCATCTGAGTAACCTGACAGCTCTTACAGTACTTCTCAATGTAAAGAAAAGGAATCTTGTGGACTTGAACACTCCCAAACAGAAATGCTGTGTATTCCAAATATGGTCACATGGACTCTTCAAGGTTTGCCTGCTTCCAGAACTTCAAATCCATGAATAGTTTGAATATTTTTCCTAGGCTCCTTTAAATTGTGTACACTTTTTAATGGTTTGCCTTTAAACGTAACATTCACAATCTAATGCAAATACAACTGAGGCTGACAAGACAACAATATCCTTTATTTAAACACAACCAATATTAAAGAAATAATACATGCTTGTGGGGTTGTGTGCTAACTATAATCAAGATGCACTACAGGAAATAAAAACTTAAAACTAACTATGTAAGAGACATAGGATATGAAGTAGAAATTAATTACTATCCAAAGATCATATTCATTTGTAAATATTATAACAGGTTGATTGACAAGTCCTTTGCTCAAAATGGTAGAGCATAAAATTATTTGAAGTTCAGCAGGACCCAAGACGAGAAGTTATGATAAAAGCTTTAAACTTTTTTCTAAAATATTTTACTGCTATCAAACCCAATGAGACCTTATGCATGGGATTGTCACTGTTTCTAGCTGCAGCTCCAAATCACGTAATATATTAATAAATTTTGTCATCTAAGAAAAGAACAACATGTGGGGTGTAACCAAAAACGTCCATGGTAATAATGTAATTCTTCATTTCAGGAACAACTATCCACTGTCAACCATCACATGACTCAAAAAACAGATTAACTTGATCCGACAACACATGACAGTCCCCTAAAACCAAATTACATCATTAATGCTTCCACAAAACAATAGTCTAATAAAAAAATGATTTGTTACACGCAAAGAGTCACGAATCTGAATCTATATAGATATCTATATATAGCCCTAGTAATGTACCCACACTTCAGTTCTTCCAAACATTATTTTAACTAAAACATGGATTGTGGCAGGGTCAAAAACGTGCCTTAAACACAAATTAAGTGCAAGTCCATAACTTGGTAACTATTTTAACGGACAAAATAATGAAATTGACGTCGACATGGATCGGTGAGTTGTGACCCCGGGGTTGTGACTGCTAAGAAGTATAATAACTGATAACTTAAAGATATATTAACAAGAAAAGAGAATATAATAACCTTAAAAGCAGCTATTTAAAATATTTGATGTTAGGGTTACGTTCCCAATGACACAGTCACACTCGAAATCAAATTCACATCTGATCGAATCATTGATCATTCATGTTATGTAGAGGTGCCGATCGTAAGGAGTAACGCAGAAAAAAATAACCTTCACGTTGCACAATATCGCCCTTTCCCTGCCACAAGCCAATTCACACATGAACGGAAACCTTGGGAATCCTTCTTTCTGCACATTACAGTAACTTTTTGTACCCGATGGCAACTAACTTTCTACATTAAAAATTGCGTAAAAAACTTACCTGTTTCGCAGCTCTTTTCCCACGAAATAAAATTTTCCAGGAGCAAGTTTTCCGAGGATACTAGTTGGATTGGACTTGCAAACGTTTTACACAACATAGACGTTCTCAAGGAATACATTCCATTTGAAACTGGCGTTCAAACTAGCCTTGATCGCTCTAAAAAGCACGTAAACCAACAAGGTACCGATTCTCAAACGGCAGCCATATTGCGCGACTCATGCGGAGACATTTTCGCCAGTGAATCAAACCGGAAATGCGGAAGATCACGCATGCGCAAACGTTTTGCCGCGGTGTTACGATCCGGTGTTACCCGTGGCATGCATGTGAGCGAGGCTCGACGTAAAAGGACTGGAATTAGAAAAGCAGCGTTGTTGAAAGGATAACAAAATGCCTAACGGGGCTTCGAGACATTTACCCGTTTGACAAGTCATCCGCCGCTTATATGAAAGTGCACATTGCTTCACCTTACTTGTGGCCTTGAATTAATCTATAAGTTGGACAAACTCTCCGGATGTTAATTCAAGTTGGCCCACAACCACAAACACAAACCGTAAGATATATAAGTGTTATACTGAAAAAAGTGTAAACTGAAAAGGATCTTTTTATTTTTGGCCGTAAAGAGTATTGAGAAATTTCCCTGGGGATCCTCTTTGTTTCCTTTAAGAAAAGCCTTCTTTTCCGAGCTCGTACTCAGTCCAAGCTGCTTTGTTTCCCTGTTATTGAGATCAAAATGACCGATTTACCTTGCAGGAGCTTAGCCAGGGGCGTCCTGGGGTGCCCGTCGTGACCCCCCCCCCCCCCCCACTTTGTGACAGTCAACAACATAATACAAACCATATTTGTGAAACTGGAAAAGAGTAATTTATGTCACCTGCAACTTGCTTCATGTACTATCGATCTCAGACGTCCGTGGACAAGGGCTTTTTTTCAGCCCAGTTCACGGACCGTTTATTTCAGTCTGCGGTTAAAAAATCTGATCACGTGATAACATTTTTTGTGGCTCTGCGGTTTCGAAAATACTGATCTCGTGACGCTATTTTCTGTTGCTCTCCCCAAAGAGAAAAGCGCGAAACGACGTTAACGGCGAGTAAAACCGGCCGAAGCTATTACGGGTAACCCAGGAGCAGCCTTGCCTGAGGAAATAAGAAGCAGGTGGAGACTTTCCTTCAGGTTTTTTTTTCTCGGCCGTTGAAAGAACGAAGGAATAGCGCCACGTGATCGGTGTTTTCGAAACTGCAGAGCCACAAAGAATATTATCACGTGACGTCCGTGAACGGAGTCTAAGATCGATAGTATGCAGCTATTTTGTAGGCTTGTTTCCCCCCCTCCCCCCCCGCCCGCAATCGCTGCTCATCCGAAAAATTGTCAATTTTACCGAAAACACCGTGTTTGACCGGTAAGTACCCCGGATGTGAGAGAATGTGACCCCCACTTTGAAGAATCCTAGCTACGCCACTGCCTTGTTTCCAAAAATCCCTAGTGGACGCTGTTTCTCAGGCGTGAGAAACTTAAGTTCGAAACTGGTAATCCCTCGCCCAGATTTCAAATTCCGCAATTTTAAAGAATTCAAAAAAATGACAGCTAATCCTAACCTGCGCTTTTCTCGCCGAACGGAAAGCAGCTAAATCCCTGACGATTGAGTCAATAGCTCTCCTGTTCTTTTCCATTTCCTTCTTGAACTCTTCTTGTGACTGTGCAAAGCTTTTTCTCATGTTATTCATCCGCTCAATGCTGAGTCGCAGGGCATAAGCTTGTGACTCTGGATCGTCTTTATTTTCCAGTGCTAATTCTATCTCCTCCAGTATCATCTCTTGCATCGCTTCTCTTTCCTCTTCTGAGTCCAACGACTCATCATCCGAACTCGATTCTTCACCTTTTTTCTTTTCTGCCTTTTCTTTCTCATCCTCTTTTCCCTTTTCTGTTTCTTTATCTTTATTTTCCTTTTTGCTCTCTTGGGCTTCTTGACGGGCCTCAATTTCCTCTATGGTAACTCCTTCTTCGCGCGCTTTCTTACGTAATTTTAAATCTTCCATTGTTGTACGCTTACGTAAAGGCGTCTTTTCTCCTTGGCTGTGAGTTATTTCCCCTTTCATTGACAAGCTGACGTTACGTTTTTCGTCTTGGCGTAAAGGAATTTGTCCCGGTTGCAGTTTCGGTAAATCATGATCCTGTGACACCCTCGCAGCAGGAGGTGGAATAACTTCGGGAATTTTGTTTATGGACTGATTATCATTCGCTAGGGCTTGTTGGGATCCCTCAGTAACGATCCCTTCTTTCGGCACGTCCTGGGTCCCTTTCCCTTTGAATCCTTTTCTTTTCTTTTCCTTTTTCGTAGCTTCACCCTCTGGCAGAAGCTCAACTTTACTGAGTTGCTGTTGAACCTGATTAAGTTGTGCCTTTAGTATTCCTCCCACGTCGTCGCCAAAATCAACCTGATTGACCATAGAGTCGATAATATTTCTTAAACCCTTGATTCCAGTCTCAGCTGCCTCCAATCTGCGGTTGATGTTGATCAGTTCTGGAGCTTCGCTAAGAGAGTCCGTAGTCATTTTTTTCTCTTTCTTTTTCTCATCTTTCTTGCCGTACACTGAGTCCGTGCCGTATCCACTACTCCTGTCTTTATCTCTCTTTTTCTTTTTGTCATCTTTTTCGTCTCCCTTCTTTTCGAGGTTTTCTCGTGAGCTGTCCTTGTCATCTTTGTGTCTTGTTTTCTCTTTGTCCTTCCGTTTCTTCCTTCGTTCTCCGTCCTTTTCATTGCTGTCTTTATAGTGCAATTCTGTTCCTTGTCTTTTGGGTTTGGCTGGTTTTTGTATCATTACAGTCACAGTCTTTTCCTGTCCGTCTTCATCAATTATCGTTTGCATCACTTCCTCTTCGACTACGTGGTCATCTTCCACAGAATCTGTTTCGCTTTCTGTGAAGGAATCGATTTCACTTTATTATAACACATGTATTCCATACCTGTTTTTAATGAGATTGTTAGCAGCAAGATCACAGTCAAAATACTTATAGTGTAATACAGTACCTTCGTTACTGAACAAATACTAGAAAAGGGTACGAAACGATTCTCCCCAAAAGTATACAACTACTTTCTAATGCCTTGTCGACGACCCAAATTGGAATAGAATGGACCTCACTAATCCTTGATTTTGCTAGTTTCGTATCACTGTTCTTTAACCGTTCAAATTTCTCCTGTTCCGGAAACTATAGTTGATTTTGTTGACGCTAGGGATTATTGCTTATTGGTAACTGCAAGAAAAAACGCGACTAGCAGACCTCTTTAGTAGGTATTGAGTGCCCATTTCGTATCATCACAGTGGCTGTCAGGATCAAAGATGACATGTGACATTTGCGGAATATCATAAATGGGGAATGCAATGTATGCAGACTATCTTATGAGAGAAAAAGTGACTAATAATAGCTTATAATTCACAAAATAGACCACGTACTAAGTTAAAACGGGGCAGATTAGTTCTTTACTTCTGCCAACATTACAATCCACATAATTATGCATCCGCCCATTGATTTCACGTGTCGTTGCACAAATACATGCGGTCTTTAGTACCCGTCTCACCATCTAACAGAACTTTATCTTTTTTGTCTTCTCGCATGCAAGCAAATGTTTATCTTTGAAATAAAAAATTCTCATGAGAATGATCTCGCGATCTGTATTAGAAAAACAAACGACGAATTGTAACAAGTCCATAATCGATTACTTATAAATCTCCCTTCACAATGCCTCAAAATCTGGCAAAGCGCACCTACCCATTTTCGGGTGCGGCTGGGGCATAGCAACCGTATACATTGGTTCTTTTTGGGTGCCCAGATCATCTTTAAGGAGTGCAGGAATGAACTCGGGTTCGTGCCACGATTTAGCAGAACTTTGTCAATGTGTCCACATGTTTTACACATCAACGCTCTTTAAAAGCAGGCGAATTCGCACTACGTGGATCACACTCGCACCCGCACTCGCACTGGTCATGAAAATTAGTTCGTGTATCTGATCCTATGCTTATGGATCATTTTGGGTTTTAAAGTGCTTATGTCGCTGTTTTAGTGTTTTCCAAACATGATACATGTGTATCATAAAGCACCTTTTTGGACTTTAACTTAGCAAAACCTTAGTTTTTCGGGGACTTTGTTTGGTTGCAATTTTTTTGCTGCATCCGTAGAGCGAGTTAATCCATCAATGTGAAAAGATGTTTTTAGTTGAATATCTAGCTTTTTTCAGCAAACATTTCATTGGAGGCCGAGTCAATTTAGTGACAGCAAGTTTGTTTGTCGGTCCGTTCATTGTGTTTCGTTTTAAGTAATTGTTACCTGTCAAAAGTAAGATTTAAACAAAAACGAAATGAAAGTAAAACAAAAAACTCTGTAAATCGTATTCGACAAACACATCGCCCAAGTGAGCAAAAAATACGAACAACGCGCAATAGTGAACATTATCCGGAAACGACGCGGCACTTTCAAGTGAAAACAAACAAATAACCAAATTTGTTTTGATAGAATTCTCAACATTTTGTGAGTGTAAACAAAAGAAGGAAATTGACAAAAACATGGTCTAAGTGAAGTATTGACAAAGAATACATGCGGCTTTTAGGGAGTCATAGAAGATCAGAGGCTCTTTTTCTCGCAGCAGACATTGGGCAATTTGGTGTTAATTGAATTTTTGTGATTTAGTTGAAGTGTTATCACGGGGACTCAAAATTAAATCCTTAAATCCTCAATGAGTTCTAAACATATCTCCCAAGTTGGCATGAAATGAACACTGATAACGCAGATTTGGAAAAATAATGAAGGCTCGTAGCGAAAAACCAACCTTCTTTTTCGCTTTGTGAATCTTCATCACTGCTGGATGCACCTTGAGACGACGAAGATCTCACCGAGTGTGGTCCTCTTATCTGTGCCTGCTGAGCTTCTATTTCGCCGATGCCAAAATGTTCAACTATTGTATGCAGTAGATTTCTTAAATGAAAGAAATTTACTGGTCCGATCTGTGGACTTATGGCTAAATCAAGCAAGTCTGTCAAACCCACAGTCATTTTCTGTGCAAGAAAAGACGCACTTTCGCCAACTTTCTTAACACGCGCACACAGAGAAATATTGGAGCAAACAAATGAACTCGATTAGCGCCAAGCAACATCTTTTCCCAAGAGAATCGCTTAGTGTATGCTTTGTACATTAATCTAGATAAAAGCTCGATTAAAACGGACCGTATTGCAAACAATATGACGTAATTAATTCAAGAGTAAATCTTTTTAATGCCTCTTTTTATTCGTTACTATGGAAACGACGCGTACTAGACGTGGAACTTGAGTGATCAATTTTAGCTGGTAATGATTAAAAAAAGTAAAGATCAGTCGATGAAATGACATTTTAACAAGTTACTCTTTAGGTATGATAAATAAACCAACTACTTAATTTGTAAAACACTTTTACAACACAGGGAACAAAGTCTAAAGTAACTACGGAACGTAACGAGAACATAAATTACTGCTCCTGCGTTTTCAACGAGTTTTCAAGGGAAGAACGC
>OX421455.1:21005672-21008172 GCA_949126865.1 Montipora capitata | reverse complement strand
ATAAATATGTTTGTAAATAACAACTTTTTTTGAAAAATTGCAATTAGGAAGAAGACTCTTCATCGGAAGGAACAAGCAATCATACCAGTGCAACAAATTCCACAGCAAAGTGTTCCAGCAGTACATCATTACCATCCACAGTACCATCAATAACACTAACAAGACCCAGTACAGATGAAAATGAGGAGTAAGCTTTGTATTAATACTATATTTCTTTAGGCTGGTGCAACTGAAATGTTTTCTCCTCTTTGTCTGTTTTTTTTTTTTTGACCTAATGCAACTACACGTACATTAATTTTTTAAGAGGTGACTTATTCATTCAGTCTTTTGTCATGATAATGCAAGTTTCTAATTCTATGGTGAGAGACTAATGTCTTTTTAATTCAGCACCCGCTATTGGGGTATCCTAATGTATATTAACTAAAAGGAAATATATGAATAACTAATGAATCAGCTGGTGTTTCTGATTAAGGTTCATTTGCTGTGCATTTGTGACCCATGGGTCAACCTTGCCAAGCTAGATAGATAAATTATTTAAAATTTAGGTTTATCTTTACATGTGTACCTCTTTCCTTAGTAACCATTTTCAGTGCAAAATATTGCTTGTAGGCGAGGCAGACATCTCACCAATCTATTCTACACATACGTGTACAGATACTGTAGTTTCAGAAGTCCACCATTAACTTGCCTTGCTAAAAGGCTCTTTCAAGTGATGTGCTTCAATCCTACATGTACCTAGCCAATTTTTGCTTCACGCCTACCCAACCAATTTTAAACCATTTTTCCCTTTTGCCCTGTTTCTATTCCTTTTATAATAATATTATTATATGTTCTTGTGAATAAGGGGGAAATAGGAAAATGTTAAACGGAAAGCATACTATGGCGCCTCTGGCTACTGCTGTATAATCCATGTATGACCTTGACATCTTGCCCTGGTGAAGTAAGATAATCAAGTTGTGGCCCCTAGATGAATCCACTGATAACAATCAGGTTGTCCATTGCAAGTGCTTTTACATGTATTATCAACAACAGCCCGTCCCCAGAACTACACTCAAGTGGACAATCTTACTTCTGTTTTCTTGTCACCCATTGGCTCCTCAGGTGCAAAATTGTCCGGCATTCGACAGAGTATAGTCAGATAAGTCTCACTCCCAGGGGTCAGTGGCCGGGTTAAGGCGTGGTGTGCACTTTTTGTAACTTATTTGCTTGTGTACGTGTGTCTGTTTTCTCCTTAGGTCTAAATCATCAGCATCCATGAGCATTCCAATGCTTGGCCATATACCAGGAATGATGGGCAATTCATTTGATGACGAAGATGATGACTATGACTCGTGAAACACAGTGTCAATATTGAGTGCATGTACAAGGAGAGATGTTTTACTTGTTTTTAGCAACTAGGCTTCTAAAGGTCTGAAAATTGACCATTGATATCTTATGCAGTTTTGCATTCATAGTATGCATTTTCCATTTTGGCGTTTGGAAATTTAATCTGAATATTTTGAGAATTTTACAGCAATACTAGAGAGAGCTTTCTATTATATGTTACCTGTTGCTTCAGTTTGAGAGATTTTGATAGGAGTGTTTTCGTGGAGTTTTCTTTGTGAAACATACAGTAATAGGAACTTGAAGCACAGGCATTTTTAAAAGTCCATGTAAAGTTAAAACAAGTTAGGTTTAACCCATTTGTTTAAAGCAGCCCCCATTTATGAGTGAGTAGACAGAGTAAAATCTCTAAGTCTTACTCTCACAACTGAAAGGGTGCAACAACCTTTCACTGAAGGGGAACAGTGTGTCCCTCTTTGAAGTATTTTTTCATTCCAGAGATATTGAACGTTTTTGTCAAAAAATCTTTGAAATTCCAAAATCACAGATCACAAAATCATAAAATATAAACATCTGTGTAAGGTCATTCATACTTTGCCTTAGGGTTTATAACAGTTGTTTCTGGTGATGTTATATCATGTGTAAATATTTCATGTCTACTAGGTACATTTAAATGGGCTACTGTGATGTTGCCATCACAATTTGCTTTCAGCCTGGCTCACTCACAGTTAACAATTATTGTGCATAATGGCAAAAAGTAGAATACTAATTTCACATGAAATAAACTTAATGGCGACTGTCTAGTAGGTGTCATTTTGTGTGTACCTGTGATACAAAGAATGGTGCAGATCGTGACTCTTACCCTAGGCAGCTAAAGCAATAAGATCCTTTAAGATCTGCATACATTATAATTCTTACTTGGTACCAAATGATAATTTAATCATTGCACATCTTATTTTCATTCAAAAAATTTTGCAAAGATGTAAAAAACAAACTGATTACGTCCTTTTTTTTCTACTAAGCAGCTGTATATAAAAAAATTTCATGGCTACAATAATGATGTCATATATCCAACAATTTTTATTAAATGATAGGTTATTTGCCTTGCAATATAAAAATTGTGGGCATTGCTTTGTCAGTGAACTAAACTTATACTGGGAATCAAAGCCAATCAAAA
>OX421455.1:20993172-21000672 GCA_949126865.1 Montipora capitata | reverse complement strand
CAAATCATTTGTCGTACATTGTGTAAACAAGAGGCTACGGGTAGCCTACACTTCGTTCGAAGGAATTTTAGCCGATTTCCTTTAAAATTCACAGTATTTCAGGGATTTTTTATGTTACAATATCTTGGTCAATATCCAGTTCAATTCCGTAGTCCGAGGCCCAAAGTCTACATTCCGTGACCCAACTATATAGTCAGTGCGATCGTTAGTTGTTCACATTTAAAACTGTCGTTAAAGACGTTGACTCCAATCAAAACAGTAAACAGATGCTTTACAAGTTTCTACGATAGTATTTTGAAATATTTCATCCTTTTTTTGAGAGAAATGAGGAGATACCGAGTTGGAATCCTACTTGGGATGCGTCTACGAGGCCAAAAGTCTTACGCATACGGAGCCAAATAGCAACCCCTCCCACCCCCCTCCCCCCTCACCTGCAAAAAAAGTCCAAAGTCCACTGAACGGAGCCGAAAACTATACTTTGTTCGAATGTCGCTCTGCAGGTAAATGGATGATTGACAACTAACTTACAGTAATATTTTATTTGCAATCTTACAAAATTTGAATGTTTGTGGGTTTGACTATAGCATTCCAAAACAATTTTTTTGTTGCCTCTTCACAGTGAAGAAAAAATATTAATGCGATTTTGCCATACTATCTGCACCAGGAGATATTTAACACAAAGTACAGTTCTCTTGTTATAATTCAGTCGTAATACATTGTTCATTACGTCACGCCACTTGGGCTCGAGGCCCCCCGCATCAAATTTAGGCGATATTCACTTGCGACTCAAGAGCATTCTCAACCCCAGTGCTTACGCTGCTTCATGTGCAAAAGAGCTCTGGGCCCGGTTGTTCGAAAGCCGATTAACTTAATCTAGGATTAGCGTGAACATTTGTTTCATGTTTTCAACTTTTTGGTGAAAATATTTTTTGCTTATTTTTGTTTTTCAAGATTGACTTCTTCTAATGTAAAGTTTTGTCGAATATCAGCGTTTAACAGCATTTGGGAGTAGAGAAATAAACACCTGGGTTAATTTTTAATCTGGGATTAGCGTTAATCGGCTTTTGAACAACCGGGCCCTGGAGTCGAGATTGGCGACTCAAGCATAAGCACGAGCAACACACGCAAGCGCGCGCATTTACTTGTTATTAATTAGTGTCTATTGTTCGAACAAAAGTCTCTAATGAACAACAAGCTACTGAGTTTGCGTATGCTTCTTGTGCTTATGCTTGCGTCGCTAGTAAAAATCAGGCTTCAGCCACACCAAAATTTTCAAATCAGCGCGATTAGTAAGCGTCTCGCTTCGCTCAAACTCAAATGATTCCTGGAACGACACAGCATGTGGAGGCTAATAATAATTGGTTCTGTCATGATGTGCTCACTAATGCATTAGTCTTGCCTAGGGAAAACAAACTGTTGGAGGCCCGGGGGGGAGGGGGGGGGGGGGACTCCCATATGAAACGGACGGGGATGCTCGTCGTCTCGCTTAGGGGTGTAAATTTTGGATTTTGGTCTCGCTTAGGGTGTTCTGGGCAAAGCGCCAGTATTTTAAGCCGCCAAGGTCTCGTTTAGGGTTCCTCGAAGAAACACAGAATTACACGAAGAGAAACAGAAGTCAAATTTTCTTTTTGACGTGTTTTGTTTAGGGGTCAAAATTTGCTTAAGCCACGCCCAGATTGGTCTCCTGTAGGGGTCACAAAAAGCTTGAGCCACGCCCAGATGGTCTCCTTTAGGGGTTAAATTCAAAATTTCCGACGATCATCCCCGTCTGTTCCATATGAGAGTCCCCCCTCCCCCCGGCGGTTTGAGCCTCCTTTTTTCTTATCCAGTATAAGAGAGTTATTTCAGTGATTTGTTATTTTCGCAAATCCCATAAGACAGATCCTTTTGGGGGTTATTTGTATTAAAACAATGGTACACAGTTCACTGAAGCATGATACAGCCTAAGATCAAGTAAATAGCTTGTATTGTTTTTTTCTTTCGGTAATGAACCCCCCCCCCCCCCCCCCCCAAAACGTATTGCATTATGGGACTGGGAAACTAGTCTATGGAATGTTTTGAATGAAATATAATGGAATGAAAATATGGAATGTTTTGTCGTTGAGATGGTATTCTTTTATTTTCATTTTCAAGCAAATGATTTATTTACCGCTTTAGTTTCCTTGTCTGAAAGATTCTTTTTCCATATACAATACTTCTCTTTTTGGTTTACTGAAACGGCATTAGTTTCGAAAGACTCAATTTCCATTTTTTACTGAAACTTATCTTTAATCAACACTCATCCCCACTCAGGTAAAAGGTTTCAAAATAAGCAATACTGACGAGGTCGGCGTTGTTTCCCGATTAAAGAACTTTCTTCGAAAGACAAGCCAGCAAATGGCTTTAGATATATTATTGTCCATGCTTCAAACCCACGCGCCATATGGTGGGTGATTACCGTCATAATTGAATTGTTGATTTTCTGACGTGTTATTACATTTTGCATTGTAATGAATTTTTGTCTGTTTTGGATTTTATGTTGGTTTTATCAATGACCATTTGTTTTTTTTTCTGGTTATTGCCTGTCAAATCATTTGTCGTACATTGTGTAAACAAGAGGCTACGGGTAGCCTACACTTTGTTCGAAGGAATTTTAGCCGATTTCCTTTAAAATTCACAGTATTTCAGGGATTTTTTATGTTACAATATCTTGGTCAATATCCAGTTCAATTCCGTAGTCCGAGGCCCAAAGTCTACATTCCGTGACCCAACTATATAGTCAGTGCGATCGTTAGTTGTTCACATTTAAAACTGTCGTTAAAGACGTTGACTCCAATCAAAACAGTAAACAGATGCTTTACAAGTTTCTACGATAGTATTTTGAAATATTTCATCCTTTTTTTGAGAGAAATGAGGAGATACCGAGTTGGAATCCTATTTGGGATGCGTCTACGAGGCCAAAAGTCTTACGCATACGGAGCCAAATAGCAACCCCTCCCACCCCCCTCCCCCCTCACCTGCAAAAAAAGTCCAAAGTCCACTGAACGGAGCCGAAAACTATACTTTGTTCGAATGTCGCACTGCAGGTAAATGGATGATTGACAACTAACTTACAGTAATATTTTATTTGCAATCTTACAAAATTTGAATGTTTGTGGGTTTGACTATAGCATTCCAAAACAATTTTTTTGTTGCCTCTTCACAGTGAAGAAAAAGTATTAATGCGATTTTGCCATACTATCTGCACCAGGAGATATTTAACACAAAGTACAGTTCTCTTGTTATAATTCAGTCGTAATACATTGTTCATTACGTCACGCCACTTGGGCTCGAGGCCCCCCGCATCAAATTTAGGCGATATTCACTTGCGACTCAAGAGCATTCTCGACCCCAGTGCTTACGCTGCTTCATGTGCAAAAGAGCTCTGGGCCCGGTTGTTCGAAAGCCGATTAACTTAATCCAGGATTAGCGTGAACATTTGTTTCATGTTTTCAACTTTTTGGTGAAAATATTTTTTGCTTATTTTTGTTTTTCAAGATTGACTTCTTCTAATGTAAAGTTTTGTCGAATATCAGCGTTTAACAGCATTTGGGAGTAGAGAAATAAACACCTGGGTTAATTTTTAATCTGGGATTAGCGTTAATCGGCTTTTGAACAACCGGGCCCTGGAGTCGAGATTGGCGACTCAAGCATAAGCACGAGCAACACACGCAAGCGCGCGCATTTACTTGTTATTAATTAGTGTCTATTGTTCGAACAAAAGTCTCTAATGAACAACAAGCTACTGAGTTTGCGTATGCTTCTTGTGCTTATGCTTGCGTCGCTAGTAAAAATCAGGCTTCAGCCACACCAAAATTTTCAAATCAGCGCGATTAGTAAGCGTCTCGCTTCGCTCAAACTCAAATGATTCCTGGAACGACACAGCATGTGGAGGCTAATAATAATTGGTTCTGTCATGATGTGCTCACTAATGCATTAGTCTTGCCTAGGGAAAACAAACTGTTGGAGGCCCGGGGGGGAGGGGGGGGGGGACTCCCATATGAAACGGACGGGGATGCTCGTCGTCTCGCTTAGGGGTGTAAATTTTGGATTTTGGTCTCGCTTAGGGTGTTCTGGGCAAAGCGCCAGTATTTTAAGCCGCCAAGGTCTCGTTTAGGGTTCCTCGAAGAAACACAGAATTACGCGAAGAGAAACAGAAGTCAAATTTTCTTTTTGACGTGTTTTGTTTAGGGGTCAAAATTTGCTTAAGCCACGCCCAGATTGGTCTCCTGTAGGGGTCACAAAAAGCTTGAGCCACGCCCAGATGGTCTCCTTTAGGGGTTAAATTCAAAATTTCCAACGATCATCCCCGTCTGTTCCATATGAGAGTCCCCCCTCCCCCCGGCGGTTTGAGCCTCCTTTTTTCTTATCCAGTATAAGAGAGTTATTTCAGTGATTCGTTATTTTCGCAAATCCCATAAGACAGATCCTTTTGGGGGTTATTTGTATTAAAACAATGGTACACAGTTCACTGAAGCATGATACAGCCTAAGATCAAGTAAATAGCTTGTATTGTTTTTTTCTTTCGGTAATGAACCCCCCCCCCCCCAAAACGTATTGCATTATGGGACTGGGAAACTAGTCTATGGAATGTTTTGAATGAAATATAATGGAATGAAAATATGGAATGTTTTGTCGTTGAGATGGTATTCTTTTATTTTCATTTTCAAGCAAATGATTTATTTACCGCTTTAGTTTCCTTGTCTGAAAGATTCTTTTTCCATATACAATACTTCTCTTTTTGGTTTACTGAAATGGCATTAGTTTCGAAAGACTCAATTTCCATTTTTTACTGAAACTTATCTTTAATCAACACTCATCCCCACTCAGGTAAAAGGTTTCAAAATAAGCAATACTGACGAGGTCGGCGTTGTTTCCCGATTAAAGAACTTTCTTCGAAAGACAAGCCAGCAAATGGCTTTAGATAATTATATTATTGTCCATGCTTCAAACCCACGCGCCATATGGTGGGTGATTACCGTCATAATTGAATTGTTGATTTTCTGACGTGTTATTACATTTTGCATTGTAATGAATTTTTGTCTGTTTTGGATTTTATGTTGGTTTTATCAAACCAACATAAAACCAACATAAAACCATTATAAAAACATAAAATCCAAAACAGACAAAAATTCATTACAATGCAAAATGTAATAACACATCAGAAAATCAACAATTCAATTATGACGGTAATCACCCACCATACGCCCAAGTAGGTCACTTGTTATGCAAACCTATGCTAGGTATTTATAAACAGAATATCATTTGGTCTTCTTGCTGTTTGGCTGGGTTCCCTCGCTTTCCGGTATTTGCGATGTTTCGCCTTTAATGTGGTCTTGCAAGAGGTTCCTTCTTTTTTAATCGGTAAATCTAGCCACCAAACAAGGAAATTAGTTCGAAGCTTAAGCAGAATGGAATACAAAGCTGTTTGTCTGTTGCTGGCGTTTGCTCACTTCGCTTTGGGAAAGACTGATCAGTCTCCTTTCGTTTTGCTATCTCCAGAAATGGTCAATGAGATCAACTCATTGAATGCAGGGTATGACTCTTTTTTTTTTTAAGTCAATAACAACGGATTCCGCTCTTAAATCAATTGTGAAATTGAGAAACTTGAAATACAAGGCCTTTCTTGAACCATCACATAATATATCCGGGTGGAATAATTAGCCTTCACTGGGGTCTTGCGCAGCATATGTTTATTTAGTAAATCGAACCGTGGTTTCAGTTCGATTCAGCTCTGAAATTCTGCAGTTTAGGCTAAATTTGCTCAATTGTATTTGTACTCAAACCCTAACATTCTTTACTTTACTTTTAACATTCTGACCTAATCTTACTCAGAAGTCCGTAACTTATGAATAAATGTGGTAAGTTTGCATTACTGTGTCAGTGGCTAATGAAGCGCAGTTCTTAATGAATCTGCGTTTTTGAAATAATAACATACAATTTGTTTTCCAAGTTGTGTTTCAGTCTCAGAACTTTGGCCCACCTCATGGCTAGACGATAGCTCCGAGTTTTAGATCGGTACCATATTTTTGTAATACTTTGGGTTTGACTGAACTGAACATTCCTTTATGTAGCTATTGTTATTTTCATGAGTGCCACTAAGGCAGCTGAACACTTCGCTGAAACATTCATTCACTCGATTGATCATCAAAGGTTCGCTCTGTCACGCGCTGGAGATCAGTTGCGGCCGTGCCATTAGGGAACTTAAGTACCCGACATTTTTGAGTCTCGGACTGCAACCAAAAGTGAACTGCTTTCCCTGTTAACTTGGCTTCAAACAACCACATCGATGTTGCTAAGTATCGTTTCTCCATTAGGGATGATCAGTTAAAAAGTCTGGAAGAAGCTACTGTCTCGATACTGTCCCAGCATACGGGAAAATTTACTTCCGGTCGCTGTCCGTGGCTCAGTTTCAGTTTCAGTTTATTTTGTTCGCCAGATGTTTTACAAAATTCGTCATAATTACGGTAATATTAAAATTCTGGCGAGGAAGCTCACGAGGAAACCATATGGGCTTATGATTGTGAGCTCCCTCTTAAAATATACAATATTAAATAATTTAACATATGATCTATTGACGCACAATCAGAATAAGTATACTATAAGTTAAAAAAGCAAGCAAACAAGAACATAGACACAACACAAGACAAAGCGGACTAGCTATTCGGTATGTATAATTCAACTCAAAAGGAATGCTTTCAGTTTTGTTTTAAAGTGAGAAATAGAGACTGCATTTTTGATATTATCAGGAAGGAATTACGGTCGTTTCGCCTGCGGGTCGTTTCGCCTACTGTCTGTTCGCCTACGGCTAGAGTCGATTCGCCTACGTCCAATATGTCAGTTCGCCTACGTCTTAAACTCCGTACCATGACTATCATTTTGTAAAACAGTTGACCACCTTGAAACAACATAGAAATGAAAATAAATAAAAACGAAAGATTTGACTAACCGGTCGTGTGGATAGACCATTCGTGCCACTCGTGTCGGCAAAATCTCAACCGCTATACTCCGCAAATTTAACAGACTAAGGCTTAGGTTCGGGCGCAAAGTCTATTAATCACACATTGGCCCTTCCTTTGCCGGGGACCGGAATGCTTCGAAAAAAGATTGATAATAAGTAAGTTCTATTTGTATTTTCTTTCCTTCCCTCCACCATTTTGTTCGGATCATTCTCCGCGGGTTTGTGAACTCGCCCCAGGCTTCACGATCTCTCTGTTCTGAAGAAATTTTAGATTTGCGTTCTTCTTCGAAGCACTCCGGTCAACAGCGAAGGAAAAGGCAACCCCTGAGCCTGATTAGGATTAGCTTTAAAATTGCCAAATTGAAGTCGATGTTTCGGTAGTGTAGAGGTTAAGTGCATTTGCTCTTAAGCCATTGAACCTAGTGCGACATCGTTCGGTCAACTTTTTCTAATTTTTGAAACAAAATTTTTCTAAGGTTTTTTCTCCGCTTTTCTTTTTAATTCTATGTGACATACGCTGC
>OX421455.1:20983172-20985672 GCA_949126865.1 Montipora capitata | reverse complement strand
ATCTGTTCGCACTGAATATTCGGAAGCTGTAAACGCGCGTTACACGTTTCAACCCTTATGGGTTTCTGGTGCTACCCGCAGTAAAAAATGTTTATCATTGTCAAAATGACTGAAATGTATGAGGGACTTTTAAGACGGAGAATCAATGTTTCCCTTACTTATCATAGTTTTCTGGTGGATTTTTTTAAAAGGTGGAATGCTACCTTTTATAAACGTTTCGCTGAAATGGATTTGGCAGATATGAAACGGCTGGCTGGTTGCTTTGGTGCTTGGCCAAAAGACTCCCCTCCTAAGCATGTGAAACGTAACATTGCCAGTGAAATCCCAGACGCCTTTGATTGTCGCACTAAGTGGCCTGGCTCCATTCATCCCATTCGAGACCAGGTCAGTATGATGGCACCTATTAACGCAACAAAAGCTTCCATTTTTGTTTAAACCCCATTGATTCGCTTCTGTGGAAACAATCATTGATAATAATAACAGTTAAAGTGACATTATGCTGTGATGTCTGGGCACGATCCCGTTCTTAATATTATTATTCATGTTTTTCCATTCACAAGGGTTCATGTGGAAGTTGCTGGGCCTTCGGCGCCTCGGGTGAGTACAAGCCAATAAACCAATCGTCTCGCTTATCTTATATATCATTTTACAAAGTTCTGCAGAATGGGAAAAAATGAACATTTTGTCAAGGAAAATTAGATTTTACATTTTTCAAGGTTTTGATGTAGAATTCATCTAACACTATTTTAAAAGTACTGTTTCCGTGTTGTCCGTCGTAATTTTGAGATGGTTAAATGAAGCGGCTCTTAACTACCAAACCATTGCTATGGACCACTTCAAACAGTCATTTCTCAAGTCCCTTCAACTCTACAGTTATCCCTTTTTGCCAAGTGTGTTCTACTTAACATTTCTTTGTCTGGTTCGACTCACAACCATATTTGACAAATCGTGCGAGCAAAACAGAGAATGCCTAAAACTTCAGTGAATTAACTGTGTTTTCACAGTTTTTTTAACCCAACAGTATGAGAACATTCTAACACAAACTATGCAGCATGGATTTAAAATATAGATATTCCCCTCCCGCCCAAAAAAAAATGTCGTCATAAGGCTCTCCTTTTATACACTTCTGAAAATATCAATTCCATTTTTTGTCCAAATAGAAATTCCATGCTACTGCTTACGAAAAATGATAAGACGGTTCCCATTCGGTGAAAAAACCGTCTCTTCCTTTCGTTTCCTAAGAGCTTTTATATGAGTTTTTCACTGAAACGCAAGGAAGAGGACTGGGACTAGTTGCGCATGCGCCTTCTGATTGGAGTGATATCCAATTTCTATTGAAAAAGTTACTTCAAAGAACCATCCATGCAACATTTATGTAGGGCTCTTAAGTAAAAAGGTTCCTTAGCAACCATTGTCTTTCTGGAGTAAGGAGCCACCCCTTTTAAAGGATGAATTTGAGCAATGAGTACTTTGTGTATATTGGGCAACCCTTCTGTTCCTTATACGGGGGAGTCAAACCTGGTGACCTTCCTGCCATTCTAGAACTAAATTATCGTTTGAAGCTAACCTATTCTGAAAATAAATAAGAAGGTAAGTTCTAATTTTTTTTAAAACAAGTCAATAAAGTTAACTTAGCCACGTTTGGAAAGATTTGCGAGTTGACGGAAAGCTAACATTCGAAAAATCAACTCACAAATCTCAGTCTCTTACGGTGGCTATTTTTCATTTCCCATCGACGCAGCATCACAGTTTCTTTAGAAATTAAAACACCTTCATTCAATCTCATTTAAGACCTGTATGCACTGTCAAACTGAACAAGCTGAGTTTCTTGCCCCTGTTCTCCGGCAACAAGTGCCCTATAATGTGGTAATTCGGTACCTCTTACTATACGAACCGACTTCGAGGTCCGTACTGTAAGCGCGAAAGGGGATCCATCAGTTACAGTACGGACCGAGAAAACGAGGTTAGTCAGATTTTTATATCTCTGAGATCTTGATAAGGCACGCGGAGAAGGAAACTAGTTGAAATCAAGCTGAACGTTGAACTGCCACAAATGATTCGCACGCGTAAAAATTTGGAGAACGAATAAATCTCATTGGTTTTTTGAAATAGTTGCTTGCAAGATTCAAGAGGCTTCACGAGTTTATTTTACTTAAACAACATGAAAAACTGCTAGAAAATGATGCATCTAATGTCAATTTATGGGGCCGTTCTAAATTAGCCAATCGTAGCGCGCGTACTATCTGAGAGATATAATAAGGAATCTGCTCAGAAAGTAGCTGTACACTTGTATGTTGCAAATTTAGCGTAATGTTCAGTTACTTGTCTTTGATTTCAGAGGTATTGTCTGATAGGTTTGCTATTCGTACTGGCAATGTTATTGATGTAGTACTGTCAGCACAACAGCTTGTTGACTGCGACAAGGAATGTGACGGCTGTGACGGTGGCTGGCCAATACAAGCATGGCGTTACATGGTTAAATTTGGGTGAGATGTTGGTT
>OX421455.1:20970672-20978172 GCA_949126865.1 Montipora capitata | reverse complement strand
GGGAAAAAGTCTGGCGCATCACGGGTGCATGCCCGCCTACTGGACGTTTTTCATCGTACAAACTCCATATCAAAATGCTCTTGGAAACTGGTCTTCGTACAGCCATAACAATATTGCTTTTAGAGATAAATGAAAAATTCCACTCAAAGGTATCCGGCCTGGCCATTAGTATACCCGGCGTATATAGCTCTTAGGCTATCAGAAGGCTGGATTGGTACCACGTGACACGAATGGACCAATAAGAGCAAGATTCATCTCATTAAGCGTCGGCTATGTTGTTTTGGGTGGGAAGCGGTCCATGCTAATGAGCAGCAGGAATCCATAAAAGAGCATAGCCCTGGAAGTGCACTGTTAATGTCACGCGAGCCGAAAATCAGGCCAAAATCACGTAAAATGTAAGTTTACTGACAAACCCTATTGTTACAAGTGGGAACGTATGGGGGTTCTATAAACAGTCCCGTTAGTACATTTCCAGTGGGCTTCGTTAGGCAGTAGCACGAGACTAGGAATAATTATACTAAGAGAAGGTTTGCTGTTTGTAAAATTGTGCAAAACGGTGGCTGGGTTGGTATCGTTGACTACGATAAAATACCTCTATTGCCAGCGAACAATAACGTAACGTGCTCAAGGTGCTGGATGTTTAGTCAGTGGAACATAAAGCACAGCAACGAAAACCCCTGCCAACGGAAGACGGAAAAGTTTACAAAATCAAAAGATCCAAGCTGGAAACTATTGTACAATCTGGACAATGCGTAGTTCAACTTTTAGTTCTTAATCCTTACAAATAATTATATAAATTGTCGAGAACATTACTTATGAACTGTCTTATTATGCAATTATCCAAGCAAAGCGGTGTCCGAGCAACATTTTTTTTACTCTGAAATCAGCTCGATTTTGCATTCGCCAACCCCCCTTTTTCTCTCCTTTGAAAGACGTCTTGGACACACTTCACCGCCTTTATCATGGAACCAATGATCTCTTGCATGGAACTAAGTCATTTTATAATCACAAAGGCCGGGAGAGGTGGCATTCCTTGCATTAACCTAACGTTTGTAAATAGATTGTTGTTGGTGATATTAAAGGTCATTTTAATTATTTTTGAGGTGTTTTAAAAAGGCGACATTTCATTACGTTTCCGCTTTATTAAATTGCCTTCTCATTAGAACTCTTTCGTATGGCCTAGGCGAACATGACTTTCCGCTTGTTAGTTCATCTAAACGTGACCCTGTATACAGCTTCCTATAGGTCTTTGTAAAGTGGTCCTTGTTCATCCGAGAACAAGACAAGATCGCAGCTCAAGCGCTCACGGATTGCCTAAACAGACATTTTGGGTTTTCTCTTCACAATTCCTTCCAAACATCAACATTAGTTGTTGTCGTTTTTTTTGCTGGGACGGTCACTAGGACCCCTACAAGTTCCCACTTGTAACAATGGGGTTCGCCGATAAGCTTTCATTTGGCGTGACTTTGGCCTGATTTCCGGTTTGTGTGACATCTACAGCGCACTACCGGTGCTATGCCTATTTATGGACTCCTGCTGCTCATTAGGGAAGACCTTAGACAGCAATGACCAGAACCAGGTTGCTGACCAGCGGTTTTCGTTAAAACAATGGTTTGCTGGGGGTGCTTAGTCTCGCGGGCTCAGAAAACCTGGTTGTGGTCATTGTTATTTAAGGTTTTTCGCTCTTTAATAATATGGACAGCTTCCCGCAAAACAACATGGCGGACGCTTAATGAGCTGGATCGTGCTCTGATTGGTTCATTCGTGTCAAGTGGTACCCACTCAAGCTTTTTGATTGGCTAAGAGCTATGTAAGGCAGGTATACTACTCTCTTTGATGCTATGACTCGCAACCTGTTCCAGGGAAATGCGCTTAGCATTAGGACAATCCATCCACTGTAATATCATCAGTCTGGTAACTGTATTCTTGAAATGGGTCGAAGGCTTAGTTCTGCATTTCGTTCAGTTATATGAAATAATGGCTCTCGCGATTAAGGGGGTATTTACGTGAGACCAGGACGAACTTAGACCGGCATGAGATCGTATCGGCCGCCATGCATTTCTTTTTATGCGTTTACATGAGACTGGCTTCACAATGAACTCAGACCGGTCTGACTTAGTGTCGGTTGCTGGACCGAGACGAGAAACTCTCAGACCGGCCTGAGTTCGTACCGGTCTCATGTTGGTCTCATGTAAATACCCCATAACTGTTTAATTTGGGCTATGAGGACATCCTCGTAAGTTGTAAACTGGTCATTCTACTTTGGAACCAACTTTCGCTTTCAGCTTTGCAATGCATTTCGTGCTGCAAAGCTGCTCCTTTGTTCTTGATTTTCCTTTCGTACTTTTCTCTTCTGAGTATTTATCAATATTGATTATAAAAACGAGATCTAATGTATGCCGCGCGTTAGTAAACCTGGGGCCATCTCAATCACGCCCGGCTTGCGGGCATGTTTCTCCGAAGTTCCCTAACTTCTTTATGTCACTTCTCCTCGTTTTCGTAGATCTGTGCCAATTCTTGGGGAACTACCTGGGGTATGAATGGTGAGTGGATATGTTTGGCATGTTTTAAAACGCTATTGTTTTAAGTTTCTTTTTTGTGGTTGTTTTTTTTTTTGTTGTTTTTTGTCTGTTTTTTCCGTTCCTTTTTTTACCTGGTAAGTCATCTCAGGCGGAATTTCAATCCAAGTTGGTTGCCAGAAGTTGTCGCCAGGGGACATATGTTGTCCCAAGCAATTTTCTCACGTGTGTAGGACAATGAGCGTTTTTATCTTATGTATTTTCTTATCTCTATAACAGGAAATTTCTACATTCGCCGAGGAACAAATGAATGTGGCATTGAAAGTGGCATTGTTGCTGGGCGTGTTCCTGGCTAAAGCAAGAATGCAAAGATCTTTGTTTTGTATTGTCCTGTTTTTAATGCCATATTTGTAGTTTTAACAACACAGGTTTATTAAAACATAGACAAACGGAAGCAAACCGCTTATACGCTCGATGTGAGAATCGATGAAAATCATGGCTATGGTAAAACAAAGAGCTGAGGGAATGAAATGATAAAAACAATAAAGTAAGAAAACAGCGAAAATACATCAGTCCCTAAAATCGTGGTCCAAAAGTTTCGATTTTCGTTTGTGCTTGTCTGTGTTTTGTGTAAAAACAATATTTTTATATTTTCCTCTCAAATATTTTTCTGAAAAAGTAATACTGAGATTAAATTGTCGGCGACTTGATGATGACAGGGGTTATGTATTCTTCTTACAAAATGGTCACACCCACTCAGTTAACCATCAACTGAAGGCAAGTGGCCAAGTAAGATCTCTCGTTTCTCGATCTCAAGTACTGGCTCATACTCCTTCAAAATAAAAAAAAGTGAATTGAAACAAAAATAGAGCGGAAAGAAAGATAGAAGGCCGATTGCGAGTCGAACAGCGTATCAGCGGCATGAACTTCGTCAACAGAATAACTTCGCCTCAATTTCAAATTGTTAAAAAAACGTGAAAGACATTCAAGCATACTGTCCGCATGAAAATATCTTCGTTGGTAAGACCATATTCTGAGATGGTTAGCATTACATCGAGCTGGACCCACATAGGAGGATCTTGAGCAACACCACATAGCGAATGGGTGAATGTGTGCTACAAATCCTCTGAGACCTCTTTTAACGATCAAAACTCGTCCCACTGAACCCAGACAGTCGCTTTCGATGATTTATGAAGAAACGACTGTCCGGTGATGATTTTATAGGCTGAATGGAGTCCAAAAGATATGACTCTCCACATTTACATTATTGAATATATTAGTTGTTGGTGAGGTCCATACATTCTCAGTTGAAACGACATAGAACGCTCACGTTCTATCAATATAGCGCAATTGGTCCGTTAGACACTATAGCTATAAAAGATCATCTTTTGGATAAAGTGTCTAAAGGAAAAATTACACTTTTTCGATAGAACATGAGTGTAGGAGGAGGAAAAGAAAAGGGTTCAAGAGATTGGATGAAAAAGAGGAAGTTCATTGCAAAATAAAACAGTTATACTTTAACATCATCGTGCTCTTAAACACCACCGCACTGAGCCTTTCAGTTTGCATTGCATTAACTTATGCTGTCTTTTTCTTACGTGGGTTCTTTTTTCACCAAAACAAAAACAAAAAAACTTCATAAAGGATAGAGTTTAATTCGCAAACAAAAAACAAACATGGCTGCTGTTTCTTTGTTCAAGGACGTTATGTGAAACAACTAACTCAGTCCCATAATCGTTATCATCTGAATCTTTAACAGTTTTCGCCAAAAAGAATTATCTTCGCACTTTACAGAGACAAATTAATAACAATTTATTACTTATATAGCGCAAAATACATGTGGGATATGATCTAATGCGCTAAATTAAACAGTTGTTATTAAGGTAGATTGAAGAATTCAGGGGTTCAAAGGGATTGGAACCAATGAGATCCTCAATATCGGTGCATGTTCTACCAAATAAGTTATGAGGCCACATCTGTCAAAGGCTGGGCAATATTTGTCCGGGAAACGTTTTCTTGTAAAAGCAATGGTAGCAGTGAGTAAACCTTGTAAGAGTGGATCCACTGCAAGTGGGCGTTTCTCAGCTGATTTCTGTTTTAAACGCTGCTGGCGCTAGTTTTCTTTTTCGTCTTCTTTTCTTTCCCTGAGATTTCAACTCTCATCCCCGATGAAATGGCTCTTGAACATGACTCAGCGGTGCTCTGCATCTCTGAGCTCTTTGTGCTTCTTCTGTGTGAAGTACTGCTAAGCTTCCGAACATTAATGAAACTCATCCTTCCCAATCGAAACGATCGGACCTCCTCACGATCAACGCCTTGGTTCCTCCTCACAAAGAGCCTCTGCAAAAGCAGCAGCATAGTCCTCTGAAGTTCCTTATGTCGGTATGCATACAAAAATGGATTTAGCGCACTGGAGCAGTAGTGCATCCATTTGACAAAGCTCAACACACGCTCTGAGTTCGGTGAAGAAGGGAGAATTCCAGGGTTGAAAGTAGCAAGCATGGTGACACTAAATAAGGGTAGCCATGTTATGACAAACACCAGCGTAATTATTGCTACTGTGAAAGACAATCGAACCTACAACTCAGAAGAGGAAACAAATTCATTAGCTTTTTTTAAGTTAAACCCTAGGTTAAATGTTCTAGATTTCATACTTGATGCAGTCCATTATGTTTGGAAATCTGCTTTTTCGTTTTTTGACGAAAAATAAATTCCAGATTCCACGCGTTGAAACCGAGACTCAATTTTGTGGGCCAGGGAATCTAGACCAATGATGTGCAATCCGCCCTTTGCAAACTTGATTTGACATTTTCCTACAAGATTACATGCTCTAGAGTCCGCCTTCCCTTCCACGCGGTGTAATATTCCTCTTCTTGGAGCGCATTTTTAACTAAATAGTATCATATTTCATGGTACATTTATTCATTAATTTGTAAAGACACCAACCTCTTTCGCCAAGGTGTTTCTGCTTTTCCTATACCTCGTTGTAGCTTTTTTGGTCTTGATAGCGATAAAAATGCTGAGGTATGCCGTAGTTATCACTGTTGTGGGAATGAAAAAGCAGACTATTGCTAGGAAAACCGTGTATGTCCTCTGCCACTGAGTCCCATACTGGAGAGGCTGAATAGACGCCAGTCCAGCTGAAAACAACCAAGAAACAGCCACAGCGATATAGATATTTCTTCTGTTGAGTAAGCGGTGCTTGACTGGTGTGATGACGGCGTAAGTTCTCTCAACACTGATACCTGTGAGTTGAAGAATGGAAGTGCTACCGATAAAGATATCAGCTGTTATGTAGACCTGATAGAGAGTCCAATTTAATGGAAAATCATGGTAATCAGAGTATGTGATGTACATCCAAATTGGTAAGGGAACTACTCCTATGAAAAAGTCTGCAATCGCCAATCCGATGATAAAGGTGTGCCTGATCGTCCTTTGTAGCCACTTGTCTGAAACATATGCTCCAATGACAAGACCATTTCCAATCACATTTGCGATTGCCAGAAAGGCATATGATGATAAGGATAGGTACAGTTCGGCTGGAGAGCGAATTGGCTGCACGCGGCCTGGTGCGGTTTGGTTAAAGGAGTACGATATGGCTCCACTGTTTTGAAAGCTCTTCATTGCTATGAGTGTTCTCAAAGGCAGAAAATCTCTGCTCTTGCTACAAGAAGAATATGTTCAAATTACTCAAATGGTACGTTGCCGTTCAAGGCAGTGGAAATTATTTGTACTGTCTGCAGACAAAAGAAACACCAAAGTGACGTAAGTAACAAAGTATCATTATTTACCCTCGGATTTATAAAGTAGCTATAGTTAGTAAATAAACCCCTTCAGGCAGCTGGTATGTCGGCTGATAACGTTCGCGGCTGAGAGATGAATATTTGGCCGAGAATCTTACTTACTGAAAAAGCAATTTAATTCAACCATGAAAGACAGAATGTGCAAAGTCTTGATGTCAGTGTGTTCAAGTGCGGTTGAAACTTTTCTCTTCTTTGAATTGTTGGTTTATTTTATAGTAAGGAACACAGTGTATTAAATTCTCTATTCTATAAAATGACTCAGTTTGAGTTTGGGTAGGATTAAATCTCTAAATTGTGTACTTTCCGGAACGGCATTTGCGACCAGCTTTTTAATGTCACAATCACTAGACTCCAGAGAAACGAGTTTTAAAACTCTTTGCCTTTTTTCCACCGGCTTTGTTTCTTTTCAACGGAAATGATCGCTACAGCATTTCACAAGGCACATATCCGCGCAAAGGGGGGTTTTTGCTTGATGACTGTCCTGTGAGTTTGCACCACGTGACGTAAATTAGCCAATAAAATCGCTTCTCGGTTTGGTAAATATCCACCACTAGCCACTGTCTCAGTTATATTAAGGACTGCGTCATCTAATCCGTAGTCATAAAGTGAGGGGGTGGTCAATCTTGAAAATGATTCACACAGTTTGGACAAAACTTGGTGACAGATTTCATCCCCACTTAACAGATAACTACCGATTTTTGTTTTACTTGAAATATGTCACGTGACCAAATAACAGACCACCTCCCGTTTAATTTTGAAAGCTTCTGCAGACATGGAAAAACGTTGCTTTATCAACGTTTTGTTCTGTAGTTTTACTGCCTACCCAAGAACCGCACCCAATGTAATTGGAACGTGCTGAAAGTCTGTTTAATTAGTATGTATAAAGTTACATTAGTGACAGTTCTTTGGTCTCGTGACTTGGACATGCATTCCAATTACATTGGGTATGGTACTTGGGTAAGTAGTAAGACTATGCTATAAACTGTTGATAAAGTACCTTCCTTCCCTGTCTGCAGAAGACTTAAAACCAAAACCGGAAGTGGGCTGTTAATTGCTTACGTCATTGGGTGCCATGGCAACAACACCAATAACTAAATTACCATGACTGAGCTAGAAGCCTTTTGCATATATGGTTCTCCAGATAGACCACCTCCGAAAGTTTTACACTAATTAACAAC
>OX421455.1:20908172-20960672 GCA_949126865.1 Montipora capitata | reverse complement strand
TACTTTGCGCCACCATGAACAAACGAAAAAATACAAGCAATGAAGACAAACTGCTCAAAAATGCACGACTCCCTTTGAAACAGCAAAACGAGCCGGGGATCCTGAAGTCACTAAAAAGTGCTGCATGCTACGTGGATGTTTGCAGAACGATCGCAAGTTGTAATCACTGAAAGAAAACTCCACTCCAGATCTGATAGATGATGGTCGTGCAAGACTCGCCAAGCACGTGGAACACCCAACAGGATTGTTTGTTGTTTGGCACAGCAGATGAACGAAAAATTGTTCCCCTCACTATTAAGTTCCAACCCGATAAGACCAATCTTGCCCAAATACAACAACAATTTGGGCAGCAGGCAAGCTCATCACAAGCCATCGAAGTTGGCATAAAGCAGCATGGCGCTTCACCTGAAGTTCGATCATGATGGACACAAACAAGAGCTGAAAAAACTTCATATGGTCAGACGGCCAAATGCGATTGATCCAACATTCATTACAGCGGCTCAGTTATCGGACATCAAAGTGCTGAACAAACCAAGGGATTTCGTCGTACAAATGTTCACTCAGCAACGTCTTGTTCTTCTACAGAATAAAGTTCAAAGGCGATCCTGGTTTTTAATCACATGCTAGACCAATTCATAAACTGGATTGGCAAATTGATTGCCAGAACAATGCATCATTTCTGTCCCGATGAGTTCAAAGAAGCGACGGTCAAGAGAGTCACAAGAGAAGGCTGAGCGAATGTCCACCGATCAAACCAATCCGAATGTAAACAATTGGCGTGACGTCGAATGGCACAAGGATAGCACAGTTTTTCCCGCTGGCTGAATTCTGATTGGTCAGTTTAAATTTCAGTAGCTCTCGCCGTATGCAAGGAGAGTACAGATAATTAATTGTTATTTAATTCCAGTTGACAATAAAAAATCGATTTTCATTCCTGAACAAAGGAAGAACCGATTAAACCACCTTTTAAAAATACGCATCCAACTTTAAATAACGCATCTGTAAAAATAACAAACGGTTTAGAGTCCAAGAAAAGAATTTGTGGGATAACTTCTTCCACTAAGTTTGAGCTATTACTGGTATTATGTTTTGTCGTTGTCGTTCTCTTTCGCTCTCCTTTCGTTTCTGTTCTACAAATAGGTCCTCCAGGCATCATGTAACCTTATCAGAGCTTCTAAACATATGCCAAAAATTGCAATACAGAGAAAAAAGCAGCTCTAAGCAAATTAAAAATAAACACTCAGCTCTAAGTTTATATCCCTCCGATGCTTGACTTGAATAACTGCGTAGCCACCAGTGTGGACCACAAATATCATGATATGTCAAACTGGATTGAACCCAGCGAAAAATGCAGAAAGAAAACATCTTTCAAATCGTTTTCCACCTGAACACGAAAAGCGTTGACTGTTTAAGAACTAATAGTTGATGTAGTATGGCCGTGTAGCCACGTCGAGCCACAGAAAGCGTGCGAAAAATGAAGTCTCATTTATGTTTAGGTGAGTTAACCTGGGTTGAGCCTACAATCCAATCGAAAACCAGTACCTGGTCAGCGGTCAACTTCAAAACAACAGCTGACCTCGTTAAGCTCTAAGCTTGAGCCCACGATATGGTCACGTGATACTGGTCAACGGATACCTTGTTTTGAGAGGTGTCAATTGATCAAAACATCAAAGATGTATATGCTGTAAACTAGCATGATACTGGTCACATTGGCATACATGGATGGGTGGACGTACGGACGTAAGTCCGTACGTACGTATGCAACCTCGTCCCCAGGGCCTTCTCCTCTACGATTTTCAAAATGGCGGCTCATCTGGAGAAGACCCTGGCCAACGCTGAACTAACACCTTTGTTGATTAGCCCATTCATACGAACACGCTGATTGGTTTAAATACATTCTAAAGAAATATGGCGGAAGTAGCGAGTGTTTACACGAAAAAGAAAGGGCTTTAGGAGGTTGATTGCAGTTCAGTTCAAGCGATGTTGAATCAAACTGCCATTAACGATTCGAAAGGTGAATCTTTTCCGTTTTATTTTAATTTAAAAGATGTAACCTATACCATAGAAGTAGAAATAAGCCCGGGAAAATATACATAACGAGCGTGTAAACTTAGATCTGCCGACAGCTAGCGAGCTGCAGCTCATCACATGTGGTCTTATGTGCTGTTTTTGTTGTTCTGTATTCATGTCCAATTAGTTTTTCCGCGTACGGAAACAAAGAAGAGTTTGAAGCGTTTTTTTATGTTCGAATTTCAAATCTAAAAAGGAGCTTTCGCTCGTTACAGAGCACTGTTCTAATATACGGAAAACCGCTTCTATTTTCTTGGACACATTCCTTAAATATAGGCCTTCTGCCTGTATTAGGTTTAGGCTTACTTCAAATCTTTTCAAATGCACTATTTTTCCTAATAATAATATTGTTTTGGTGGCCGAGGCTGAATTGAATATTTTTATTTTCTGCCGAGTTTAGGTTGAAAATATTCTTGTGAATATTCTTAGATTTTACCATATGGTATTTATGTTGTCAAATGATTGTATTTGCTGTCTGGATGGTGTTAAAGTAATTTTAGAGCCAGCCTATAGGTATTAAATACATATTATTTGATACAATGCACATGACTTCTTGCAGAAATGTTTTTAGTATCAAACTAACTGCCAGTGCTATGTTTGAGATTCATATGTAAAATAAGTTTACTGTATTGAACTCAGTGTTTCCGCCAGACCGCACCATTGTGGGAATCCTGCATTGCATTTAGAGAAGGCCCCCAGAGAAATGGAGAAAGGGCCAATTTAGCCCTTTACTTTTATTTTGGTAATAAAGCTTGTTGTTGTTACAAGGCTGCATGCTGGTTTAACCCAGGATAGTATTCTAATAACCATCCCAAGGCTCAAAAATGCGACCGATATGGTCGCCAATGAACTAACAATGTACAATGCGACTAACATTTGTTTCTTTGCGACCAAAAATTCTAGTTTAGTTGCCATAATCGCGACTTCCTTTCGCTACGTTGAGGACACATTATGTTCTTCTAGTAAGCCATATTGAAAGATCTTTGCTTCTTTAAAACACGTAACATAAGAAAAGAAGTCACTCCATCCTTTTGCTTTGCTGTGTCTCCCTATAATGCATTGCAAATCCTTGGTCATTGACTTTGTCTTGTATGCCTTTGTATTGTTCTTGACCCAGGTCCTTCATGCCAGACCTCTGGCGACTAATTTTTTAGGTCCAACTATTATATATTGGGCCCTTTCCTAAGAAATTTGCCCCTGAAACAAGTCTTCAGGGGCCACTTTGGTCCTTAAGTATAATTTTCTGGCTGAAACACTGAACTATGATGTTTTTTTTCTCAGTACCTGGCCAGGGAAAATGGTTCCTGTTTTATTGTGTCTAAACACTTACATTTTTCTATAAGTGGGGGCCTTATTTCAATTCTTGTTTAAGTAGTGCACAAGAGAACAATTGTTTACTGTAGATAAATTGCCATCTTGATGAACCATCTTAGCACTGAAAGCGGTCAATAGAACATTTATGAAAGCTGCTGTATATCTTTCAGTGTATTCCACAAGCCAAGGCAACCTCAAAAGTAAGGTTTATAGGTGGAAACATTCCAACAGAGTATTAGTTACTCAGAGAAGATAAATAGAAGTTACATATTCCAAAGTAGTATTCTTTGATCTAGGTAGTGATAACTATATAATGTATCATATATAAAGTATCACATTGAAAACGTTTGTATTAATCAAGCATTCCCAACCTTGTATTCGATCAATGTTGGCATAATAAAGGCATGTTGAAAGAATTTGCACTGTTTATGTCTACTTGTGTTGGTGAACTTTATACTACTTATTTGAAACCTTTTATATTCTTCAAAGCTGTTTACAGATAACTGGATGGGGTCTGGGGTAGTAGTTAGAAAGGTTTTTTAGACATGGAAAAGTTCTTCTCCTGGCTAGAGAAACACAAGAAACAACTTTCAATGGGGTAGACTCAGGAACATGCATTGTATACAGTCTATATCTACATGCAGTCCTCTGCCTACCCCTTTGAAATTTGTTTCTTGAGTGTACATAATATGGGTGAAATGGCAGTGTTAATATTGTTTTGTTTTTTTTTAGTAGAGCTCTGCACTGTTGCAATATGACAAAGGTTAAAATAACTGCTCAGACATTAAGGTAAAAGGTAGAGTCTGCATAAAAGCCAAGTGGGCCAACAGGCCACTCTGAGCTTATCCCGGTTTCCTAAGCATAAACCAACTACCGGTAAGAGTATTTCTACTCCACCCTGGATGGGATGCAAGTCCATTGCAGGGTCATGATCCCAACATTAAATTTGCCATTACCCATTTATACACCTGGGTGGAGAGAGTCACTGTGAGAGTAAATTGTCTTGCCCAAGAACATAACACAATGTCTCTGGTCAAGGGTCAAACCCTTGATCCGGAGTCAAGCACATTAACCATGAGGTCACCATGCCTCCACATCAGACTGTCATTAAAGAATGTAATATAATTAACCAAATGCAACATAGGAGCATTTATTTGAGTGTTTAAATGATTATGCATTATTACATGATCAGTTAAAAAAAACCTTCTGCCATCTTTTCAACCAATCAGAAGCATTTTAACCAGTACCAATCTTAACAGGTTGTCACTAATCCCTTTCTCGCACTTTGCATCAACTATATATATACAAGTTTATTTGATTGCTTCATTTGATAGTCTGTGCTCATTGTGATTGACCAGAGTTCTTACTCTGGTTTTAGTTTTACAATGCGTCATGGGGCCCCCCCCCCCCCCCTTCCAACCAATACACTTAAGAATTAAGAAGTAGAATAACTAAGTAATTTCATATGCATATAAACAGTATTTTCTTCCATTTTACACTTAATCTGGTGAACATTAAAATTCAACAACACACATCTTTGGATAAATTCATTCTCAGTATTATTCTGTAGATGTCATTTGATAAAGAGAACAATGCAACAGGTCATTTTGGCAAACATAGTTTACTGGAATTAAGTGGTGTTCAAGGTTAGACAATGGTAAATCAAAGCCTAACAATTCATGCAAAAACTTGGTGCAAGGAAATCAGTTTTGTAGTTTGTGGGCTGCAAATAGGATATACTTACATAACAGTCAAACTTTTTTCCCAGGTTAAAAAATAAAAAAATAAATGAACAATTGAAATAATTATTTGTTTTCTTAAAGTAATTCAGTAGTTTGAAAAAGACATAAGTATTTACCCCCCACCACCAAAAAGGTCACTTAAAATTTATGGGCATGAAGAACATCCACTAGCCCAACTGAAAAATTAACAACAATATAGCCTTGGGTTATCAGGCAATAATTTCATTTGATTAAGGAACTGAGTGAAAATGTGGTTCAGCAAGGAATTGAAAATGGGTTTCCAGATTGTTTCTAATTATTTATACATTTTCCTATATACATTCACATTACAGTATCAGCCAGAAATAGGTTATAGAATATCACCTATACAACGTAAGTTTCTGCAAAAATTAGATTCTCTTTGCCCCTAAGTTTTTAATTGAATCCAAAGCCTAATAATCATATAAATTTTCATACCTGTAGATCCAAAAAGGGTCAATTACAAGGGTGTGTAGTGCTGTTTTTAGATCATTAGAGTATATTTTTAAGTCATTTAAAACTGTATACTGCATGTGTATAATTAGCTTAAGACTCAATTTAATAACTTCTGTTAATTGGACTTAATAAAAAGCGATGCCTGTGAATTAAGGAAATCATTCAATCAATCGATAATTTAATTTCAGTCAGACTAATTAAAACAAGCTTATATAGAGTTCATTACTTCATGTTCACATAGCAAGTTGGAGTATGTGACTCGATCATCTTGCTTGAATAAGCTTAGTAATATGAGGCCACAAAGAGTTTTTCACTGTGTACTTAAGAACAGCTGAGTTTTTCTCTTCGATGTTCAATATGATTTCAATGACAGTTAAATAAAGTGAGTACGAAAGTGTAATAAACTTACAAATGCTCACAACGTTGTATTGAGATACTTTTTTGGATTTTTGTACACATACTTTTAAAGCGCAAAAGTCCTGCTCCAGAATTAAAACGTCCGTAAAAATATTTCATCTTACTGCGAAGCCACCACTGCCTCGTGTACAAACTTAAGCGTTCTTTGACCGGTGTTTTGCTTCCCACGCGATGCTTCGCCGCCATTTTGTTTTGGTCTTTCTCAAAATGTCACGTGATAAAAATCTCCAAGATTTTTGGAGATTTTGTACCACGTGAGTTCAGCGTTGGCCAGGGTCTTCTCCAGACGAGCCGCCATTTTGAAAATCGCAGAGGAGAAGGCCCTGGGGACGAGGTTGTGTACGTATGTACGGACGGTTAATGACTTCATGGCTGTAAAACCAAGATTACTCGCATCGATGGGTTACCACATTTTCTTATTAACAATGGTGCTCCGCGCGCGGAGCTCCGCTATAACCCATCGATTAATTTTTGCGGGCACTCATTGGATAAACTGATCACGTGATACAAATTGGACAATGGTTATTTAACAATTATCCTGCGAAATCGCGCAGAATATCGCCTGATACTTAGCCGACGAGGCCGTAGGCCAAGTTTGCTAAAATCAGGCGATATTCCGCGCGATTTAACAGGATAATTGTTTTATTATTCAACACATTGATGACAAAGCACAATTTTCTACGTTTATTGGAAAAAAAAATCTGGAAAAACTACCATTTTCTCCGCGACGCACAAAATTACGTATATCGCAGGTGATATAACGAATATTGAGCGCGCTATGACCATATTTGGACATTGTCACAATGTGTTGAATAATAAAATGTGTTTTTTACAATGGCTGCAAAGTTCTCTCGCGCTCATTGGCTAATTTTTATTGTCAATAAGCAGGCAGACACATAAATACATAATTTATGCAATAATGACGTGATATTGCTCGCGTAAGATTGAAATTTCACGCATTTTTGTCCCGCGTTCGTCTCGTGTTTTGACTTAATTTTGACTTCAATTTTCTTCAAGCTGACGAGACCAATATCGCATAAATTATAAATTTTTTGTGTCTGTCCGCTTATTGACAATAAAAATTAGCTAATGCCCGTGAGCGCGAGAGAATTTTGCAGTCATTGTAAAAAACAAATTAATGTCAGTTTTTTATGCGTGTGTCCAGTTATTGACAATGAATTTCGTCATAGCATTCTCAAAGTAGTCTGCGGATCCACTCGGCTATCGCCTCGTGGATCCACAGCTACTTTGACAATGTTATGACGAAATTCATGATCAATAACAGGACAGACGCATGAAAAACTGACATCAATTTGTTAAATTATTATTCAACACATTGTGATAAGGTCCAAATATGGTCACAGCGCGCTCAAAATTCGTCGTGCGTATATACTCAACGTATATCCTGCGATATACGTAATTTTGTGTATTGCGGAGAAAAATTGTAGAAATTTCAGCTTTTTCTTCCAACAAATGAAGACCTTGCACGGAATCACCAAGAACGCCTGCGATAACAAACGCCATAGCAGCACAACAATCAAAGACAAGTACAACAATGTCATAACAGAGGAAGACAAACGATTAGAAGATTGAAAGAGCATTTTGAGGAAGTCCTAAATAGAGAACCACCTGACAATCCCATTGCAATTATTGACCAACCACCTCTGGAAATCGAGAGCATCAGCACTGAGCCAGTCAGTGTGGAGGAAGTAAGGCTAGGAATCATGTCCCAGTAAAGGCAGCAAAGCGGGCGGCATCGACAACACAGTGGCCGAGCTCTTAAAGGCACACCCAGAAACTTCATCCCAGAAGTTACATGAGGTCATCAAACATATTTGGGAGGAGGAGGAGATTTCAAATCAGTGGTTAAGAGGGTTAATCGTGAAGATCCCCAAAAAGGGTGACTTGAAGGATTGTAGTAATTGGAGAGGCATAACACTTCTTATAGTTGCAATCAGGATTCTCATCAGTATCGGTACCAAGCTTAGACCAGAACAGGCAGGGTTCCGTGAGGGGAGAAATACCACCGAACAGATCTTCATACTGCGTAATATTATCGAGCAAGGATGCGAATGGCAAGCTCCCTTGATAGTCAATTTGACTTTGAGAAAGCATTCGACTTACTCCATAGAGATAGTCTTTGGGACATCATTACAATGCAATTATACGGCATCCCAGCAAAATTGATTAAGATCATCAAACTGCTTTACCAGGGTGCAGAATGTGCCGTCCTCGATATGGGCAAACATCAACGTTCAAGGTTCGAACAGGAGTCAAGCAAGGTTGTGTAATGTCCGGGTTCCTCTTTTTAGTAGCAATCGACTGGGTCATGCGCCAAACAACTGATCAATCTAACATCTGAATAAGGTGGAGGCTGATGGAGCAATAAGAAGATCTTGACTTTGCAGGCGACATTGCTCTCGTCTCCACAACCATAAATCAGATGCAGAGGAAAACAATTAGCTAAGCTTGCAGATACAGCTAGCAAAATTGGGCAACGAATCAGCAGGAAGAAGACAGAAGCCCTAAAGGTCAACTGCAGAGGAAAGGGGAAGATCAAGTTTCCCGATGGCGAAGAGATCAAGGAGGTGAAAGACTTTGTATACCTCGGTGCAATAGTGAGTAACGAAGGGGGTGCAGATAAGGATATGAGCAACAGATTGGGAAAGGTGAAGGTCTCATTTGGCAAGCTGAGAAAGATCTGGAGCTCGAAACAGTACAGTAGGAAAGTTGAGATCAGATTGTATGAGACGTTAGTCAAACCAATACTTTTGTACTCGGCCTTGATGTATTGACCTCGCTATCGCTCGGTCAATACATCAAGGCCTCGGTCTGAAATTTCCCTGAAATGACCTCACTCTCGGTTAATAAGTGGTATATAAAGTGCGGGGTTATAGAAGTGACCATCTTACTTATCTGGATAGAGTTTTATAGCACACAAGACCAGAAATTACCATAGTGGTGAAAGAGAAAACAAATGCCTCATTATTGACACAGCAGTTCCAGGCGACCACAAGATCGAAACAAAAACAAGTGGAAACGATTGACAATTTCTCTCAGCAAGGCTCTGGAACAAGGAGACAACCGTTGCTTAAGGTGATTACTGGTGCATAGGGATCGATACCAATAAACGTGGTTGGACTACTATTTCGACCAAATTGGAGAAAACTCTGACATTTGAACCTTGCAAAAGTGTTCTCCCTTGGATCAGCAAAGACATCATAAGAAAAGATTTGCAGAAAGACAATACCGGTTTAAAAACATAAATCAGGGGATACTTATTATACCAACAATAATACACTTTTTAAGAAAGCGATGAAAACCACTTTATGGAAGTCTCAAAGTCTTACATGGAAAAGATCAAAATTACAGAAGATAAAGTGTTGATTTTTGGAAAGAGGTGACAGTCGAAATAACCGAGTAAAAAATGAAAGCCGAGCATAACGGAGAGCCAACAAACTCAACCCACATATGTCATTGAGGTCATTGAGTCCAGGTATGAAACACTCACAGATGAAAGGCGAGTGCGCCAACTCTGGCGGATGCCCCAAAATTTGTCACTAGATCGGTTGTGTACTTTTTAAACCGACTTTTAATGTCTAAAGGAGCCTACTAGGGATAGAAACCACAAACGAAGGGTTCAATAAATATTTTGCATCTAGTGATGACATGGTACAAAAATCGCCACACTGCAGCTGAAGAGAAAATTGTGCACTGGAACATCTAAAACAAAGAAATTTTAAATTTAAGGTGGCTAGAACCAGTTTTACTACTTTTAGAGACCTTCTTATCAGATGGGTTATAACTACTATACTGTATCACGTAACATCAATGTTATGGTACCATATGAAACACCAATCGTTGCTTTTAAAAATGCGCTCACTATTGTGACGTGATAGGTTGCCATGACAACATAAAAACTCTCCAAAAACACCCTATATTTCGTGTTTACTTGCTTATATCTCAAACATGAACTCGGTGACCCCCATTTTTATTGTAGAATAGTAATTAGGAATTTGAGATGAAGCTATCAGCAAAGTTTTAAAAAATTCTTGGGGGCCAACTCGGCCGGGGCTACCTTGAATATTTCTAAAAAATAAGGTACATTTCATAGACGCGAATTTATTTTATTTTTTTTAGAACTAGGAACTACAGATTTTTTAGATTTTAATCTTTACTGACGGTATCCACCTACAGAGACATACATGTAGAATTACAAATATCGTAGCTGTATACAAAAATATAAAATGTGACAAGTAAATTAAGATACTAAATAAAGTTAAAAATACATCTATGAACCAGCTATTAATAGACCTTTTTACCGATACGGCGGCCATTTTGATTTCTATTGTTTCGAATAGCCATTATGGGATGCCCAGGGGACAAATACATATTAATTTGCCCCCTGAGCATCCCATAATGTCTTTCGAAACAATAGAAATCAAAATGGCCGCCGTATCGATAAAAAGGTCTATTAATGAAACATCTCTTAAACCATTTAGTCCTAACATTCGGTAGTATGTAACAGTGACCCCTGTCCCGCAGTTTCCTTGCATGCTTTGCGGGGAGATCATTTAAACAGTGGGTGTGGGAAGTAACCTTCTTCCACAATTCCAAGTCTCTTCCCCGAATCAAATCGGTTATTGGTGTGAACTTGGCGGTGAAGCCATACTTAACCGGACGCTTACAAAACCTGTCATTCCGGAATAGGAATCCATGGAATAGAAGTTAGAAATCCTTCATTTTTTCGGAAATTCACAATAAAATTGTCAAACGCCTGCTAAAATGCTAATTTAAACATATTTTTATTATCCTTATTTCTTCAAAATCGCCAGACGTAACGTTTTAAATCTTCACCGTGTACGTATTCTTATTCCGGAATAGAGTCAGTCGAACGCAAACTTAGGGCGCGTTCTATTGACCCTATTCCGGAATAAGAATACGTGGAGTGATGATTTAAAACACTATGTGTGGCGTTTTGCAGCAACAAGGATAATAAAGCTATGTTTAAAATAGCATTTTAGCAGATGTTTGACAATATTAATATGAATCTCCGCAAAAACGAAGGATTTCTAACTTCTATTCCATGTATTCCTATTCCGGAATACGGTCAATCGAACGCGCCCTTAGTATTACCTCTGACCACCATTTCCCACGTCTTAGTTTAAGATTTAGGGTCACTCGATTCTCAATTGACCAGCGTTGGACATTCAGGACCTGAATAAAAGATGAATCCTGCAAATTAGAACTTTTAGGAACACTTAACGTTATGTCATCAGCGTATATTTCCGACTTGGGTTTTGGGCTCTAATGTTATTAACCATGATAGAGAACTGGACAGGACCCAAAACAGTTCCTTGAGGGACTCCTCTGTTGATATCCACAAACTTTGTAAAGACTGCATCAAGAGCCAACCTTTGCTTTCGGTTACTCAAAAAACTTGTTATCCAATTAACAACATAAGGATTAATGTTGTACAATTTCAGCTTGTTACACACTATTTCATGCGAGACCGAATCAAAGGCTTTGCTAAAGTCTAGGGAGTATAAAGGGTTTTCACTTACATGATCAGCTGCAATATTGGATTACTGAAACAAATGAAAGTATTTACATAAAAATAGAGGTCAGTTCTCGGAGGATTATACAAAAATTTGGTTTTATCAACGGAGTTGATAATGTAAATTGGCCACCGTACAGAGATTCTAAAAGCTGACGTTTCGAGCGTTAGCCCTTCGTCAGCCCTTCGTCAGAGCAAATCGGAGGATTAGTTTGGTACACCAACATGGCTGCCGTGGTGTCAAGTGGAAAACACTCAATACTTTTACAAAATTACCTTCCTTGTCTAACCAGCTTAACCAATGATGTTGACAGATGTTTGATGACAGGCATAGTAGTGTTGTAACCCCCTTTATAAGGGAACTGATCAGGACTGATGAAAGTCTTAAGGATGGGAGATAGTTCTTCTTTCCAGACGAGCCTCTCAAATATTCTAATGATAATATTAGTTAATTAGATAAGTCTCAGCGGATTGCATGCTAACAATGGTGACTGTTTCGGAATGGGTGAGATGTTAGCCAATTTCAAGAACGACGGAACTACCTGCTGTCTAAGGGTGGAGTTAATTTTTTTTTGAACAAGGCCTTCTCTTTACATTAATCGAAAACGCTCGGCAGAGGGTAAAGAAAAGTTAATTTAATGCAATGAAATAAATATAGAATCGATCCCCATATTTTGATTGTACGCACTTGACAGAGTTTGTATTCAGTCACATGAATGTTTATCGTAGTTGGCTCTTGGAAATTAATTCACAATATTTGTTTCACTGTTTGTGAATGAAACATGTTAACCCTCAAGATCACCTGTGTAAATAACAATGCAAACAAAGAAGCTTTAAACAGCTAATCAAATATTTCTCGTTGTTCCCACAAAGGCTAATAATATGTAGAAAAACCCCTTTTTCCTGTTTAATACCACACTTACACATATTTCGTTGCAAAACTTTGCCTGTTGGGCCTTTTGCAGTTCGTAACACCGAGGACATGCACAGTTTCCATATGCCACTGACAATTTTATAGTGAAAATGCGCCTTTTTGGGACCAAGGCAAGGAAATTCGTACGATGAAAGACCTACTTAAAATGGGAAACATAGTATCGCAAATAGGATTAAATTTATAAGCATTTGTTGCAAAGGAAATAATGGCTTGATTTAAGTAAGAAATGACGATGTCAAATTATGATGTGGTAATGTTGGAAACAAGCCTTTCACTGTGAGCTAAACTGTAAAAATATTACATTGGTGAGATTTAGTTTTCATTTTAGAGAAATGCTATTGAAAGAAATCAATAACACATGAAAAACTCCTTTTTTTTTCAAAACAAATGGTCAGCTGTTCCAATACTTAAGTTAGTGGAAAAAGTCATTTAGTTGGTCGACATCTCGTCTGCAATTCATCGTTAATCCGATTTCATAGTCCAACGACATCGACACAAATTAAGTGTCTTCCATTTTGACTTTTTAGCTCATAATCAGCTAGATAAAATTGATAAACCAAGCATAATGCCTTAGATAGTAAAATGTAAATTCTCTGGTCTTGTAAAATCTGTCAAAACACGGATGATACGTCTTCATCTTTTCCTTCTAATGATTTCTTGATCTACGGTAGCTTGCGAGTGTTTTCGTCGCTGAATTTAGTTATGGAAACGAATTTTTGCCAATAATGAAATCTCGTATGGCCAGATTTGTGTTTTCGCTGGTAAAAACCATGAGCGTGGTTTGAAATCAAATGTTCAAAGTACTTTCTTGTGTGCTTGCGAGTAGTGATGGGTGAACACAGCCAATCAGACGTAAGCTTTCTCTCACTCATTATCCCGCCTTTACGACTGCGTGCACCCACATTATGATTGGTTTATTTCCTTGTTTAAGTCTGCTGTTATTGACCAAAGTAATTACTTAGGTTTGGGTTTTACTTCCCTTGATTTAAAACCGTCTCACTGCATTTAGAGACCAACAGCACATAAACAGGTAACAACATCTCAGTTGGTTGATAACATGTTATGGTTAGACCACAAATTTTATTCTCAATTGTGCCTTTTGCTATCTTGCCCTTTGCAAAGGTTTCGAAACGTCTTATACAATGAAGGTATCTTTAACTGTTATGTAACTGACGTATCCCAATGGTCAGAACACTGAATTTTTCATGCAGATGTACGCTTTGATGATTAAGAGGATCTCTCTTTGGTCGGAATTTCCTTCTCACTTCCAGCTCGGTGTCCTTATGCAAGCTTAGCGCTGTTTGTAATTTTAGCGGGAGTCGTTTTTCTCAGCTTTAAGCCTAGTTAATCATCAAAACCGTTTATGTTGCTCAAAAGCGTCAAAAGTCCGCAGATGAAATAAACAAAAATTTCAGATTATAAGGTGGTCATTCGGGAGCCCCTGACGAGAACCAAATGACTTTTTATATCATAAAAGTTTGCACCAGTCGCCTTTTTTTGCCTATAAATCTGAGAAAATCGTTTCTTTCAGCTCAGTTGGTCCCATCCCTGTGAGGACCGGTCACATTCCCTTTCGGTGGCCGCCTTCCTTAGCCGCGGAATTTAAGCCCCTCTTCCACTTGATAATGTTACTTATCTCCAGACTTCTCCTTCTTCCTCGCTTGCCTTCCTTTTGCGTAATATACCTGTCCTTTTCCCGTTGCCACATCTAAGCTGTCGCCTCGTCTCTTCGAATCGAATCGTAAGATAGAAGTTATGTTGACTAGCTGTTGTTTCTGAAACTTTTTTCTTTAATAAAGTAACAAACGTCTTTATGCTTGTAAAATCGAAGTCTTATATGATACACCTCCATCCAAATTACACTAAGTAATATATTGTTCTTTTATTATGCTCAAATGTGGCGACAAAATGACGGTGAAACTTAAGTTTCTTTCCGCTTAAAAAGCGTATTTTTTGTGCCATGAAGTACTTTGAAAGTATCCGGAGTAAATTACTTGTGACAGATGATGTTAAGAGGTGGTCTTTTATGACACCTCGTGTCAGAGCATCCTTGTTCATATTTTCGGGAGGCTTGACAAGAAATACTCAGAACAACTGACCTGATAACATTGTAAATGAAACGTAAGGGGTATATTAAAACGACAATACTTCATAAGGTGGAGAAATACTGGCATTAAAGCGAGAGTACCCTTGGCTTGGAACTAATTCCTTACAATTCACTTTGAAAAGGAACCGTCAAAAAACATGAAAAGGCACTTAAATATCTTGTGAGTGGTAAGTCTGCATAAATTAGCGTTACGTATCATATCTATACACCTAATGGCTTTTGTCTTCAGTAATATTCTATTATACGAGTTTCAAGAACCGCTAGTATTCAAAAGATCAGTGGTGCCAATATCATAATGGCCTTATTCTCAAGTTATATATCATAAGGATTCTTACTTGCATAACATGCCAAAAAACTATTTAAAATTCTAACGAGATGTTTGACGAGTTGGCTAATACCGAAAGGTTTCTGATGAAGCCCTTAGCCTGGGACCAAGCTCCGCAGTTGGGGTTATGGAGCGAAAAGAAACGTAGCGAAAAATAAATTGGAGAGCGAAGAAAGCCTTGCGGGGGTCTAGACCCCCGTTCGGCCCAGGCTATGAGACCCATGGCAGAGACGAAACATACGTATGTCAGGCTAGCCAAGAAAATTATGCACTAAATGATCCTTCACAATTTAAAATAGTTTTTTGGCATGTTATACAATTGGGAATCCTTGTGAGATATAACGCGATGTTTGATGAGTTGGCCATATCACTAATCAGACAGCTCTGATTGATATGGAGCTTGAGAAACCTGTCAATTTCGGGGAAACGGGGCATTGAAGTAATCAATGGCCGTTTTTATACTAGAGACGCATAATCCGTCCAGACGAATTATGCGTCTCATGTTATCCGTCTAATGTAAAGACGGGACGAACTATATGAGACGCATAATTCGTCTGGGACGAATTTAGGCAAACATTTATTCTGCGTCTGTTAAATTTGTCTAGTATAAAGACGAGCACAAGACGGATAATTCGTCTGGACGAACTATCCAGTTTAGTGCGTCTTCGAAGACGCATTAAAGTAGATACTTCGTCCAGACGCATAATGCGTCCCGTGCCCGTCTTTACACTAGACGAATTTAACAGACGCAGAAAAAATGTTTGCCCAAGTTCGTCCCAGACGAATTATGCGTCTCTAGTATAAAAACGGCCAATGATCGCAAGGCAGTCAAGAACAATGTGTTGGCCCGGGTTGCTCGAAACATGGTTAACGCTAACCAACGTTAAATACCATGGAAACCTAAAGGTTTTGATAAATCTCAACCAACTGTTAGCGCTAACAAGGGTTCGAGCAACCGGACCCTGGATGGGAAGAAGATTTCGTTGAATATCGGAGGAATAAGAGCTAAATTCATGTCTGTGGCTGACACAAATTAACTTAAAGGTCCTACTGTGCATAACTTATTTTATCTGCATTTTGCGACATCCAGTTCACTCCTTAATATCCGGCTTTCTACGGTTTGACAGTAGCGATAAGATAACTAACTTTAATATATATATATATATATCAGCCACCAAAGTCCTTTTTATAATCTGCAAATAATAAATAATAAAGATGGCAAGAAAAAGAATGGCATTCAGGTAAATAATGATCATAGAAATTTAAGGATATTTCGTAGAATTTAGGTATAAGGACCTGGTTACAAGGCGAATTTCAGCCCGGTTAGCCTTGCTGAGATTTCAGCACGGGTTCTGAAAGAAATCCTCTTGAAATGAAAGTGGCAATTTCACGGAGAAGGTTCCATCACGGGCTGAAAATCCTAGCCTGGTTTCAGAACAGGGCTAGAAATTTTAGCCCATCCAAACGGGTTGAAAAATACGCAAAAAGTCCATGTAATCGAAATGCAATTTCAACCCGGGCTGAAAAAGGAACGTAAGCATGCGCATGGATTGCTTTTTCCCACCTCAGTAAATTTTCTTACGCAAATTTGGGTTCTGCGACGGGGCCGAAATTCATAATGTAATCGCAACAAAATTTCAGCCCGGAGGGCGGAGCGAAAATTCAGCCCCGGCTGAAACTCTATATGTAATCAGGCCCTAACTCAAGTGTATTGTTAGCTTCCTCCTCATTCTGCCCTGGGCTGGGAAAAGGGGAAACTGGGAAGATTACAGTCCCACTCCTTCCCTTCTCGTTTTTCGGTTCGTTTCTTTTTCAGGAGGCAAGAAAGTAAAAAGTTGTCTGAGGAGCAGGCTAACACATCATCTTAAACAACCAAAGCCACAAAACCGTCAGAGGGTTAAATAATGGACTTCACAACTGGAAAAGTGACAATTTGGGGCTAAATTATAAAAACCCGAGAGCTCACTGGCTGAAAGCAAATTTTATCGACACTTTTCCCTGTTATTAGAGCATCGGTCCTTCTATAACATAATCATGTCAGTTCGGTAACTTGTCACTTATGACACTTGACTCACGCATGGCGCAGCATTATAAACACCCGTACAGATTTACTGTTCATTTTGTGTCTCGTGTGACTATCGATTCTTATCAGAAAAAGAGATATAACTGGGTCATTTTGCAATGTACTGAACAAGATGGCATCCTTAATCTGCGTGTGTTTTTCCAGAAAACATTCTAAAATGCAATTTAAACTACATGACAACAAGCTCGAAGAAATTTCGGATGGACTACAAGTGCACAAACTAATGGGTCTAATGGGAACAAACAACAAATTCCCAAATAACTTTTCTTCCCACTGACTAGGATGATTTCTTTTTTCGATTCAGGGATTTTGATGGCAGCCAGCACAAGAAACTATACAAGTTTCCTTGAAATTCACTGTTAAAACTACTAAGGATGAGTGACCAAACTGTACCTTGGGCAGTTGCGTATTCTATTGTTGCCTTGGCAATTCTCTTTGGCAATGGTCTCGTGATCATATCCTTTGGGAAGAACACGTTTCTCAGAACTCATGCAAACTACTTCATTGTCTCATTGGCTGCAACTGACTGTTTCGTTGGAATTATCTCGATTCCTTGGTGGATTGCTGTTATGTTTGCCGGTCAAGAACAAGAAGAGACGTGGTTTATGATATTACACGACACCTGGGTCATGTTCGATATCCTCGGCGGTGTCGGATCCATATTGCATCTTGTTGCCCTAAGCTGGGATAGACTCTGCGCTATCGTCTGGCCTCTAAAACATCGAATCTACACCAAGAAACGTTATTTACTCATTCTGGCTTTGATTTGGATTGTGGCAATACTGGTTGCAATCTGTTCTAAACCAGGAACAAAATTTGCACCAAAGGCGTACAACGTAGCTGTCATAATACTCTGTTTCTTTGTTCCACTGTTAATTGTGTGCGCGACACAGGCGGTTTTATTGATATCGCTTCGTAAAAACAAGACACTGATTCCCTATAAGCTCAAAAGAAGTCTTCGCAGAGAGGTTCGTGTTGCAAAGACGGTGGTTGCAATGATTGCTCTTTTCGTTATCGGTTGGCTTCCATTCTTTACACTCTCATTGATAAGTTACTTAAGGCCACAGATAGCACCAACCTGGCAAGCTATTTGCGCCGTCAAATTTCTTCAATACAGCAACTCCGTTGCCAATCCTGTGCTATATGCACGCAAGTTCCCGCATTTTCGTAGAGCGTTTGCAGCCTTGCTTTGCCCTTGTCGCGAAGTTGGAAAAAGCGCACGAAATGTTGGAAAGAGTTTCAAAACAGCAGTTTCATCTTTATCATTAGGTGCGGCTCAAAGGAATAGCAATCACGAGCCTTTTATTCCGCAAGTTAACAGCCGCAATTGCAGTGCTTCGTGTCAACGTTCGACATTAAATGCGGGAGAGATCAATACTGACCCTCTGCCAACAGAAGAAATAAACTTGATGTTCCACATTTCTTAAAAGTAGCAACAGTAGGATTAGTAGGAGGATAAGCATACTCATTGGAGGGTTACGCTATTTGAGAATAACTCTGAAGATTTAAAGACATTTTCGCAAAGACTAAAACTTTCTCTCAGTGTCATTAGCAAGAAGCGTATTAGTCGTTGAAAAAGGCCTTCCGAGCCGATATGGCTCAGAAGCAACTGCTCACCAAAAAAGGAACATCGTTCCCAGGCTCCTTTAATTACAAAAAAAGACTGGGGTCATGATAATATTTTCATAAATCACCAACCTTTTTTTTTTTAAACTCCTGCGATTTCGCGGACCTCAATTGACCGGAAGTTCTCGCTTTCAAAATTTTCTGTAAAAAACTACGTCTCCTGAGGGAACAATCTTCGAGTACTTTTCCTTCCCATTTCCCTTAAAACAGGATTCTTAAGCCGCATGTAAACGGACGTAACATTTTTGGGTGTTACATGTTGCGTTGCACACCCTGTTACGTGTTGTTGCGTGTTGCTCGAAGTTCGAAACTGGACAAACTTTTGAGCCAACAACTCCCAACATTTCTTTTGTTCCGTGATCGCCGAAGCGTAGTGCAACAATGCTGGATCCGTTTGAACAGCCCTTCCACGACCCTTCCACCATTGTTGGGTCACGCACGCGCATTACATATGGTCTCCATGGAGATAGCAAGCATTACCCATGTTGAAAACGGTCAACACTTAAGGCCATCCCTCAAACTGAAATTACATTTCGTATCAATTACACGACGGAATATCCCATGACAAACTTACCGCTGTAAAAGGAACGAAAACAAACAGAATTGGAGCTTAACTTCAACAAGAAAAAGCGTTTCTAAGCTAAGCCGCGCTGATCTACAGTATTTAGGTCTAAGAACCTCGTTGAAGACGGTTAACTTTCAAATGTTTTGTTGGGTACTACTATGTCACTACTCTACAAAAATCGACTTTCCAGGAGCATGTGCATGTGGATCTAGTGGATATCGCAAACTGCCAAGTGAAGCCATCGATCCGGGTTCAACTCTTTGCCCCGCCTATTGTGAATCTTCTAAGCTTGATTAAGGTGGCTCAATGCAGTTTCCAGCACTTTCAAAGACGTAGATTTTTTATGGGTCATAATTACTACTCTTTATCAATTGATGCTACAGTTATGGTATCAAAATACTGCCCAATGCCCAATCACTAGCGAACACGTTGGTATTATTTTTGTGACACAATAGGTTACCATAACAATACTATAACCTGCTAAAAACACCCTTAATTTCAGCTTTAAGCGCTTATATTTCAAAAACGGCACGGTGAAATTTTTTCTTATTACAGAATTTTGATTAGCAGGATAAGATTCAACTTTTGGCAAAGTTCAAAAAAATTCTGTACATGGGGTTCAGAGCCGTCTTAATTTTTCGAAAAGTTTAGGTGGCTCTGAACCCCATGTACAGAATTTTTTTAAACTTTGCCAAAAGTTACATCTTATCCTGCTAATCAAAATTCTGTTATAAGAAAAAATTTCACCGTGCCGTTTTTGAAATATAAGCGCTTAAAGCTGAAATTAAGGGTGTTTTTAGCAGGTCATAGTATTGCTATGGTAACCTATTGTGTCACAAAAATAATACCAACGTGTTCGCTAGTGATTGGGCAGTATTTTGATACCATAATTGTATTATCAATTGATAAAGAGTAGTAATTATGACCCATCAAAAATCTACATCTTGGAAAGTGCTGGAAACTGCATTGAGCCACCTTAAAATGTTTGTTTTGTTGAAGTACATTTGAAGTCTAAAGTAGATAGTACGTCGTGTAAGTTGAATAAAAAAGGGAAATGTAATTTTGAGGGATAGAAATAAGTGACGACCGTTGAAAACAAGAGAGCAGCCGAATTTTGTAAGTTTACAAAGTCTTATGGGTCGTATTCTTCCCATAATACACTGTACGTTCTTACATTGTTGAGAGCTGTTCCGCCCTTTTGCACACAACTGCCAGCAACATCCAACATACTCCCAACAACGTTGGGAGTTGTTGCGTCAGTTTGCACGAGGCTTTAATTCCATCTTTTGCTGATCAAATTCCACGACCAGTAATACTAATCTACGGAACTGCGAAACGCGGATTGAAAACCTGTAAATAAGTGACCATAACAGAACAGTCAAAACACTACTATTTTATTTACCGTTAAGTTTTCATTACGCGACTATTTTTTTTTTTGGAGTTAAAGCAGTAAGCAACGCCTGTACAAAAAGCTGTTCAATTGAACAACTCTCATTAATATACGGAGATATAATATTCGCTTGTCCCACAATTGCAGTTATATATATCGAACACAGAAAAAAAACATTACACTGATTACATCGCCTCTCACAGTTCATTTAATTTACGCTTTTTGTACGGGTTTGATCGTGAACTACAAAAATACTTGCGGGTACTGAAGTTACCGGTTAAATAGGAAGTCAATCACTGATCCAATCAGCATTGGTTACAATACCGAGTAATGTTTTAAGAAGGGGGTCTTCATATAGAGGGACGGATCTTTCATTTTCACGAGATTATTAATCGGCACCAGCAATTTAATTGAGTTTACTAAGTTGCCAGGGCCCATCATAGGATTAATACTAATACCTAGAAAATTTAACATTGTATATTCTTGGTGGAGTTATCGGTTGGCGCCAAACTAGAACTAAATTCGATTTAAAAGAGCAAAAAAGCATCCGTCTTAATTTCATAAGATGTTATGTGAAAACAAACTAAGGAAAACAAACACTTACGTGAACACCGCCAAGAATATTTCACCACTCCAACTCAGACAATTCTTCCTTAATAAAGAAATTACTAAAAAGAGCCTACAACAACATCAAGGAATAGAAATAGAAACAGCAGCTCCACTGAAAGCTAACTCTACTCTGCCCACGCTAACCAGGTACACTAATATAAAAGCTGTATTCAGTCATAATTACTACTTTTGTCTCAGGGAGCGTTACAAGTCGCTTTCTCCATATAATGCGGTTGAGAATGACATGTAGTCTAAGGCACCAGGGACAGCATCTGGACCTTCATAAGGCGCCATTCTGGCGATACAATATTCAGCTTGATCACTGGGAAGCTCGAGTCGCAGTTCTTCTACAGTGATGTACGGCTAAGGATAAAGAAGAGACAAATAACATTACAGTACAGTTCAATACATACTTAATACAATACTTAACTTACTACATACTTAATACATACTTAATACATACTTAATGGCTTTTCAGGGCAAATGAAACACAATCAACGAAAAGACAGAACAGAACAACAACTGTAAAGGAAACAAACTCGCCGGAGGCAAACCAGTTGACTATTTACAAGTGCAGCTAAGAAGTGGAACCAGGGACTACCAGGAACAAATTCAACGAGTGGTCAGAACGGGTCTTGAACCTGGGACCTCCGGATCTCAAGGCAAGTGCCCAAACCACTGGGCCACACTGCCTCCAACAGACTGGATTAATTGCGTTGCTTTGACTGACATGACAGACGATAAATCCGATATGATGAAACATCCATCTTGGAGAAAAATGTTTCAGTTTCAATGCAGTAGAGATATTATTTGACTGGGACTAGCTTCGGCAAAATTCTAAAACGTCTCTTTATTCGTGTGTGCATAATTGCGAGAAAAGAGAAGGATCATCAGTCTGGACGAATTATCTGCGGCAGTCACTACAAAACGGGCCGTCTGGTCCGGACGTGTGAACGATTAGTTTTCGTTTGAAGGTGTTTTTCACAGACGACTGAACTATCAGGCCAGCTACTGACCAGATAATCAACTTTTAATAAACTACTAAATGACCCATCTCTCGTTGAATATCCACCAATATCAAAAACCGTTTGGTAATTTGGGAAACATGTTTCGTCTTGGACTAATTTAGCAATATTATTTGGTCTAAATCTATTTCATTCGTCAAGCATACCGAACGGAATTAGATGAATAGCGTAAGTGATCAAACGAATGAAACAACTGTAATGGGACATTTTTCAGAGAGTGATTAACCCATTGACTCCCGGGGGTTCCCCACTGACGAGTAAAATCGTCTGGCATTAGACAGAGTAAAATACTAAGTATGGCCGGTTTAGCGGTGAATGGGTTAAACATTCCGGTAATTTTCTCTGAGTGTGGTTGAGAGTTGAGAGCAGCGTTTGTCTTCACACCAAACTCACAGATTCCCGTACGTCCACGGACCACTCCCCTAATACCCCCACTGCGATTGTTTGACGTTATCGCTATCATTCAAGATTTAAAGTACTGTTCAGAGTTTAAGCAATAGAGGACGTTTTCCGTGTTTCCATGGCCTCATCTAAACACGAGGGGGAGTTGGGAGAATTCGAGACAGTTATGCAAACCCGAGATGCAGTCGAGGGTTTGCATAAAACTGTTGAGAATTCTCCCCAATCCCCCTCGTGTTTAGATGAGGCCATGGAAACACGGAAAACGTCCTCTATTGCATTTATAAAATATTTCTCAAAGATAATTCACAAATGAAGGAAAATGCTGGTTTTTCAACTTCTAGATTGAAACAGATTTTCTTGATACACGCTCACATTTCCTACCAGCCAATCAAAACGCGCGTCTGACAACACATAACCAATCAAAATTCGTGTGATGTCACAGCCGTGCTTCCATATTCTCATCTAAACACAGCTATTGACCAATGAGAGTGCGCGTACTATCCTCATTATTTTATCATCTACTTTGGTGTCCATTTTTTACCACGTTTCTCAAACACCGTCATTACATCAAACCCTTTAAGGTAAGGTAAACTATTAACAGTATAGGTAGGTACCCTTCCGAAGTGGCTAGACAAGTGGGACTCAAGATGAACTCAGGAGAATATTAAGGAAAAAAGCGTCCATGAAAATCCCCCTCTGGGCACTCGTATCGTATCCATACGACAAAGACAACTGATGAGTTAACTTTGTATAACTCCTCTACAACATTTCTATTTACCTTGTCCCCAGCGAGGATTCTGAAAGATTCCAACACTTGTTCAGCGGTATCGGTGTCAGCTGTTTCGCTGGTCATGAAATCAAGAAAAGCTTGGAAGGTAACATATCCTGTGCCGTTTGGATCCACGATTGCCATAATCCGTGCGAATTCTCCCTCTCTTTCCTAGAGTGAAAAATATCACTAAGTCACTTAATGACAACAATTAGGACTGTTCGTAAGGGTAATTTAAGGCCGGGCACTTGCGTGGCAAATACTCTTTCATAATTTTTTTTAGTTATTTTGAAAAGATATACTTACATATACTAGTGCTTATACGATTACAACAGTAACTTACAATCTCATACACACAACAAAAAGCAGATCTACTAACACAAACTAAAAAATGGACCATTTTTCCGAAAAAAGCGCTGCACAGGTTTGCTTGACATAATGCCAATACATCTTTCATTTTCTATCTTCTCCATAACAAGGGCCATGAAGTCCACAAACTGGGGGAAAATGTTGCTCAGTGCTTTCCAGTCTCCCGGCTCAGACTCACGTAAAAATAATAGCAGACAAGGAGGGAATAAGGGCAGGGAGCTTGCTTGAGATCACCGTAACGAAGATACTGCTGCAAGAAATACAATTTCAACATTTCCAATGACATGCTTTATATAAGCCATACACACCTTTTCTTTAACATCATAGCCTAAACTAACCAAGCACTGTTGGAATTCTAAAGGCTCTAGACGCATACTTCCATCCTACAAAAAAGAAAAGCAAACAAAAGAGAATTTACAGCTTCCTGATTAAAAAGAGGCAATTCGCCTACACTGGCTTAAGGAGTAGTTATACTTTGAAGTTATAAAATCGCAAACTAACTAATCTTGTATAACTCCAGAAAGCCAGCACGGTGCTAATGAAAATTCGGCAAGTAATTGGATTTTTACTCATTTAGGCATCAAGAGTTCCAGTCTACACTCTAAAACACAACGAAGGCATTGTCATTTTTGCAATTTTTACTCGTTGATACCGCGGAGGGGAGAAACGAGCATCGCTTTGAGGGATATTGGCTGTAAGCAGTACTTTACTTTCAAAAACGCATTAATAATTCATAATCTCAACAACCAATCACGTCCACTAAAATCTGTCACGTGCTCGTGTTTTAAACCCCGATTAAACACTGCTGCTCGTTTTTTAAACATAACCTTCATTTGAACAGACTGATGAGGTTTTTAGCTACCGTGATCACCACGAGAGTTCATGTACTTACGCAGGTACTAATATACATGGGAAAAACTACTCGACTCTGATTGGCTAAGAGCAGTGCAGTTCAGGTGTAACACAAGTGCAAAAAAATGTAATACCAGTGCATATGGAAATTTTGGATTATAATTGGTTAATAAACAATAGGGTTTGGTCAAAACCAATCAAACCTTTTGTTTTCGAATCAAGCGCGCGCCCTGGATGGTGCAATCTATGGCGCAATTTTTCCCTGATTGAGTGATACGCGTGCGTTTCTTCTGCTTAAGGACGGTGCCTACTAATGACTCCAAAAAGATGATGATAAAAAGAAATTCGTTAGCACCTTTCCGAGTGTCTTCTCTCAAAACAAAACAACAAAAATAAAGTGAAACCCCGCAAAATTTAACCTACACATGTTCTTGCATAAATGGTAATTAACAAAAATTTAGGCTATCTATCAGGTCAGACGGAAACTTGTACAACTCTTGGCGACTGCAATCCGTCACCAAAGTGAAGGAGACAGTGATCAGAGACTTCCTCTTCGCCGATGACTGTGCCTCGACAGAGCCAGACATGCAGCTGCAGATGGACAAATTCTCCACTGCCTGCAACAGCTTCGGACTCACCATCAATATCAAGAAGGTGATGTTTTTGCCCATCCCTGGAAACCAACATCAAGAGCCTTCCATCACTGTCAAAGGACAGATCCTGGAGTCAGTCGAAAACTTCACCTACCTACCTAGGATCTCAAATTTGGGCGACTTAGAGCGACAGTCATCTGATTGGATGAATTTCAGCTTTTGCGGGATTTTCGTACATGAAAATTGTTCCACGGCACGCAAAGTCCGCAGGGTGATCGTGGGCCTTTAAGTCTCAAATTATTAGACTTGGAAGAACTATTGCTTACAAATATTTGTTATCGGGTATCACATGTACCTTATCAAAATGGTTGAATGCACTTCGAAACTCCTTCATCTGTTCCTCTGTGAGTCCTTTGGAATCTCTTGTAAGGATCTATTGAAAGAAAAAAAAAAAGAGAATAAATGATTTTTGGAGCTCTCTGTTAACTGCGCGAAATATGAAGGAATGAAAAGGAACTCTTTGAATTCCTCTCTCTGCATGGAATAATGGCATCAATGTTCTTCCAAACAAAAACAATCCATTTCGATAACCAGAAAAAAAAAACTATAGTATACTTTCCAGAACAGATTTAATAATGATCATAAGTCTTCTCATTTTTCAAGTGTTTTGGGAAGCAGGGGATGGCGCAGTGGCGAGAGTTCTCGCCTCTCGCCAATGTGGCTTGTGTTCGATTCCCAGTGTCACATGCGGGTTGAGTTTGTTGGATTTCTACTCTGCTTCAAGAAGTTTTTCTCCGGTTCCCCTCTCGTCAAAAACCAACTTAAGGTTTGCTTCTGTGTCCCCAATTAGAGCGGTTTTCAAGCGAGTGTCGTAAAACCAAAACCAAAGTAATTACTTTGGCTAATCAAAAAGGATGGAGACAATCCGGTAAACCAATCAAAACTCGAAGTAATCACACGTAGCCCACAGAAAGCGCGGGAAAATGTGCACGCGCGAGCCACGATTGGTTTTGGTTTCACTTCTGATTGGTTAAAAAAATCGTGTGAGAAGTTTGAACCAATCACTGAGTGAAGAAATCATAAACCAAAGCAATTCGCCAATTACTTTCGACACTCAATTGAAAACCGCTCTAGTGCCTTAGCGCTAAATGCAATTGACAAATACCGTATTTATTCGATTAAGCGTCCAGGGCGCTTATTTAATTTTTGGACTTTCAGAGTGTGCGCTTATTCGAGGCTGGGCGCTTATTAAATTTTCACCATTTTCAGTAGGTAAAAAGTTTATTTTGTAACAAAACATGACAAAATATTAAAGCATATAAATTGTAACTATTCATTGTTCGGTTTACGTATGCCCAGGACTAACAACTCATTGTTCGGTCTTCGCAGAAGTCTCTTTAGCTATCATAATTCTCAATCAACTTCAATATCATCGTCGCTCAGCTCAATAAGTGAACTTTCTGGTGCTGCCTCCTCGATATCGGACAGCGTAACGTCAGCAAATGGGTCAGTCGCGCGAGAAGCTGTTAGGGTTTGCTGGATGGATGACAAGCGATCTTGCCCTTGGGCGTGGGGCGGTGGGAGTGGGCGCTTATTCGAGGCTGGGCGCTTATTAACTTTTTCTACCTTTAGGGTTGGCGCTTATTCAAGGTTGGGCGCTTAATCGAATAAATACGGTAAATAAAGTTCATTCATATAACTTGCCATGATCTTGGTTTTATAGATGCACGAAGTGTCAGTATTTACTTCACGGGAAAATACAGTTACAGAAACAGGGGAACACCTTCTTTAAAACTCTATACTCTTCATGAAGTGGGAAGAAATAACATGAACAGACGCTTCTCTCATTGATAACCACATATTTCGCTTTCCAGTACCTGATTCTCAATTTCATTGATGTTTCGAGCAATGGCAGTAAGCAACTGTTCCCAACTGACGCGAAGAGCCTACAAATAAAAGACGATTTAATAATAATAATAATAATAATAATAATAATAATAATAATAATAATAATAATAATAATAATAATAATAATAATAATAATAATAATAATAACAACAACAACAACAACAACAACTAGTAGATTGCACGGTATTACTACGAAAAGCCTCCTTGTTGGGAACGGCAAGAATCTTGAGAAGAACACTAGACACCTAAGGCCATAGGTCGTGGCTTGATGCCTAGTTTACAAACCACGTTAACAACATATCGTGTGAATGAACGAAATAATAATAATAATAATAATAATAATAATAATAATAATAATAATAATAATAATAATAATAATAATAATAATAATAACCGATTGGTTAAAAACGCGTGATGGGATTAAGGGCTCGATGCTTTTTTGGTGTCGGAACAATTCCTGACTAAGGTGGTCTTTGACCATTAAAGGTCTTTAAGCAAAAGGTTTGAGGATGTCTTACTTTAGGAAGTCTCCAGGGATCTAAGGTTAGACAGTTAAGGCCTTGAGCTCTAACTGGTTTCATAACTGTTTTAAGTGCCTTCTTATTCTCCCTTCCCCCCCTTTTTTTGCTTTTTCTTTCTGTGATAATATTTTAAAAAGAAGTGTTCGAAACCCCGATAAAGAAATAACACTGTGGTTTTAGCTTGACCTGCCTTGCACAGAAACCTTAGCACTTTTCATACACACAAGAAACCAAAGTCCGATCTGTTTAGGTAAGTCATGACATCTTCAAGTTGTAATGGAAAAGAGTAAAACGGCTGGTGATAGACCTCTTTAGCTTGTAGGTTTTGTTTTCCCATTTCAGACAACGTGATGATCCCAAGGTACCTTTCCTTTTGTTTTTTTCATAAGTTATGCATGCATATGCACGTGCATAAGATGAAATTTGAAAGAAACTGTTCCCGAGTAACATCGCGTGGTCTGAAATGGGAAAACAAAACCTACAAGCTAAAGAGGTCTATTGTCTGACATCAATTCGTCTGGATCAAAATAAATGAAAATAATTGACTTGGTTTTTTGTCCTAATTGTCTTTTGGTTTGCTAGTAGGATGAGACCACTTTCACAAATGGCGACCACTCTTACATTCTTTTGTCTTTATGTTAATTAGACATACTGCCCTCATTTCGAAACAATTTTTCTTTTAATTTGCTCGTCGTAGCGAGTTAGAAAGGCTTATTAGCGTTAAAACAAAATAATATTTTATTTGGCTGCCAATTATGAAAAAGGTCTACGCTCTTGGTAATTTTAACTTGCCTACGTTTGGGAAGCAAATGGCTCTGTGCAGGTCAAGATTACTTTTATTGGCTTTAATCAATGCTACTTACTTCCATGGTGTATTCCGTATGAGGATTTTCAAAAATCATTGCTTCCTGGACATCCTGTCGACAACATAAAGAGAGGAAAAACAAAGGAATCATTATAATCCGACATGGTTTAAGTCTTATGCAAGATACAATTTAAACTGAATCCGACAATTTCAACAGAGCAAGATCCATTTTAGCGACGTGTGATAGTTCAGAACAAGAGAAACTGAGGGAGAGAGGGATTTGAATTTCACAAGTTATTTTTAGATCGGTAGTCTGTTTCCCGAGCCGTCCGCGACTATATAGGATGACGTCATAGAGTTTATTTGGCAGTAGGAGTCGTATTCTTCATCCAACAAGACATTGGATTCACTAGAAATTGTAGGATCTATCTCCCACTCCAGGATTTGAGGCAAGATAAACCAATCTCCTTGCTTCTGAAACTCGTTTTCGTCAACAAACCGCCGCAATTCCACTCGAAATTCTCTAACTTTCCGGACGTCTCCGGAAACAGACGTGCGTTTTCGTGACATCTAAAAATATCCCAAGGGCTTTGACTGGGCGATTCCCTCTCAGTCTCCTTAATTTCCTCTTGTTCGGAACACGGCAGAAGTTAATCTACGAGTCCATATCTTTGCGTCACGTCGATTTCTGACTCTCACCTTTCTCTATGCTATCATCAGTCAACTTTCACTTCCAACATCTAAACACTTAATACATATTTTTCTCTTTAGGTAAAGGGGAGGTCGGGGCCAACGCTGAAGAACCACGGAACACTTTGAATCACGTGGTAATATACCTTACTGAATCATTATCACTCTACTAGTATTACTCTGTGACCCCAGTCTTCCAGCGTCAAGCATTTAAATTGGTCTCTTTGTTGACAAAGCTGAAAATTTTGTTGGTTTTTTTTATCGAAAGGTTCACTGTAGTAATGCAAAACTAAGAACACACAACTTCAGGCTACTAAGAAAAGATAACTTAAACTCTGCTGGTACATAAAAATGTGTGCAAGTAGTAGAAAGGTTTGACAAACCTGGTGAACTAATTCAAGTTCATCCATCTTTGGTTTGTGGCCAGCGACCTCTCGTTCAAGTTCTTGCGCAGCCTTCAGTTGATCCTTTAAATATAAGACAATCACAGAAAATTTTACCCACTTTATTAATAACTATTGCTTTCAAAATACCAATCAATAAGTTAACAAACTGCTTGTGAAATAAAATTAAATACCATGCTTTATCTGTACAAGCAGCTTAGTTTCAGTTTAAAATTCCAACGTACCCAATTTGGAATAGACGAGTGTGTTATGCTCGCATGGGTCTGAAAGATTATATATTTTGGTGCAGGGGTTTCAATATGACGTTGGCAAATGGTTCGAGTAGAGTAGCAACTTCATCAACATCCTCTGACCTAAGTAGACGACAAGTTTCATCGGCTGTCTGTGCTTATTGAAAGCACTGTTGGTGAATGTTGACTTGACCTTAATTTTCACGACTATCAACCGCATGTTACCGGGAACAGCTTCAACATTCTTTTTCGTAATTTTTGCGGAGCGAGCGCAGAGAGCGGGCAGCAACATATTCTGGATTTATGAGAAGAGAGGACGACTTCTCGAATTCACTACGTTTTCCCAGAATACATCATAATTAGCCAGAATGCACTACGCCATTCACCAGCTTTTACCAAAATGCATTGCATTTGAGCAGAACGCCGCCAGACACTCTAGAGAATGCTCAAGCACGAGGTCCCGTAAATATTCGATAAAACAACACATCATATGATGTAAGAGTGAAAACTCACAACAATTCCAAATCTAGATTAAGTCCTCGTATATAAATCTTATTGAGCAAATTTCTGCCACTAAATGCTTCAGTGTTTAGAAACATAATGATCAACTTCCTTACTTTCATACGCCCATTTTCACAATTCTGCCAAATAATCGCCAAACTGCATATAAGCTTCCATCCATCAAACTTCCGAACATCGCAGGGAAAAATGAATTCGTCTCCACTGTCTTCAATCATATAGCTTTAGTTCACAGCTCGACTACCACTTCTATGTACCGTTGCTTTGCTTACCAACGCTACACTTTTCATAAGGATATATTTTATGAGAATATCGAGAGTGGAATTTGCGAAATTTTAAGAGTACTTTAAGAATAAACCCGAGGCTGAAATAACGATAAATTTTGGGTGTTGAAAATCTGTAAATACAATACAGTTACACGTTTTTAACTTAACCGTATAGAACTATTTCTTTCTCTAAACGTAGGTTGGTCAGTGGTGTTTCAACATGGCGGCCACAACGATTTGTGCTCCGCTTGTTGTTGCAATTTCTTTACTCCTTGTTCGCGCTAAACTGTCCGAACACCAACAGTACTCCACCAGAGAGGCTGTGCTAGGATTACATCGCAATTTCAGAGTCGGAATGGCAGCTCTTGCACAGTTTTCTTCGAACAAGCCCTCTGCAATAGCTGTACCTTTCAAAAGTTCTCAACAACTTTCCTCCTCAATAACCTGTCAGACTATTCGAGCAACACCGTGTTTGACAGCCTTGACACCAGTAGTGAATCTGACCAGTCAGATGCAAGTCCAGCTATTCCCCTGGGGCCACTGACCTCTATTCTCATCCAGTCCAACCATTCGTCATCAAAAAGCACGGCAACAAGCTGAAAGGAAATTAAAGGTGTTGTCTCTAAACTGCAACGGCCTAAAGGGCTCTGACAAGCAAGCCGAGTTCCACGCCCTGGTCGACTTACATCAACCTGACGTAATATTAGGATGTGGGTTCAAGATTGATCCCTCAATTCCAACCTGCTCGATATTCTGCGATAGATTGGTTGTTCAGAAAAGATCGAACAGCATCTGGGGGTGGGGTATTTGTTGCTAACGACCTCACTGCCATCGAGGAGACTCGTTTTGAGGTGGTGGACTGCGAGATTGTCACGGCTTCTCTCCAGTTCTCCAGGACTAAAAAGTTATACATTTCAAGCTTTTACAATCCATCTTCTACAGACCCTAGACCACTGGAATTACTCGATGACGATCTCAGCAATTTATACAATCATTCAAAGTTTCCGCAGCTGATCCTCTGTGGGGATTTTAACTGCTGTGGTATTGACTGGCCCAACCTTTGACTTCATCCGGAGTTTCCCACTCACATTTGCGACCGCGTCCTCCTCGAGCTCGAAGATAAGTTTGGTCTTGCACAACGCGTGAGATGGCCTACACGTCTTGGTCGAACGCTTGACCTGGCATTCTCCTCGCTACTGAACATCATTAGCGCATGTCTTGTAACTTCAGGTATTAGCGACCACGATGCCGTCCTGTTCGAGGTTGACCTAACACCTAGGTATACTCCCAAGCGCCCAGACAAGATCTACCAGGGGCACAAGTGTGATCTCATGGGGCTGCGCGCCTCCCTTGGGTCCTTTTAAGCGTCTTATTTAGCATCAGATCCTTAGGGAAACACCACTGAAGGAAACTGGTCGATTATTGCCAAGTGTATTATGGAGGCCACCGACAACTTTGTTCCTCATAAGATGTCCAAACTGAAGCGCCACCTCCCGTGGGTTAGCCCAGCCATTAAGCGCTCTATGAACAGGCGGGACCGTGCTCGCAAAAAAGCCAGGCGCACGGGAAAAGAGCAACATCTAAACAACAAAAAGCGACTTCGCAAATGTTACCTCCAAGCGTCTTTGTTGTGCGCATGACAGATATCTCCAAGAGGTGATGGGGGGTGTGGTTCAGGATCCAAGGAGCGGCCCGCAAAACTACTGTAACGTTATGCGCGCCTCGTCTCAACTGAAGTTCTTAAGGTCGGAGTCTACTGGAATTCCAACCTTGTTATCAGATGGTGAAGTCTGCACTTCCAACATCGCAAGAGCAGAGGTGCTACGCAAACACTTCGACAGTGTATTCACAACAGAGAGAATGGGCACGATTCCACACCTTCCAGCGTCCTCTTACAGTGACATTCCTGAGATCACGTTCACAACACCTGGCATCCATCAACTTCATCATCAGCCCACATCAGCATGGGTTCCTGCGGCGATTGTCCTGCAAGATTCAACTGGTTACAGTTATTCATGACTGGGCTAATTTTCTTACCCACCATGGTCAGATCGACGTGATATTTTTGGACTTTGCAAAGGCCTTCGAATCGGTCCCCTATGAAAGTCTCCTCTTGAAAGCTTATCATTACGGTTTTTGTCAAAAGCTCCACGCCTGGCTCAGGTCCTTCCTCGCAGGCCGAAGGCAACGGGTTGTTGTGAACGGAATATCCTCAGACTGGTCGCCTGTTGTGTCTGGCGTGCCCCATGGCACTGTATTCGGCCCTACCTTCTTCTTGTTATTTACTAACGACCTGCCTGACTCCATTTCCTCTAACATTAAGTTATTTGCGGATGACTGTGTATTATACCGAAGTGTCAACTCAGTCAGAGACCACCACGATCTTCAAAATGACCTTTTGTGTTTGGCAAGATGGGCTGCAACCCGGCAGATGAATTTCACCCCCCCAAAAGTGCATGAAAATGTCGATAACAATCAAGAAGTCCCCTTCGGTGTTCCAGTATAGCCTGTGCAACGTTCGCTTGATGGGGTCTCCTACCAGAAATATCTTGGGGTGGTCATCACTAGCACAATGAACTGGAACTCAGAGCGAAGAGGTCACGAAAAAGGCTAACAAGATCCTAGCCGTGCTCCAGCGCAATTTATCATCATGCAGTACCACCATCAAGGAGCGTGCCTACCTTACCCTTGTGAGACCCTTTGAGGAATATGCCACCCCAGCATGGTCCCCTTATACATCAAAAGGGAATCACCTTCGTCGAATCGATACAGCGACGTGCGGCCCGGTTTGCCCAAAAAGACTACCGTCAAACCAGTAGCGTCAGCGAAATGATCAACAAACTTGGATGGGAATCCTTAATAGTCCGTAGGGACCGGAAGGACTTAGAGAGCTGTTCTATAAGATCCATTACAATTTGGTGGACATCGTCTTTCCCATTGAAATAGTCCCTGGCTCCTTGCGAACCAGGGAGTCACGATTTAAGATACAGGCAGCTAGCGTGCGCAGTGAACCCGTTTAAGTTCTCATTCTTTCCGCGCACAATTCCATCATGGAATAGCCTTCCAAGCTCAGTAGTCAAGGCCAACGACCTGGTGGCCTTTAAGGCGGGTTTTGAAATTTGATTGCTGCCACCCATTGCCAGATTAAATTGTATTTAAAGGCAATTATGTTATTTAAAGATTAAAGATTAAAGTTCAAAAACAAAATGGCACCGGTGCCAAAAGGGCCAAGTGTCGTCTGACGTGACATCTTGACCTCGCCGACTGTAACGGAAAGCGATGGAGCACGTTCACAATGGAACGCGATACAGATCTTGTAATTGATACCCCAATACATTCTAAAACGGAAAGTCATTGAATCATACAAGAATATTTTCAGCCTAAAGGCGGCAGAAAACCTGGAAAAACAAGATTCTTATTAAAAAAGTGTACATGAATCAGTAGAAACAGAATGTTCCTCAGCATTACCAGAGCAAGTTTCAATCGAGTGTCGTAAAACCAAAACCAAAGTAATTACTTTGGCCAATCAAAAAGGACGGAGACAATCCAGTAAACCAATCAAAACTCGAAGTATTACACGTAGCCGACACAAAGCGCGGCAAAATGTGTACGCGCGAGCCACGATTGCTTTTGGTTTCACTTCTGATTGGTTGCAAAAGTGGCGCGAGAACTTTAAACCAATCACTGAGTGAAGTAATGCAAAACCAAAGCAATTCGCTAATTACTTTCGACACTCAATTGAAAACCGCTCTATTTGTTCGATACACTAATTATATTCACTCAAAGATCTCGCCAACAACACACCTCTAGGGGACCTTCCATAGTCAGAGCTATTGATCGCAATTTTTGCTCAGGTCTCTTGATCCATTCTCCAACAACATTAGCTTTATTTGCAAACTCAACACGAAGCGTTTCATTTCCTATTGTTAGTCAAGGAATAAACACTTGATTGCAAAATGACCTCCGTTGTAAACTCAAATAGTCTGAGAATATCTAGCATATCACGTTCCAATTTTCAGAGATAGCTCATTATGGGATGCACTTTCAGAGTACAGACTTGACGCCAAGAAGCAAAACGTTCCTTCTTTTTTTGAGTCAATCCTGGAGTGGATGAGGCATTAATTTGATGGAACAGATGTAGATGGAAGTTGCAGGGTGCGAACGGTAGTGAATTTACATTTTGCATTTCCTCTTTAGAAAGAGTCTAAATTGATTTGGATGGATCCCAGGTACAAATGTGCAAAGGTAAGGAATACTAATTAACATCAAATCACAATTTCGCAACTTCTAAAAATTTGCAACATGGATTATTTCCAACAGCACATGCCTCTTCCTCCAATTACTCCTTTCATAATTGCTTCAAGCCAATTGGCCATTGTTGCTTTCCAATTTTAGTACTAAGGAAATGATATATGAAATCATATATTGAACTGCGGATGTGATCCTCGCAGTTATGAACGCAATTATAACAATTGCGTAGAGAAGCCCGAAAAATGAAGGACTTCAACGGGGTTTGGACTTGTGACCTAGCGATGCCGGTGCGACGCTCTAACAGTCATAGCTCAGTTGGTTAGAGCGTCGCACCGGCGTCACGAGGTCACGGGTTCAAACCCCGTTGAAGTCCTGAATTTTCAGGCTTCTCTACGCAATTGCTAAAATTACGTTCATAACTGCGAGGATCGCAGCTTCACTTAATTTTAGTACTGTTGTCACTCAACACTATCTCTTCATCAAGGTATGACATGATTATTCCATTTCCAGTTCTTTTTTCACCCAGGTCAATGTTTTTTGCCATTTAGATCAGTTAGTGGTTTTTGGGTTATTTGGCACCATAATGCCAGATCTGCAATTTTACAGGTGTTATCTACTTACCATCTACTGCTACTTTAGTATCTATCTTGGTACCTAATGGTGTTTACTAATAACGGCAATTAACGTTTTTTTTCCAAAGGCATTCCTTGTAGGCCCATAGGCAAATTATATACATGTCATGATGGCCAAATAAAATTTTCTCTGTTTTAAACTAAATGGATCTTTCCAGATTTGCAAGAATGAGAAAAACACTTCCATTTTCATATGTGACGCGTAACAGGATTCTAGCAAATTAATAGACACCAAAGGATAACACTATAAATTGGGAAAAAAAAAGAATATGGAATGGTCTGTACACCCCTATTTCAACGTTAAGATGATTTTTTTACGAAATGCAAGCAATCTATTTGCAAGAAAATTCGAAATTTTATTTCATATCTTCTGGCTCAAAAGTCATGAAAGTGTGATAAAGGATACGTTCCTGTCTGCCTTTTTCACTTCTGAGAAGTTCATCTCTCTTGGGTACCAAACTTTGCACTTCATCCCAGGCTAAAGATATTTCCTGACACAGAGCAAATTTAGATCATATAGAACTCTTAAATGTGACTAAGAAATGGCCTCAAAATCTGCTTCAGCATGGTGTTTCGTCCACCATTAGATTGGTCAATATCCACTACAAAACAGAAGATAATGCCTGGCCGACTAGTGAGACACAGCTAGTGCGAGTATCAATCTACAACATACTGTCAGTAGTTACAGCTGTATTTGATATCCTCACCTCCTTTGTTAGACTTGTGTACGGGTTTTCATGGACACCCTTTTCCTCTATTTTAAGACTTATGTTCATTATAGCATCAAACTCATTTTGCGCAGCTGGCATATTTTCTTTGAACACCTGGTGAGCATCCTGCAGTTCCTGTGATATCATGACAAACAAGACAGTAAGTGAACAGGCAAGTAAAAAAATAATTATTATGATCAGGATATTGTAACATTTCAACTGCCTTGTACTATAATAATAATAATAATAATAAGAAGAAGAAGAAGAAGAAGAAGAAGAAGAAGAAGAAGAAGAAGAAGAAGAAGAATAGCAAGAAGAAGAACAATAACAATAACAATAACAATAATAATAATAATAATAATAATAATAATAATTAATAATATTAATAAAAAGCCATGTCCCCAAAAGTTTTAGTTTATGACGTATATGTAGGCTGCATGAAAAATTCCTAAGAGTTTGAGCGTAAAGTCTTGCAACTTTTCTTAAATTTTATACTTGGGCTGGACAAAATAAATCCAACATTACAGCATAGTTATTACAGCATGTACAACCTTAATTTACTGGAAAGTACAGCAACATGTTAACAGGTTACAAGATAATGAAAACATCTAAAGGATTCACTTACAACTATCTCTTCCACTGTGTGCACACTAAACATGTCCATCAAATCTTCCCGTGCACTTTCCAGCCAGTTGTTATAAGGCTTTCAAAAGGTAAATGAAGTTTTTGTTAGTAACAACTCAAAATTAAGAACACAAACATAGCAGGAAAGTCACCAATTCACAGGGCTGGGATAGTGTTGCATATCACTTCTGATGCACTATCAGGAAAACCAAAAAGAACTAAAGAAACAGCATGTGCATCTAGGTTAGATCCTGAAACCCTATTTTTTTGTAAATTTAAAGTAAACTCACAGCTGCTCTTTTTGCAAACTCTAGTAGCAAAGAGTCCACGTCCTGCAGTACTGCCAAACGTGCCTAAAAGAAATCAATAAGAAAAAGTTAAACATGAAGCACTACTCTGTATATGGTTGTAAGCAAAAATATTATTTTTTTCTTACAAACCTCAATCTTGGATCGACGCTCCCGTGTGAAATGTCCAAGCTTTGCCCACTCATCACAAATGTACTGAAACACAACATTCAAATATTCAACTCTAACTAAAGTCAAGGCTCAAATTGCAACCAGGTTGACAAGCATCCATAGTTTGATACTACATGTATTCTGATTGAAGAAATTTGAAGGCAGTTGTAATGATTGTCTTTTTACAACAAAGCCTATTTTTCTCGTATAGTTTGTTGGCCCTTTTTAGTCTTTGTAAGTTTTGTATTCCTTTCATAGACCGAATGCATAAATGGCGGCCAAAAAAATATTCTTTTGTTTATGTGCTAATTAGACTCCCTAGCCTTGTAGGCATGAACAAAATACAAAAGAAATGTTGCTTGAGAGCGAGGCTAGTGAGTCTAATTAGCACATAAACAAAAGAATATTTTTTTGGCCGCCATTTATGCATTCGGTCTATAATTTACACTAGTTTGTTAGTACGCTTGTGAGTCTTTTATGTTCTTTCTTGTAAGTCTTGTTGTTATTACCTTTAATTAACATTTAAATACAAAGACACACTATAAAAGGCATGGTGACTTAGGCACATGCAAATGATTTATCAATCAACCGTGGAGGCAACCGAGCTCTGTCATAATTTGTGCAATAAAAAAAGCCCCTTATGGCAAATGTGCCCGTAATATGTGGTAAAATATCACCAGTCATTCTTTCACCAGTCATTCTTTTTTTAATCTCAAGTCCCTTTTTCTTGCGCTAGAAATATCTTTTAGGGCTTCTGTCTATGAGTTGCTGTTTGTTGATCACCAACTTGGATAATCAATCAGTCATGCTTGAATGAATTCGAACAAAAGCAGAGCATGAAGCCACCACTTTTACAGTCCATCTAAAAATTTGTACCTTCGTCCCTTTATAAGTTAACTTCAACAACACTTTCAGTTTGTTCCTCATCTTCCTTGCTGATCCAGCAATAATAATTTGGTAAGAGTCTTGTCCTTAGTTTCACGTTTTTTCATGTCTTTGTTATGGTTTAGTTATCATGTAATTCAATGTTTGTAAACTTTTTGTAAGTTAACCTTGTTGTTAGATATTTACCAACATGAGCACCGACATAAGTTGGAGTCAATGCAGTTAGCGTCTAAAGTTCTAAGTCTGAATGATCCCTGATCACTTCAGCAGCTTCAAAAATTACAGTTCAAATACCCCATCTTTTGCTGATTATTTAAGTGAAAAAGAGCGAGACATGCAGACTCCTAAACATGTGACCTAATATATATTATATGTGAGGTGCTGTATGGTACAATCATGTTTACGCAAAGTGCATGATGGAGTTCTGGGCAACATGAGGAGTGAAGGGTTAAGCTTCATTCAAATTTCTCCATAAAGCTGAGTATAGCATCAAACTAACAAGGCTGCTGCCTAAGAAATTTTTCCGGGAGCCCTTCGGGCTTCCAACGTTAAAAGTTAGTAGCCCAAGTCATTTTTTCAATAGCCCAGAATTAACTAATTTCAGCTGGGATCACATGGACAAGAAAGTGAGGTTGAATCAAGTAAGGCGCCAGTTCGGGCTACTTGTTTAGGAATTTGGTCGCCCGCGCTCGCAAATAAGGCGCCCCAGGTGACCAGGCGACCGTTAGGCAGCAACCTTACACTATGATCAACGTTTAGGGTAATTAGGTTAAGACCCCTGTGCACCTTAACCAACTGACTCCAAAGAGAGAGACTTAATAGATATTACTCTGTATAAGGTCAGATAATTAATCATTTTTACTCATCGATGGGAGTGGTTTAGAAGCCAATGAGTTAACAAACTCTACATCCACTCAAAAACTATGTCCCCTTGATGATATTTAATACCCTTTCATTAGTGGTTTTTTTTTTCAAATAGCTGTCTTGACTTGGTGGTTGGCCCTTAAAGGGAAAGTATGGTCTAGAAAAAAATTCTCTAAATTACTAAAACTTTTCCCCAGGAATTCGAAAATAATTGCCATTTTGTCCAGTTCCCTGTAAAAATGTGACAAGAGCACTTTGAAGATGCCTCTTTCGTGACTTGGAGAGCGCCATCTTGGATATGACGTGTTGTGACGTAGCAATAGACATGCCACAAAACGAGCATCCTCAGTGCATGTGGATCGTTCTTTGTCAATATAGCCTAAAGTTACAGTTGCACTTCTGTGAAAATTTATAGAAATTCTTGGTCTGTCATATGTGGTTTAAAGATCTTGTTTCCTTCTCTTGTTTAAGTGCTCTGCAGTCACATTACTTGTCAGGTGAAAAACTTACATTGTCCTTCCTCATTTTTTTCTGTTTGCTGGTTGGGATCTTAGAAGATCAGCAGAGGTTGATTGTACCAACTGCAGGGAGCCAGGGATCTCTAATTTTAGATCGCATCAATTAATTACCATACATTGTAAATCACTGACATTTACCTGACATCTTTCATTGATAGAATCCACTTTACTGTAACCCAGTGCACTAGAAGGAACGTAAGGATGAGATGAAATTATTATTCCACAGAATAAATTATAATGTTTGAAGGTATTTCATACAGCTGGTCTGCCTCCCACCAACTTAAACTATTAAATTTATATTTATCTCTAACAGGAAGTGGCATTTTCTATTATTTTATTGCTGATACACAACCAACAGTTTCATTAGATTACCTTCCTGTAAGCTTCAGTTTGGTTGACAAATTGATTCAATAATTGAAAAATCAAAAGTAAAGGAGCTGGCTTGTTTATTGACTCGTTTCTTGCTTCTCAAGTAAAATATAATTTCTTGACAAAAAATGTACCTGCTTTCAGGATAGAATCAGCTTAAGGACGGTGCCCACTAATTCCAAGGTATTCTTGCGCGGTTTTATGAATATGCGGGAAAAGCAGATCTCAACAAGTGTTATTAAAATCAAAAATGAAAATTGGGGGTAACTACGCATTTTTCAAAGATAATTAATCAACAATATTAGCAAAAAGCTTTAAAATACAAAGCAATGTATGGCGTTCCTTTCCAAATTAAAGCTTAATTATCTCATGGTTACCCCCAATTTTCTTTTTGGATACCAAGAGCCCTTGCTAAGTTCTGCTTTCTCCACATAAATTTAAACCGCACAAAAATATCCCAGCATTGGTAAGCACTACCGATAGGAAATCCGAGAATCTGGAGATGCGCAGAACGTATGCGCAATAACAATAGTAGGCACCGTCCTTAAGCTGGCTTAAAATGTACATGACTATTAATATGACATTCTGATACGTACTAAACAAAAATTATGTTGCTGTCCATCTGAAATCACCCCCTGTTCCATATGGTTACCTTGCCTCTCTTAAAATTATATATTTTCATCTTTGGTTGTAGTTGTACAAAACAATGTTCTATCCTATGAGTGACACACATTAAGAGAGGAGGTGAAGTTTCAAACAAATTGTTCTCAGAAAAGAAATGAGAGTTTCTCAAATGGTCAGAGAAAGTCAAACATTAACATCAACAATGCTTACTTTAGCTCCTGAGCGATTGCCACAATTTGTTCAACTCTATCTTGATGAGCTGCTAAGTCGCTTTCAAATGCTTCATGTTTCTTCGTTAGCGCCTGAAAAACCAGTTACCTGATTGAAGTTAAAACGCTGCTAAGCAGTCCATAATATTGATCAATACCCCTTGCCTTGCATTAAGACCTTTTTATTAACTGTATTATACATTACAGCCTGCCTGCACATCAGTGTGGGGACAGGGCCAGGCCTAAAATTAATATAATTTATTAAAGCAAAGGCAAAGACAAAAATGTTGGCGGTTGGTTTGATTAGAGTAACCAACTATTGTTATTGAGAAAGATTCTGTCTTTAATTACTTCAATTTGTGGAAAAAGGTAGTGAAAGTTAGTTGGCTGTCAGTACTTATTGAAACCACTCTAAAATCCCATATTTGGTTGTACAATATTGTACGTGTATATGGGACCCTTCCCAGGAAAAAAAGAGTACTAGGTTTACCTAAATAGTGTTCCTGTCGTATTTGAATAATGTTTACAAGTGATATAAAATTGGTTGCTAACTTCATGTGGACTTTAAGCATCAAATTATTAACTTTATTTTTTTTTGCACCTTTTTACCATGTTTATGGAGGAATATTTTTCTGTATTTCACTGTCTAAAGTGGAGGGATCAGGAGTCACAGTTTGGAGGAATGTTCAGAAATATGTTTGTTCGTCATCTCTGTCTGTCTCAAAAGACAATGGAAATGTCAGTTTGCTGCGACTGTGACTGTAAAGTCCATTATTCTGGAATGGCGGTCTCTGTTACAGTTACTGCAAGTGAAGGGTGTTGGTAGCAAGGGTACTGAAGCTGCTCTCGCTCTCTGTTGCTCCCTTCTGTCATGCCACTGCTGTTCCCTCCTGGCCTCTTTTCTCTGGCCCTGTCTGCACCAGTTGCTGCAGTCAACTGTGGCTGCTTCCCATGAGTCATGTGACCCCAGACCCCCCAAGGAAGCTTTTAAAATAGACCACTCAGAAACACAGTTTCCAGTGTTTCTGGAAGCCAAGAATCAGTTTCCCACACAAGGCTAAAGTTCACTCAAATTCTCGTTAAAAAGTAAGTATAAAATAATTAATTATAACAAAAAATAAAACAAATCCCTCAAATATTGGCATCAGAGTACCAGACATGGAATGGGAAACTACCGGACTAAACGTCCCACCTGCTGCCTCAAATGAAAACCCTGCGGGAGGAAGTGACCCATAATGGTTGGATAGAACACTTTAGGCCCCTAAGCTGCAGCCCAGAAGAGTCAACTGAGTTGTGTAAGAGACAATTAAGTAATTAACCCATTGACTCCAAGGAGATTTTACTCTGTCCAACACCAGACGATTTTACTCATCAATGGGGGAATCAATGGGCAAGGATCACTTATTTCTTTCATCTAAAACCCGCAAAGCTGCACCGCCGACTTCCAAGCATGACTTCGGAAAAAAATAAGAACTCCAAAAAAACACTCTTGTAAAAAAAGTTGTGTATTTGCAGCAACATTAATAAGTTAATAAACTCTGAAAATACCTTTTAAAAGCTTCTTTTTAATCAATTTCCCTATTCCCTGTGACTGACAACAGTCGTCTTCATTGCTTAAGCCCACAGTTGAAATGAAAACGATAGAATTGGAACGAAAAAAGTGCAGGAGAATGATGCAAAACGTTTGCTTGATAACCACGCAGTCATTTAATGAGGGAAGTCTGGAAATAAGAATGTTCACTTTGGCATAAGCTGTGCAAGGATATCTTGTTAATCAAGACGTATGGAAGCCATTGATCGGAGAAAAACTTGTTGCTAAACGAGAGTTTAACAACTTCATGGACAAACACGTCGTGAAAGTAGTGAGGGGCAATGAAATGGTCAGCCATGTGCCTCGCGAGTTCTCCTGAATAGCGTGGTACTATTTTCTTACACGTAGTGGAGAAATCAGTGTTGAGGAGAACGGTCATAGACGACATTGCAAGCAGCTATGCGGAGGAATGGAGATTCCATGCCAATTAGAGTTAAACTGCTCAAACAAAGTGCAAATGAAACGCTTGAAAGAACTGCTGGCAAACAACATTCAGGTTTAGAATCTAAAGATGCAAACAAACGGCTCCTTTAGGAGCCACCACTTGTAACCACCAAAAGCAGTGGTCAACAACAGGTTTCAATATGTTTAATCTTTAGTTACTGAAGCTTTTCAGTGACTCAAGTCGCACCCACAATTTTTGGCCCAAAACTTAAGCAAAAAGGAGTGGTCATACAAAAGTTTTTACGGTATTTAATTCAATATAATAAATTAATTTACTTGTGCCATTCTGCCATTCGAGAAATTGAAACTTGGCAGTGCTAACTAAAGGCTACTGTCCTGAAAAATCAAACCGTAAAAAGAGAGCACTGCACCATAATAAGTATGTGGTACCAACAGCCGACAGAAAGTGCCCACTACTTCAATGAGAAGTCAGCTACTTTTTCCCTAAACTGAAGTAATAAAGACAGATTCTCGCAAACCTAAGATTGAAATTCATTTTGACAACAGTCAGTTACTCTACTCAAACCAACCTCAACTTCAATTTCATTGAAACCCCTGACCTTGAACTGCACAATTAAGATAGCCACTCTCTTACCAATACATCAGCCAGAGTAGCATTCTCTAGATCATCCTTTTGCAGCATTTCAATTTTGCCCGCTGTCCAAGCTTCATGAATGTTGCACTTGTGTTGAAATTTCTCAGCCAAGTGATCCAAGCGCTCCATTCTGCCGAAACAAAAACATACTTAAACTATTGTCTTTTTCTCTCTCTTTATTTACAAACAAATCATGTACAAACAATAGCATGGTAACCCAAAGTTAGCATAGCTATTTGAGGCAGGCCACTTAGACTACATCAATATTATCGGCTCTCACAACAAGATAAACAGAAAGACACTTGGAAAACATTGACAGGCATTACTATGGAAGTATATCTACGACAAAATTCAATGATCAGTATGAAATAAAATCGCCCAAATCATGAATGCATCAATCCAAAGCTGAATGGCAACAAGCCGATTCTGCAAATAGCCATGTTTTTGCATTAGACAGGTCTAATCTTAGTGATGTAAGTTGTTAGACCAATGTCCCTGGGGAGATGGGCTGTTCTGCAGACCTTAAGATAGTGTATCCGCTTGCACACTTTCCTGACAATACTTGAGATATGTGTATTCCACTTGATACATTACATATCTGAGCTCTTGTCTTGTCAGCCTACCTTCTCATTTCTTTTAATAACCAATCTTCAAAGTCTTTTTCCGATGCTTCTAAATTGCCCCAGGCTCGATTGATGTCCTGGATATTAAAGCCAAAAGAAATGAGTCAAAAGAAAAAAACTACATTCTATATTTCCAAAATTCAGTTTAGATTACAGCTGATCAATGTTTCAACTCTCTGTGGGCTAGTATACAAGTCCAAGAGTTAAGCTTATTTTTTTCCAGTATGATGAATTTGGAGAAGCACCCATTCTAAACAACATAAAACCAGTATGTTTCACTCGCAGTAGCCACAAAACAATACTGTTAGTTTTCCACCAGAAAAAACACTGATGGATGAAGCAAATGTTTAAGAAGTTTATCAAACACTTACACTTATCATCTTTCCTTCAGTGGGCAGGTATGCTGGCCGATTTCCAAGTCGTAATTTAGTTTGCAGCGTGTTAAAATTTGTCTCTAGTATACCCTTCTCTTCCACTCTGGGAGGCTTCTCTCCTCTTCTGTACACTCGAAGAGCATCAAGCTTGTTCTGTTATAAGTGAATAAAGCATGAGCTCAAGAAAAACTTAAACAAGGGAAGAAAACATGCAGGTTTTACAAGGTCATGTATTTCTCTACCAATAATCATTACATTTGACTCAAATAGAGTTGCCTTTGTGACATTTGGATATAGTTTGATGACACATGAACAGCAGCAAAAGGTCAAAACTTGACTCAATGTAAACAAACATACAGTAAGTAACAAACAAAATGACACTTGTGCGGCCCAGTAGTTAGGGCACTTGCCTTGAGATACAGAGATCCTGTGTTTGTGAAGACCTGTTCTGACCACTCACTGAATTTGAACCTGGTAGTCCCTGGTTCAATTTCCTGGCTGCACTTGTAAATAGTGCAGCCAACTGGTTTGCCTCTGGCCAGTTATGATTCTTAAAGTTGCTGTTCTGTTCTGTTCATTCTGTACTATTCCTTTCATTTGTCCTAAATTGAGCCACTTTCAGAGGACGTATGTACATGTACGCATGGTTTGCAGAACATTGTGACGAGATAGCTTTACCTGAATATCATTCAGAGTTCCATCACTGTCACGGTCTTGAAGCCATGGTAACATTTTGCTGATCCAATCAAGCAGCTAAAAAATTAAATGAGTGAAAATAATTAGAAAGGTATATTGACTGTTGAGTTACAAACTAAGGGCAAATATAGTACAGTTATTTACCAGAAAAGAGGCAATATGACCCATGTTTGTGCATGTGTTACAGTTTCCCAACATTGCCTCAAGTTGTGATTTCAACAGCTCCATACTGGCGTGGCACCGATGGTGAAGAAGTACCACAAGGGAAAGTTGAAAAGGAATTTGAAGAGAGAGTTAAAGAGGGAGTGAAACTGTTCCAAGGAAAACAAAATTCACAAAATGTCCCTTTGCGATTTGTTTCCACTGGAGAATGACCACTTGGCCCCAGTTGTTCAAACGATGGATAGCGCTATCCCCCGGATAAATCACTATCCACTGGATAAGTCAATTGGTTTTGCTACTGTTTATCCGCGGGATAGTGATTTATCCGGTGGATAGCGCTATCTATCGTTTGAACAACCAGGGCCAGATCTCCACATTGGTTTGGTGACCATGACTATCACTGATTAATTCACACACAAGTGTTGCTTGCCAGCAGATACGGAAACCACATAAGACTTCAAGCTGGGTATTTGTACCATGACAAGGATATGTGCATAGTCATTATCCTATATCATATCAGCCTCATATAATGCAAAAACTCCAAATACCATAGATTACATAAAATTTTACTTACATCACTAGCCATTTTTTCATATTCCTCCATCATCTTCTCGTTATCTTTGTTGATGGTAAGCACCTTGCCAATACGCTTAGCTGCTGTTTCAGCCTGTAAATAAAATATTCATATATGTAATACAAAGGACAAGTTTGTTCAAAATAGAGGTGAAAAGGAAACAAAAATTTAGTTAGTTGGTTCATTACATGAAAGCTGTGTTGGTTACTTATCATATACCTGTAACTTATACACCTACTATCTGGCCAATTTAATAGCCTGACTGACTTCTTGGTGCACCCAAGAGACTAGACGATAATTATGTTGAGAATTGTGGTGATATCCTCAGTTTTCCAGTCTGTTCTTTGAGAAATAGGCATCTGGTGGCCCCCATGAAAACTCAAATAATTTAATTACTGAACTTTCACAGAATGCCCATGATAGTACTGTTACCTACTGCCCTCACATACCACAAATAAACAATTTGAAAATCTTGAGGTAAGTTCGCAACAAAAAATAATTCTCAGAACTGAGTAACAATACTGAAAGTTTATATAACCAAAAAGACTACACATGGCATGAATTTATTAGCCCAATTTGTTCATGCTGTGAAGGACATGAAAGCTAATACTAAAGAACTACAGCTGTAAGTAAAATTCTCACAAATTAATCACACTACGTTGTCACATTTAGACACTTGAACGCAATTAAGCAATAAAGCTCCGCTTAGATTGTATAACTACCAAATCTATGAATTTACCTTCTGTGAGCTGGTAAATGCATGGTAATAAGAAGACACATATGTCATAACAGCTCTTTCATCAGGCTTAGCCATGTTGACCATTTCTAAAAGATACAGTTAACATGCTTGATTTTGAAAGATGTCATCCTCAGTTTACCCTAATTTTCTTATGGGCAGGTACAGTGCTGCCTGAAAGTATTGACCCCTTTACCACGTCATTGCTGCATAACCCTGTCGCAACTTTTCCTCGGTATTCCTGCGGCAGGCTGATTTTCCGCTGAAGGAAATTTACGGCTACATGTCTGCTCTAAACTTGCCGCAGGAAAGTCAACTAAGGTAAACCCCATTTACTTTGCTTTTTGAAAAGCCAGATTATACAGGGCTCAAAGTTAATGACCAAATGGTCGCACATGCGACTAAATTTTTGGTTGTGCGCCTAAAAAATCATGTGAAATCGCACTCGTGCACCTTAAAAGCTCAAGTACAGCGCGACTGAACTGCCTCTCTGCTTTCTCACTTGACTATACTTGCATACTCCGAGTGGTAAGTCACTAAACAGAAGCTTCAATCAACACATAAATAATATAAAGACATATATAACAAAATCTGACCCTTAATAATAAAGTTACATTATTTTCCTTTCATCGGTGTGCTTATTTGTCCTCAGTTTTCTCAACGAACCCCCTTAACGCCGGTGAAGGTCCATTCTTGCTGTTGATGTTTCATTCCATCCCATACTCTTCTGTTTTGTTAAAACTCCACTGACACATGCAAATGAAGACTACTAATAAAGCACATGCTCATTGCGCATGTCAAAGGTTTGTGATAGTGGAAGGTCAAGAGAGGGTCAACAATATGAGCCTTTTTCTTCAAGGAAAGAAAATTGTTAAAAAAGTAAATAATATCCCAGGTAAGTCATCGCGCTTGTATTGTCTTGTATTCAATAATTTTCTGTTAAAGAGCAAGCCTTCACATTCTACGAAAGCGAATAAATCTGCCTCAAATGATACTACGTCACTAAATCAGTCTGCGATAAAGCTAAAGAGGATAAGCAAACGAGCAAGAAAAGAAAAATATACCATTTTCAAAGAGCGGAGTTGAACAAATTCGAGTAACTAGAGTGGGATTCAGAGAAAGAATTGATGCACTGCAGATAATTAAAGCTTTCCCTGTGTATTCATGATGAAAACGTTTCTGTTATCTCGAATTGTACTTTAACATGATAACATGTAACAATAATTTGTTGTTGAAATTGAGACTTTTAACACATGCTTGTTTCAGGAAAAAAATCCTGTGAGGAAGGCCTTGAATTCATCACAGCACATACAAGCTTACTGCACTAAAGCTTCAAGGCAACAGCTATTGCTACCTTGTTGTACATACATTTCTTGTTTGCTGTTTTTGGTTTTCCCCTTGTTTCATGCTTGGTTTTTATTTTGCATTATTTAGATAATGATCATCTCGCACATGTGAAAAGAACTGTCATATTCTGATTGGTTGTTTATTTGTAAACTTAAGACTAACCCGTGAACCCTGCTTGGGTATAAAGCGCAATGTGAGCACGGGAGCAAAGATGGTTCGAACATCAGACTATGTCAAGTTAGGAATTATGTCGTTGGGATTGAAGGAAACAGTGGTTCAGATGGCAAAGGCAAATGGAGTGAGATGGTACAGGCATGTGTTGAGCAGGGATGATCGGCATGTTCTGAGAAAAGCACTGGAATTCAAAGTGAAGGGCAAGAGGAAGCGAGGACGACCAAAGAAGACATGGAAAACGCAAGTGGACAAGGAGAGCAAGAGCGTTTGTTTGGAGAAAAAGGATGCCATGAATCGAGCGAGATGGAGAGTGGGAGTTAGAAAGATTGCTGACAAAGTGGGGTAAATCCGGCCACCCCCATTTGCAGGGATAAACCTGGATCAAAATTGGATTGATGATGATGATGATGATGACAGCGATAAATTAAATTATTCGTCGGTACGTTTGGTTGGTACGCGGTGTTGTGTTCTTGGGCAAAACTCTTTACTCTCACGGTGCCTCTCTTCATCTAGGTGTATAAATGGATACCAGCGAAATGCTGGGGGTAACCCTGCAATAGACTAGCATCCCATCCAGGGGTAGTTAAAAATACTCCTAGTCGCTTTATATGCTACAAAAACCAGGGATAAGCACCGGCATGTTGGGTCATTGGCTCAGAAAGCGCTTACCCTACATTTGGTCTCAAAATAGCGCCGACAGAGGCTCCGAAGCCTTGCAAGAATGCATCTATTAAGATTGAAATTTGACAAGTTTAACAATAATATGTGGAAGGAATACTTGCTTCTTTATGGGTGGCAGCACCAAAAATACAAGAAATTGAAATGAAACAGAGAAAACAGAAATGGCTTAGTGATGGTTTGCCAAATGAAATAAGGTTTTTGAAATGAAACTGTCAAAATACAAAAGGTTAAGAGTTCTTTTGTGAAGTGATTTAGTCAAAATTGAAATGGTTTAGATTGTTTTGAATGGTTCAGACGCTGATGTTAAAATGAAACAGACTAATTCAAATTGGTTTATTCAACTGAGAATCCATCCGTACACGAAATGTGAAATGATCAGGTCTGACGACAAATGATCTTGTGCCCCGTAGCAGAATGGTTTAATCAAACGAAGGCACGATTGAACTAATTGACAAATGACTTAACTCACAAGCAAATGGTTTAATCGAGTGTCAAATGGTTTAAGGGACAGGCAATTGAAATTCAGTGCAAAGTCAAATGGACAAGACAAGACTGCAATGATTTATTTTAGTTAAAGAAGGAACGGTTCAACCACTTGACGAACAACTTAACTCAAAGGCAAATGGTTTAATGGCCTGACAAGTGATTCAGTGCAATGTCAAATGGACAAGACAAGACTGAAATGGTTTAGCTAAAGAATGAACAGTTCAACTAATCAACAGACGACTTAACTCACTGGCATATGGTTAAATCAAGTGTCAAATGGTTTAATAGTTGGGCAAGTGATTCAGTGGAAGGTCAAATGGACAAGTCAAGACTGAAATGATTTAGTCAACGGGGGCTCTGACGTAAATATCTGTCGTCAGCTTGATAACACTTGGCACAAACCTGGCGGGCTTTTTGTTCTCCGGGTCAAATTGTTTTCTTCCTACTCTTTGGATGAAGTATTCTTTTTGTTTTTCGAGAGCAGGGCTAAATGTAACTGATTAACGATGTCCACAGCATGAAGACAAACAAGATAAGGTCCTATGCCCCAGTTCAGAGTTGTCTTGTCAATAGCTTTACTCTGTTTTTGTATGTGAAACGCAAACTGTGTCAAAGTGGGGTTTTGTAAAGAGCGTAGTCTCCTTCACAGCTGTCTTTCAGGATGTCACACAACAAGCTTTGCATGACACCCTGACCATTGACCATATGACTGACTAAAAAGAAGGGTCCTTAAGGTAATTGCCTTGAAAATGACGTACTATCCAGATTTTTGACAAACTTGTCAGAATTGATATTCAGACACAGGACACTTAAAGGCAATAAAAAGATGGTGTCACCATGCTTGTTTTCACACTGCATGCCCTTTATTCTAAGAACAAAAAAAAAAGCAAGGTGACAAACACCAACCCGGTGTGACCAACACATCACGCATGCACACAACCATTTCACCCGGTCAATTAGCAGCCATGGACAGCTGTTTCAGCCTTGCTGGGCCTCATCAGCATAGCGTAGCTAACATACCAAGAGGGTGTCTTAGACACCCCTTTAAAGTGACAGCTCCACAAAACAAATGTGATAAGCTGGGTTGGGAACAGCACAGCCGTTCTCCCACGACAAGCGTGTGCGAAGGTGGATCACCAAAAGAGACCAGTGTGTCACGTAATTTTTAAGTACTTAGAATAAAGGGCATGCAGCGCAGCCTTTTTTAGTGTCCTGTGTATGAATATCAAATTATTGTGCCAAGTTTGACAAAAATCTGGATAGTACGTCATTTTCAAGACAATTACCTTAAGAACCCTTCTTTTTAGTCAGTCGTGTAGTCAATGGTCAGGATGTCACGCAAAGCTCGTTGTGTGACACCCTGAAAGACGGCTGTGAAGGAGACTACGCTTTTAACAAAACCACACTTCGACACAGTTTCCATTTCACATAAAAAACAAACAGAGTAAAGCTATCATGAAGACAACTCTGAACTGGGACACAGGACCTTATCTTGTTTATCTTCATGCTGTGGACATCATTAATCAGTTACATTTACCCCTTAGTTACATTTAGCCCTGCTCTCGAGGAAGAAAACAATTTCACCTGGAGAACAAAAAGCTTGTCAGGTTCGTGCTAAGTTTTATCGGGCTGACAAGAGATATTTTTGTCAGACCCCCCATCGACTAAATTATTTCAGTATTGACTTGTCCATTTGACCTTGCACTGAATCACTTGCCTGACTATTAAACCATTTGCCAATGATTAAGTTGTCCGTCGATTAGTTGAACTGTTCGTTCTTTGCCAAAACCATTTCAGTCTTGTCTTGTCCATTACACATTGCACTGAATCACTTGCCCGGCCATTAAACCATTTGCCGGTTAGTTAAGTCGTCCTTCAACTAGTTGCACTGTTCGTTAACTAAACCATTGCAGTCTTGTCTTGTCCATTTGACTTTGCACTGAATCAATTGCCAGTCTCTTAAACCATTTGACACTTGATTAACCCATTTGCCGATGAGTTAAGTCATTAATTTTGCCAATTAGCTGAATCGTGCCTTCTTTGAGTAAACTATTCTGCTACAGGGCACATGATCATTTATTGTCAGACCTAGTAAAGTACAGTAAAGGCACTTTATTTGTGACCCTCTTTGGGAAAACCAGGCTTAATGAAAATTGTGTTGAGCCGTTTTTCAGCGCAACGCATTTGGAAACGTTGAAATGCATTTAAAAACATTCTCAATGCATTTTGAAACGTTTGCAATGTTCCCAACGGAAATAGAAAACGTTCCATACCATTGAAAAATCATTTCAAAACATTCAGAAAACGTTTACAAACGTTGATAAGCATCATTATTTTTTCTCTGCATTAGGATAAATCCACAAAACTTTCCAACAGTGTCAATGATGACTGATTGTCACGAGTAGAATTCGGCCGTGTCTTTCTACAACTAAGTAGAATTACATGTAGTAGAGCGCTTTTTAAAAAATTAAAAATGCCGAGAAAAATGAAGGGTTTGTGTTCAATGTTCACCTCTGCGTACCAATAGAAAGACAAGGGTGGAAAGCTCGATCTCGGATCGCTCCAGCACCAAGCCGATTTTCACTAACAAATTCCCATCATACAGGTTTCAAATCACGCACCAAGCAAGCTGAAACCCAGAGGTTTCCTCTCATGCCATGAAATCTGAAATCCGTCCAAAACTCGAAGCGCTGGACCTCAAATAAAATTTAAAAAATCCAGCATTCGGAACTCCAAGGAAGCGTAGTTGGATTTTGGTGTGACGGCTTGCAGCCATCATGATGTTTGCTCCTCTGTGATTGGCTAATAAGAAATCATCATCCAATCAGAGAGGAACACATGGCGTGACGGCTGCAAGTATGTACCTAAAGCCGGTATACGAAAATCCTGCTACGCATCCTTGGAGCTCGCAATTGCTGGAGTTTGATATTATTTGAGGTCAAGCGCTTCGAGTTTTGGACGGATTTCAAGCTGAAATAACTATCATAATGGTAATAGGTAGAATGGGCAATAAAGACTCCAAAAACGAAGACCAAAGATCGAAGACCCATCCTACGCACCGCTTTGAATGTATCATTACTTCGGCTTTGAAACAACTTGAAATGCTACATTTCTTTGGATGAAAATAATAATTTGTTGTATTTTACTTTGCAACTACAGTAGCTAATGAAGTAATGCACTGAATTAATACTGTTATTGTCATCTTTGATAAAATAAATCTACCTAAAATTGGGACTTTGTTTTCAAAATTATCATTGCTGAAAAAAGCAACATGACAGCTAATTTGCTTAGGAAGTCGCGACGTATT
>OX421455.1:20903172-20905672 GCA_949126865.1 Montipora capitata | reverse complement strand
GTATAAATGGGTACCAGCGAAATGCTGGGGGTAACCCTGCAATGGACTAGCATCCCATCGAGGGGTAGTTAAAAATACTCCTAGTCGCTTTATATGCTACAAAAACCAGGGATAAGCACCGGCATGTTGGGTCATTGGCTCAGAAAGCGCTTACCCTACATTTGGTCTCAAAATAGCGCCGACAGAGGCTGCGAAGCCTTGCAAGAATGCATCTATTAAAATTCAAATTTAACAAGTTTAACAATAATATGTGGAAGAAATACTTGCTTCTTTATGGGTGGCAGCACCAAAAATACAAGAAATTGAAATGAAACAGAGAAAACAGAAATGGTTTTGTGATGGTTTGCCAAATGAAATAAGCGATTTTTGAAATGAAACTGTCAAAATACAAAAGGTTAAGAGTTCTTTTGTGAAGTGATTTAGTCAAAATTGAAATGGTTTAGATTGTTTTGAATGGTTCAGACGCTGATGTTAAATTGGAACAGACTAATTCAAATTGGTTTATTGAACTGAGAATCCATTTGTAGACGAAATGTGAAATGATCAGGTCTGACAACAAATGATCTTGTGCCCTGTAGCAGAATGGTTTAATTAATAGAAGGCACGATTGAGCTAATTGACAAATGACTTAACTCACAAGCAAATGGTTTAATCGAGTGTCAAATGGTTTAAGGGACGGGAAATCGAAATTCAGTGCAAAGTCAAATGGACAAGACAAGACTGCAATAATTTAGTTAAAGAAGGAACGGTTCAACCAGTTGACGAACAACTTAACTCACCGGCAAATGGTTTAATGGCCTGACAAGTGATTCAGTGCAATGTCAAATGGACAAGACAAGACTGAAATGGTTTAGTTAAAGAATGAACAGTTCAACTAATCAACGGACAACTTAACTCACTGGCATATGGTTTAATCAAGTGTCAAATGGTTTAATAGTCGGGCAAGTGATTCAGTGCAAGGTCAAATGGACAAGTCAAGACTGAAATAATTTAGTCGACGGGGGCTCTGACGTAAATATCTGTCGTCAGCTTGATAACACTTGGCACGAACCTGGCAGGCTTTTTGTTCTCCGGGTCAAATTGTTTTCTTCCTTCTTTTTGTTTTTCGAGAGCAGGGCTAAAATAATATAACTAAGGGCTAAATGTAACTGATTAATGATGTCCACAGCATGAAGATAAACAAGATAAGGTCCTATGCCCCAGTTCAGAGTTGTCTTGTCGATAGCTTTACTCTGTTTTTGTATGTGAAACGCAAACTGTGTCAAAGTGGGGTTTTGTAAAGAGCGTAGTCTCCTTCACAGCTGTCTTTCAGGATGTCACACAACAAGCTTTGCATGACACCCTGACCATTGACTACATGACTGACTAAAAAGAAGGGTCCTTAAGGTAATTGCCTTGAAAATGACGTACTATCCAGATTTTTGACAAACTTGTCAGAATTGATATTCAGACACAGGACACTTAAAGGCAATAAAAAGATGGTGTCACCATGCTTGTTTTCACGCTGCATGCCCTTTATTCTAAGAACAAAAAAAAAAGCAAGGTGACAAACACCAACCCGGTGTGACCAACACATCACGCATGCACACAACCATTTCACCCGGTCAATTAGCAGCCATGGACAGCTGTTTCAGCCTTGCTGGGCCTCATCAGCATAGCGTAGCTAACATACCAAGAGGGTGTCTTAGACACCCCTTTAAAGTGACAGCTCCACAAAACAAATGTGATAAGCTGGGTTGGGAACAGCACAGCCGTTCTCCCACGACACGCGTGTGCGAAGGTGGATCACCAAAAGAGACATGTGTGCCAAGTAATTTTTAAGTACGTAGAATAAAGGGCATGCAGCACAAAACAAGCATGGTGACACCATCTTTTTATTGCCTTTTTTAGTGTCCTGTGTATGAATATCAAATTACTGTGCCAAGTTTGACAAAAATCTGGATTGTACGTCATTTTCAAGACAATTACCTTAAGAACCATTCTTTTTAGTCAGTCCTGTAGTCAATGGTCAGGATGTCACGCAAAGCTCGTTGTGTGACATCCTGAAAGACGGCTGTGAAGGAGACTATCCTCTTTACGAAACCCCACTTCGACACAGTTTCCATTTCACATAAAAAAAACAGAGTAAAGCTATCGAGAAGACAACTCTGAACTGGGACACAGGACCTTATCTTGTTTATCTTCATGCTGTGGACATCATTAATCAGTTACATTTACCCCTTAGTTACATTTAGCCCTGCTCTCGAGGAAGAAAACAATTTCACCCGGAGAACAAAAAGCTTGTCAGCTTTGTGCAAAGTTTTATCGGGCTGACGACAGATATTTATGTCACACCTCTCATCGACTAAATCATTTCAGTCTTGACTTGTCCATTTGACCTTGCACTGAATCACTTGCCCTGCTATTAAACCATTTGCCAATGAGTTAAGTCGTCCGTCGATTAGTTGAACCGTTTCTTCTTTACCAAAACCATTTCAGTCTTGTCTTGTCCATTTCACAT
>OX421455.1:20888172-20900672 GCA_949126865.1 Montipora capitata | reverse complement strand
GGAGAGCAAGAGTGTTTGTTTTGAGAAAAAGGATGCCATAAATCGAGTGAGATGGAGAGTGGGAGTTAGAAAGATTGCTGACAAAGCGGGGTAAATCCAGCCACCCCCGTTTACGGGGATAAACCTGGATCAAAATTGAATTGATGATGATGATGAAAGCGATTAAAAAAGAAACCATTCTTAAATTATTCGTCGGTACGTTTGGTTGGTACAGTACTGTGCAAAAAGAATGCAAATGAATTTCCGACTTTTCCGCCTGAGCCACACGAAATTTCGAACACAGGATGAAAATTCGCAAAGCTAACAACGAAATTCCAGGGGTAGTTAAAAATACTCCTAGTCGCTTTATATGCTACAAAACCAGGGATAAGCACCGGCATGTTGGGTCATTGGCTCAGAAAGCGCTTACCCTACATTTGGTCTCAAAATAGCGCCGACAGAGGCTGCGAAGCCTTGCAAGAATGCATCTATTAAAATTCAAATTTAACAAGTTTAACAATAATATGTTGAAGGAATACTTCCTTTTTTATGGGTGACGGCACCAAAAATACAAGAAATTGAAATGAAACAGAGAAAACAGAAATGGTTTAGTGATGGTTTGCCAAATGAAATAAGCGGTTTTTAAAATGAAACTGTCAAACTACAAAAGGTTAAGAGTTCTTTTGTGAAGCGATTTAGTCAAAATTGAAATGGTTTAGATTGTTTTGAATTAATCAAGTGTCAAATGGTTTAAAAGTCGGGCAAGTGATTCAGTGCAAGGTCAAATGGACAAGTCAAGACTGAAATGATTTAGTCGACAGGGGCTCTGACGTAAATATCTGTCGTTAGCTTGATAACACTTGGCACGAACCTGGCAGGCTTTTTGTTCTCCGGGTCAAATTGTTTTCTTCCTTCTTTTTGGATGAAGTATTCTTTTTGTTTTTCGAGAGCAGGGCTAAATGTAACTAAGTGCTAAATGTAACTGATTAATGATGTCCACAGCATGAAGATAAACAAGATAAGGTCCTATGCCCCAGTTCAGAGTTGTCTTGTCGATAGCTTTACTCTGTTTTTGTATGTGAAACGCAAACTGTGTCAAAGTGGGGTTTTGTAAAGAGCGTAGTCTCCTTCACAGCTGTCTTTCAGGATGTCACACAACAAGCTTTGCATGACACCCTGACCATTGACTACATGACTGACTAAAAAGAAGGGTCCTTAAGGTAATTGCCTTGAAAATGACGTACTATCCAGATTTTTGACAAACTTGTCAGAATTGATATTCAGACACAGGACACTTAAAGGCAATAAAAAGATGGTGTCACCATGCTTGTTTTCACGCTGCATGCCCTTTATTCTAAGAACAAAAAAAAAAGCAAGGTGACAAACACCAACCCGGTGTGACCAACACATCACGCATGCACACAACCATTTCACCCGGTCAATTAGCAGCCATGGACAGCTGTTTCAGCCTTGCTGGGCCTCATCAGCATAGCGTAGCTAACATACCAAGAGGGTGTCCTAGACACCCCTTTAAAGTGACAGCTCCACAAAACAAATGTGATAAGCTGGGTTGGGAACAGCACAGCCGTTCTCCCACGACAAGCGTGTGCGAAGGTGGATCACCAAAAGAGACCAGTGTGTCACGTAATTTTTAAGTACTTAGAATAAAGGGCATGCAGCGCAGCCTTTTTTAGTGTCCTGTGTATGAACATCAAATTATTGTGCCAAGTTTGACAAAAATCTGGATAGTACGTCATTTTCAAGACAATTACCTTAAGAACCCTTCTTTTTAGTCAGTCCTGTAGTCAATGGTCAGGATGTCACGCAAAGCTCGTTGTGTGACATCCTGAAAGACGCCTGTGAAGGAGACTACGCTCTTTGCAAAACCCCACTTCGACACAGTTTCCATTTCACATAAAAAAAAACAGAGTAAAGCTATCGAGAAGACAACTCTGAACTGGGACACAGGACCTTATCTTGTTTATCTTCATGCTGTGGACATCATTAATCAGTTACCCCCCTTAGTTACATTTAGCCCTGCTCTCAAGGAAGAAAACAATTTCACCCGGAGAACGAAAAGCTTGTCAGGTTCGTGCCAAGTTTCATCAGGCTGACGACAAATATTTATGTCAGACCCCCATCGACTAAATCATTTCAGTCTTGACTTGTCCATTTGACTTTGCACTGAATCACTTGCCCAGCTATTAAACCATTTGACACTTGATTAAACCATTTGCCAATGAGTTAAGTCGTCCATCGATTAGTTGAACCGTTCGTTCTTTACCAAAACCATTTTAGTCTTGTCTTATCCATTTCACATTGCACTGAATCACTTGCCCGGCCATTAAAACATTTGCCGGTTAATTAAGTCGTCCTTCAACTAGTTGAACTGTTCTTTAACTAAACCATTGCAGTCTTGTCTTGTCCATTTGACTTTGCACCGACTCAATTGCCAGTCACTTAAACCATTTTACACTTGATTAAGCCATTTGCCGATGAGTTAAGTCATTTGTCAATTAGCTGAATCGTGCCTTCTTTGAGTAAACCATTCTGCTACAGGGCACATGATCATTTATTGTCAGACCTAGTAAAGTAAAGTAAAGGCACTTTATTTAATGTCAGTAGTTCCTTCAGTTACGAAACTGGTATCAATGAAGCCGACGGTGCGTCCTTTACCACACCGCCCTACCCCCTCTGTCAGTGCTCCGTTTTACGGATATTTAAAGCTATAGCTACACGGATCAGAGGAAAATTGAAACAGACGTTGAAGTCACCGAGAATCTAACCAGGGACCTCTTGCTCCGAAAGCTCCTCCCCTGATAGTTTCATATTTCGTCCATGGATGGATTCTCAGTTGAATAAACCAATTTGAATTAGTCTGTTCTGTTTTAACATCGTTATCTGAACCATGATTTCAAAACAATCTAAACCATTTCAATTTTGACTAAACTGCTTCACAAAAGAACACTTAACCTTTTGTTTTTCGACAGCTTCATTTCAAAACCACTTATTTCATTTAGCAACCCATCACTAAACCAGTTCAGTCTGTTTTCTCTGTTCCATTTCAATTTCTTGTATTTTTGGCAGCGATGGCCGCCCATACTTCTCAACAAAATGGTGAAGATAAAACGAAGACAATCGCACAAGTTTGAATTTCAAGTCTCCATATAAAATAAGGTCAGGCTTAGACGAAAAAAGATACAATCGAACCTTTTTCGGGGTGTCTAGAAAATGCAGAACTGGAAAACGCAGATCTAAAAAAAGAAGACCTAGCAAATGCAGACCTAGCAAATAACCATTTAGTGTTAGTAATATTATTTCGTAACTTAAAAAGTGTTTTGTAAAGTTACGTTTATGCCAAAAAAAAATCAGTTATATAAGGCAAGTTAGCGGACGTACACAAGTAAACAAAATTCCTTCAGGCAGAATTGCATCATGAGTAAAATTAATTTCCTTACTTTAACAGCAAATATTTGGAAATACCCGATTAAGCAAGGACCAACCTAAAGGAAGCACACAAAGCACTTAATAATTAATTAAGGAAGAGTTTAGTCATTCATGTTAACTGTTTACAAACGTACACATCACATGAGTCATCATATGCCATCTGCTGTGCATAGCAAGTTAGTAAATTCCAGGAACTTTAATACTTAGTGAATTGGACAACACTTAGCAGTCTTAGGGTAAGCAGTCTAACCAAACTGTAGGCTTGGTTAGGTTTATACCATTATCTAGCGATATAGCGACATATTTTCAACACAGGTTTTGAGGCTCGTCCACATAAATCACAGAGTCAAAAAGTCATTATATTTGTCACTGAACTGAATTGGTCAGAATTTAGTGTGTAATAGTGATTGCCAAGGAAGCATTATTTTCTGCGTTTTCTAGGTCTGCGAGTCTGCGTTTTCTACATCAGCATTTTCTAGACACCCCTTTTTCAAAACCAAAAAAACATCTCACGCACACATACAGTATTACAGGCTGGATAACAACAAGTGTTTCGTTGGTTGGATGATAAAGCTGTCATTTACACTGTAATTAACAGTATCTCTGTATCTTTAAAGAAGTCTTCGGTTTTACATTATGCAAAGATTACAAAATTTGAGTCTTTACGTAAATCGTGCCCTTCTCATTTTTGATTACAATTTCTTGCATTAAATTGATTCTTCTCATCATGAGATCTGAAATTTGACAGTCTTCCATTTAATGACAAGTGCAACAGATCACTGTTCTTTCCCGCAGCAAACTACACCTCGGTTTTACTGAGGGAAAAAGATTGGCCAACCTCGGTGGCGTGCGACCACTACCCGTGGCAACGACGAGGTATTGCCTTGTCCTGAGGGGTCAATACTATCAGGTGGTACTGTACAAAAGTCAGACCAGATCGACTCGGAGCAACTCAAATCACTCACCTCAGGTTGAGCGAAAAACGGTTTTGTAAGCCAAAACTATTCAACGATTAAGGTATATGAAAAAAATCATCAGAACATACAGCACAAATTTTAAAAGCCAACCAGCAAGAAGCAGTCTTATTGGTAATTTACAAGTATTCAGAGACCCAGGATAGGTTCCCACGACAATAAATAACTTGTGGTCAGAATGGGACTTAAACCTAGCAACTCTGCATTAGGCAGATTACATCAGACTGCCTTTTCAGGAAAGGCAGTCTGATGTATGTCGACTTTGGAAGGTCAAAGCAACTTAGATAGTAACGTAGCAAGCTAATTCATGCAAATGAATTCAATGAGCTTCAAAATCCTATTAACACTCTACAAACAACAGCATACTGAACCTTTCTTTCTTTCTTCACAGAAAATAGATAGCAATCAAAAACAACATTAAGGGGTGTGGCACTTAACTACAGAAAGACAATGGTTGCTAAGGAAGCTTTTTAGTAAAAGAGCCCTACAAAAAGGTTGCATAGATATTTCTAAGAGGTAACTCTTTCAAAAGAAATCTGACATCACTTCTTAATGAGAAGGCGCATGCACAACTAGTCCCATTCCTCTGCCAGGTGTTTCAGTGAAAAACAGGTAAAAGCTTCCAGGAGATGAAAGGAAGAGGCAGTTTTTTCCACCAGATGGGAACCATCCCATCAGTTTTGGTAAACTGTAGCATGGAATTTCAATTTGGACAAAAAATGGAACTGATATTTTGAAAGTGTATCAAAGGAGGGTCTTCTGACATCATAATGCTTTTGAGAAATAATTTATTTTAAATCCATGCTACAGATTTTGTGTTTAAATGTTCTCATACTGTTGCGTTAAAAATATGTGAAAAACATAGTTAACTCCCTGAGTTTTTTGGCAGTTTCTGTTTAGGTCATGTGATTTACCAAATGTGCCTGTGAGTTGAACCATAAAAAGGAATGTTAAATAGAACACACTTGGCATAAAAGGATTACCGCACAGTTCAGGGAATACAAGAAATGACTATTTGAAGAGGTCCATAGCAACGGTATGGTAGTTAAGAGCCACCCCCTTTCTACTTCTGTGCGTATCAGTATATCACTGGATGAAGTTTGAAGGGTAATCAAGAAACAGGAGTTGTTCTTCGGGGATCTTAAACCTTTCAATATGTTGCTAAAACAGAAACCATTACTTCATCTCCCCCCTTGGATAAGATTGTAACGAAATCAAATACAGGGTGGACAAATCTGTGACTACCCAACAAAACGTGCAAAGGTTTCGGTAATTTGTAATGACTGTGTACAAGAAATAATGCACACTCTAATTAAATGCAGCTAAGTAAAAGCATGGACAAAACTCTTGGCCAAAATTTAACATGAAGTGTACTTCACACGACATAATTTTACACCTTTTAAGCAACTAAGGCTAAACTCTTATCCATGCATGGTGGCCATTTTAAACAACTGAGTGAAGACTTCCTTGATTACAGGAACAACAATGTGGCTGAGATGGATTAAAAAACTGCCAACTTTTAGGCAATACAATTTGATCAGCGAGGAGTGACTCACATAGCTACCCCTCCACAAATTAATAACGTGTAACTGAACTTTATTTGCTTTTTTCTTTTCTTCAGGTACTCTGGTTTTTCCTCTTATCAACAACCAACATGTATTTGATTTGAATCTAACTGCTTCACTTGATTTGTCTGACTGACAATTTTAACCATAAAGCTTAACTGAAATATTTTCTATTTGGAAATTTAGGAAACTAACCTTCAGCATCCAACATCCTTGGAATGTCCAATTGTTTATCAGCAACCTCAAAGGCTAAATTAAGGTTCCCCAAGGGATCATCCTGAATTAAATATACCATAGAATTATTAGGGCAACAATCCCGTGTGGTAATGACAATGTTTACGAAGTAGAAAAAACTGAAAAATAACCTCACCCAACATACAAACAATGCAACATTTTTTCAATAATTATGCATCAGGCAAATTTTAACCTTTTTTGCAGGCATTTCACAAAGGTTTTGCACAGGAGGTCAGAAGAGTTCTGCAGGGGGTGGGGGGGACCTATATATATTACATTATAATATATTTTTTTGTAAAACAAAGTAAATAAGGATGATAAAAGCAAGCAGGAAAAACCCAAGCGTCAGGAAGCAGGGATGTCAAAATTGGCTACATGTAACTGCCAGAAAATAATCAACAAAAACTTTTTTCACTTGACAGCCTGCCTTACTGCAATGGGCCTTGGTAAATAAAGAGATTTTCTTTATTCTCACCACCTAAATGTACTCTTTCAACACAGCCTCAGAGATTATTTGTGAATTTTAAACATCATAAATTTTGCCCAAGCTGTATTAAGCACTATTGATTTTGTGTCACAGCTTGTTTCATAAAAAAATAACAATTTTATGATGTAGAACACGAAAATAGATTACATTTTCATGGACCAGTTTGTGGCATTAACATAGCCACAGTCTGACATCTACATTACTCAACATGACCGCCTTTTACAATAGTACATACACTCTGATTGGCTGCTGAGCGGGCAAAATTTTTTTGTAATGACCGGGCATTATGAAAATTTTTCTCAGCTTGACGGCTCTATGGACAAAGTACAACTATATTTTCAATAACTGAAAGACAAACTAGGATACAGATACTTCTTTAGTATAAGTGACGAAGAGAGCCAAAGAATGAAGAACAAGCCAAAACTGAGCAAAACAACATGAGCAAAGTTATCACTCACAAAGACAAAACAGTCAAGAGGAATTACAAAAGTTTGTTAAGAACAACAAAGTGAAAACACTGTGAAAAAAACGTCAAGGGATATAAAGTGTTTTTACCGTTTTCTTGGCCAGATAAATAAGACAAATGTTCAGATTTTGGGACTTTCCAGTGCCGGAAGAACTTTTAAGGGTCAAACACTTGTAAACACAGGTCAGTGTGCATTTATGAAATTTAAGTGGTTAAATTTGCCCTAGATCTTGACATAATAAAGAGAACAACTGTCTCATTGTCAAAGAAACTGTGCCTTGTGGTTTCGATTGCATCGGCAGGTTCGTTTCGATTCAGTGAACACGACTTTGAATGACCTCTTGTGCGTGCAAGTGGATGTGGAAAATTATTCCGGTGTTTTTGTTGTATTCTTGTTAAGAATAGCGCTAAAAAGGCCATGTAATAAATAACTTGTTCATCCGTTCAGTCATTACAGGGAAATCTCAGAGCTCGGCTTTGACATATTGACCGAGCGATAGCGAGGTCAATACATCAAGGCCTCGGTCTGAGATTTGCCTGTAATGACCTCACTGATCTTGGTTAATAAGTGGTATAATTATATTAACGGAGTGATTTAAACTTAAAGGTGAATGTTTATTTTTAGTTGAGTTAGAGCTGCTTTTTGGCATATCTTTAGAAGATTTTTAATTTTGATGAGGTCGCATGATGCTTGGACGACCTATGACAGAAGAAGTTTGTACTTTCTTGGTTCCTGCATTTTGTCGATTCTCATTCCAAACAAAGCTGGCGTGTTTCAATGAAATACCAGTACATCAAAAAGTGAATGATCTCATGGAATAAAGTACATCAATAAAACTCTTTTTTTGACCTTGAACTGACGAAATTTCCTAGAGCTGACCTGTCACATCACAAGCTAGTATGTCGGGCTTTTGCAGCTTTTGACAGTTGACTCCAAGATGACTTTTTTCTTTTTCCATTTGCTTGCTGTGGATTTGCTTCTTTTGTTTTAAACCTCATGTCATTCAAGAAAAATTCATTGCCTAACTGGTGAATTCCACAGTGAATTTCACTTCCTTTAGTGATTCATGCGATATCAGTTTTATGCACGAAATTTACTAGTTGGGCAATGAATTTTTCTAAAGAAGAAAGTAAAGTAAATGATTTAAATAAGCAGTAACCGGAAACACCAAAACGCAGACAATTCGAAAAGAAAAAAAAACTCAGGAGTTGCACTTTTAGGCTTGGCTTATTCTACTGACAATATATTAACTATAATAATTAATGCACCTGCCTGCTGATTTATTCAGTTACTTGTTAGCTGTCCACCATTTGAACAAACTAGGGCAGGTGCAAGAAAGATAACCAACATAAATTATAAGCAATGTAGAATAACAACTAGATGCATCTATTAAATTATTAAACAAGTTACAACATCACTTGAAGAAGGTAATAACTATAAACTGCTCCTACATGTATTTTTTAATAATAATAATAATAATAATTTATATAGCATTTTACAAGTTTCAATGCTTTACAGAATTAGAAAAATAATAATGATATCCATTTAAATGTTAAAAAAAAGGAATTACAAATCAAAATATTAATGGAAAAGATAAGTTTTAAGAGAAGCTTTAAAAGAGTTACATGGGGGCAGTTCTAAATATTTAGTGGCAACGCGTTCCAGAGTCTAGGGGCTGCTGCACTAAAGGCCCTTTCACCATAATGTTTAGAGTTGGTTCTAGGTACAATTAGCAAGTTCTTATCAGCGGAACGAAGTTTGCACGTTGGTTTGTATTTTGTTAAAATGTCAGATATATAGTTTGGAGCCTGATTATTTAATGCCTTATATGTAATAAGTAGAATTTTAAAATCAATTCGGGCCCTGATTGGCAGCCAGTGAAGTATTTGCAGTACTGGTGTGATGTGCTCCTGTTTCTTCGAGCCTGCTACAAGCCTGGCTGCAGCATTTTGCATGTGCTGTAATTTGTTTATCTCTTTATCGGGCAGCCCTGTGAGAACACCATTACAGGAGTCTAATAAATGAGACGTTAGAAACGCGTGCACAAGTCTAACACAACTTTCTTGGTCCAGATGACGCCTAATTTTGCCAATAAGAGAATAACATGACTTTTTTCGGGAATATTGTTTATTTGTGCCCGCGTAGTGTCATTTGCGGCCCGAGCGCAAAGCGTGAGGGCCGCAAATGACATCTAAACATCTTCAAAACATTGTTAAGTTTGATGTAAATGGGACATTGGATACATAGACCACTGACTGACTAAAAGTAGTGAAGAATGTAAGTTGGAGAGAATATGATTAAAAGGGCTTGTTGTGTTGATTGATGTTTCTCCTGCATTATGCTTTACAGATTACAACATATTGTCAGAACCAAGATTTTTCCACAAGCCTAAAGTGATTAGAATCAAGCTGTTGGAGAAACAGAATGGAATCGACAATTAAATTTACTGCTATGTACAGCACACTTGGGTTCAAAAAAAGATGGTGGTCTGTGTGCCATCATGTCAAACCACCAGACCGATGGGAATTTGGACAGGAAAGCCTGCTCATTCATAGGGGAAATGGAAAAAAATTGAAATTTTCATCAAAGCAATGGAAGCTTTTAATACAGTTAAAAGGGCTTGTTGCATTTATTGGTATTTCTACTGAAACAAAGTGCCCTTGCACTAAAAATTTGTGTTGAAGTTTCTCACTCCAGCACAAAAACAAACGAAAGAAATAGTGCAACAAGCTGCATCTCAATTCACACAAAAATAGCATGTTTTGAATGCAATAAATGTACATGTTTCACAAAGTCTTCACTTCTTTAAAATGGAAAAATACAATGGAAACACGGAACATGTATAGTTTCCTGCATGAAGGAATTTCCCACTGGTGATGACACCACAACTTGTGGCTACAAGGGCTTGATCGAGTTCCAGACATTCTTGAATTTTAAACATTTGTGCTATGAAAATTTGACATAGAATTTGAATGAAATAATCTTATCTCAATTTGATACATTTTTCTGTTGGAATATCTGAACCCATGTCGTTGTTCAATCGAGACGAGAAGACGAACATAAACATAGCATTCTTTGAATTATGGGTCTTTCCTTTAATGGGCAAAATTGTCGCACATATTTAGGAAACAATTGTGTTTGCTAAATAGCGTGAATAAATCGCACTGATTGTAAAATACACTTAAACTTCTCCACGTTAACATGACAGCAATTCGCAGTTTCTCTTAGTGTTCAAGACTAAAGTACTGATAAGAACAAAAAACACTTCACTGTTTATAAATGGAAACATTTTTAAGATCACAAAAGTACATTTGATTCGCCAAACAATTGCGACATGACATGCGACACAAATATCACGAATTCACTCTCTCCAAACGAGAGGCACACCCAATCGCAGTCCAATATCCCGGTCACGATGGGGGAGAGGGTATCAAAACAACTCACCTTGCTTAGCGAATTATAGTCAATAAGATCAGGCCGATGGCGGTGAATCAATGCGCAAAACGCTAACCCATCCTTGAAGCTGTGAAAACGAACAACAGCAATGATGACTTTGTGCACACGACTTTAAAACATGCATGCATAGACATACCGCAAGCACAATTAAGTTGGCAACCGATCATTATACTTAAATGCATGCTCTTTTTCCAATTGATTTACCTCGTGTGGAAGTTCTGCACGTTTACATTTTTGTATGGAGCTGTTTTTCGCTGGCACCACAAAAGTAAGCCATCCTTTGCAGCTGATTCTATTGAGAAAAGACGAGGAAATATAAATGTCACGATCACACTTAAATTTCGACGCATAAATTTACAAGATAAGAAAAAAGATAAAGTACATATTATTGTACCTTCTATGTTGATATCTTGGATAGCAAACCGCAAGATTATCGTCCAAATCATACCAAGGGTCATTTTAAGATTGCCATCCACGATTTCTGGAAAACGAACAAGTCATCAGGAAACGAGCCCATACGTGCACTGTGACAAAACTACACCTCAAAAACGTACCTTCAGCTCCTATAGAAACGAGTTTTACCCCTTTACTATAGACAAATTGTAAGGCTTTGTTAACGTTGGCAATTTTATGCAGCCGTTGTGAACCTCTTTCAGCTCTGGGAACTCTTTCCCCCGATATTACTTCTAACAACGCCAATAGTTTCAGGCCGTCACAAAAGTCGCGATCGATCTCTTCAATCTTTTTGTCTACTTTCCTCAAATGAGAATTGCACCATGCTGTAAACGTCTGAGAAAACAAAACAGAAAAACGCAGCTGCTGAAAAAACATATATTTCTGAGAATAATAACCGTTCTCGTGAGGATAGAGATGAAAATTAATAATTACCAAGAGTTTGCTTTATCAGACACTGTTGCGATAGCTTTTACGTTTAGAGACCTTACCTTTTTCTGTTGCCTTTCCCATGCAGCATCAAGTAAACCCCTGTCTTGGTCATCATTATAGTAGTAGCCGTAGTATTCTTCTGAATCCGCAGCCATGGAAAATTTTACGAAATACGCTAGTAAGGAAACCACAGAACGAAATTGCACTACTTCGAAACTCTATGTTCGAAACGTCCCCAAGGCCCTCTCGGGAAATTTACGCAATTCCATGGGTGATAACCGCTGGCCAAGTATACCAAAAGGATCCTAGCATGTATCTCCACTTTGAATCGAGAGTTTACGGTTGACTGCGGTGAGAATTTTGGCGGAAAAAACCTTTTCATTCGAAAGCAAACGCTAGCAACATGTATGAGCTTTTTTAATCTTTATTTTATGTGTGCGCATTTAAGATTTTGCTGTCTCGTCCCTGGTAGTCGAGCCAAATCGTTTACACGCGAAAAGGTTATGTCACTTGCCAGGGTCACCCTACCTGCCGAGGCAAGACAACTCGCCTCCCCGAGTTGTCTCGCCCACCTCATGTAAACGGTTGATAGAATTCTTTAACACAAATGAGTGGAAAAATATCGCGCCCAGGGTAACTCGGGGGGAGGGCTGTCCCGGGTACCCGAGACCATATTTTAAACTACATATTACTGCTGCATTAAGATTGTCAGTCCATTTTCTGAATGTGAAAACGCAACTATACTTAATAAAAACGAACAAGAAAGAAAGAAGGACAAATGATGATACGTATTTTTTGAAGATGCGTCTTAAAATATATGCATAATTAAATAGGGTCAACTTTGTCTCGGTCACGCAATTCTCACATAGACGCTCGGTAAAGTGAAAGGGGGCTTTCTCGGGTAACCAAGACCATGGTTGTTTCCCATTTAGAACAAATTTCCGGAAATTCCGATTGGTTTGTAAATGGAACACGACTCTTTGGTTCGTTCCACTGGAAAATTTCC
>OX421455.1:20870672-20878172 GCA_949126865.1 Montipora capitata | reverse complement strand
ACCGTCCTTAACAGATTTTACTCTGTCTAACGCCAGACAATTGGGCGTTACTAAACACAGGAACGGAACGGAACGGAACGGAACAGAACGGAATATACCAGAATAAACCGGAATATGCCGGAATGAGGCGGAATGACACCGGAATGAGATGGAATGAACAAGAATGGTACTGGAGCATACTGGAACAAGCCAGAATGACACCGGAATGAGGCAGAATAAACCTGAAAATGCTTTTGTTATGTCACATGATTCCCTAAGGGCATTGCATGTGTTTTTGCCTTTTGTAACATTTTGGAACACTTCGATCACGAGAAAAATTTGACAGGTATATCCGTCGCTAAATGAATAATTATTTCTTGTGGAAGTAACATTTTTTTCGTGAACAAATATAGGAGCAAGAGAAACAGAATGTTATTGTAATAATATTGTTTTTGTCTATGGATCTCGGAGGTGGCTTTCACTGTGTGAGTCAGTAAACCCATCAACATTTTTATTTCATTCTGACAGGTCAATTTTGCATTGACCAATCACAATCAAGTTCAGCAAACCACAAACTAATTACCATTGCTGCTTGCCTGCTTCCCACGGCCCACACGTGATGGAGATATACAGAAATAGATTCGCCGGAAGACTCTTTTTCTCTTCCCGATTGTTGGCAATAATGACATGGAACCTGAACGCAGTGTTTCCTTGTTTGAAGAAAGAAGTCAGAAGCACAGAAAAAAGATCGATCATTGATAATATATTTACATGAAGGATTGTGAGAACATATCGTGACTCGTTCGGCAAGCCTTGTTTTAATGTAAACTGTTTTTTTTTTGTCAGTCTCTCTATTCTGCAACATTTATTCATTCACAGAATGAATCATTTTTTGTTCCTTGTCATTCCAGTCCACGCTAATCAGCTTGATTCTGGTGTCCTTCTGGTTTATTCTGCCTTATTCTGTTGTCATTCTGCCTCGTTCCGGTATATTCCGGTACCATTCTTGTTTATTCCGTCTCATTTCGATGTCATTCGGTTTTATTCCAGAGTCATTCCGCCTTGTTCCAGCATATTCCGGTTTATTCCAGTATATGCCGCTTTATTTGTGTGTCATTCCGCCTCATTCTGGTGTCATTCCGGCTCGTTTCGGTACACTGTATATTCCAGTACCATTCTTGTTCATTCCGTCTCATTCCGGTGTCATTCCGGTTTATTCTGGTATATTCCGTTCTGTTCCCTTCCGTTCCTGTGTTTAGTAACGCCCCAGACAATTTTATTCGGCAAGTGGAGGTGTCCTAGGGTGTTGGAGGTGTCAATGGGTTAATGAGTAAAGGTTATCTGTGGTCTTGAGACTAAAACTACATTGCACAGTCACATGGCCCTTTTCTCATCTGTTATCTCTGATGCTTGATGTGACTGTTTGACACAGTTATGGGTCATAATAATTATTGTTTGGCTCATTTGACTTCGTGACTGACAGTTTTTCACTATTACATGTATGCTAAGTACTGAGTTCTTTATAATTTATCTTAGCTATGTCAACCATCTGCTTATGTTTTCTTGGGTAGTAAAAGAACTTTGTGTCCTATCCCGTCTGAGTCCCTCTGAGTTGGTTGAAGAATGGATTGCCCATGCAACAGGTGTTGGCTGTGATCACGAACCTACACTATTAACTCTGGTAGAGTTTGAGCAGAAGGTAGGTTGTAATCAAGAGAAAAGCAAAAGTAGCAGCAAAGTGGAATCTGCTTAACCCTTTTGTTTCCAAAGAGCGAAGGTGAAACTTCTCCAGATATTTTAGTCTCAAAGGAAAAAAATTCAGTCGCAAATCCAACTGTATTGGTTATTTCAGGCTCTCCTAAATGAAGCTTGTTATTATGGTGGGTGTGGTGAAGTAAATTCTTGATTGTTTTCTTGTAGCAAAGCCTGTCAAAAGAGAGGAAACGTTTGAAGCAGTTGAGCATAAACCAAGAAGACACCAAGCACTTAATGTTTGATAAAAACAACATTGATGAACTGTATCCTTTGATTCCCTCAGAATGAAAAGTGGCAAGTTCTATTCTCAAAGTAGTTTTGGGTTAATGGCTCTAGTACATTTACCCAGCTAATCTGTCACGAAAGTTGAGAACACAAAATTGTTGTGTTTTTTTCTTATATTGGTGTAATTTTTGTATATATTTTCAGCAAATCATTGAATTATAATTTTATTCAGACAAACACTTATCATGTTGTGCCTATAAGTTACTATTAAAAAAGTTGAGAAATTGGGTCTCAGTATGCCTGTTATGCTTTCTACTCGCCTTTTATTGTCTGTCAATGTGGCTACTTTCAAGACTCATTACATAACAGTGACATGATGTCATTGATGGTCATGTGATACTGTGACACTCCCTTTGTCAATCTCCTCTCCAAGAACGTATTGATTATAGCAGTCTTTCTGTTGTTTCGGGGCAGCTAGTTTACAAGTGTTTTCTAGCTCTGCTGGTATTTGTCTGGAGTGGGCCTTAGCTTTCTGACATGTTCAGAAACTACTTCTGGCAGGCAAGGCTCACAACCATATTTGACATGATTAACAGTTACATGTAAACAAACTTCATGGGTAAACAAAATGTAACAGTGTGTTTTGCCATAATTACCAAAGGCATGCAGACGTCACAGTCTAGCTAGTGGTTATAAACATACTTTGAACAACAACATGCTTTCTATCGTATAGTCTCCATTTCTACCATGCCATTACTTTCTGGATGGTATTGTGCAGTTCTTGTCTTCTTAGCCTGTGTAGGAGGCAGTTTGGTGAATTTTAGACGCTTCTTTCCACTGGGGTTGACTTTCGAGTGATTGTTTTTTAATTATGGTCGCGCAAAAAGCTGGAACGAAGTCAAACCAGAAAGCAAGGGGGGAGCAGTTGGAGTGAGAACCTGCCTACAATCAACCCCTCACCTCTTTCGAAACCTCCCATTTCCAATCATGTGTGACAAGTTCCAGGTTTTTGCATGACCATAACTAAAAACTAATCACTCAATAGTCAAGCTCGGTGGAAAGAAGCGTCTAAAATTCGCCAAACCGCCTGCTATGCAGGCTATTGTCTTCTCTGCATTGAAGAGGGTGTACATTTCTTAAAATAGTTCTTCAAAATTCTGGCCCTGGTCAGTGTGAACTGATGCTCATGTGCTTCCTACCTTGCAAGATATTTAATGTCTGATACCAATTTGCCTACAACTGCCTTGCCCTTTGCTTTGCAAGGGGAAATTCAAGTGTCCTCTTCAACAAGTAATCTCCTTAATAACTAGGATGTACATGTTTTACCAAATTCTGTGCTTGAAAGGTGGGCCAGTGATGCAATCCTTTCAACTGGGTTTCCTGGATACTTACAGACAAGGGGTAATCTCCCTGGCTACTGTGCAGAATTATTTTCACTGCAATTGTCATACTGGTGGCACAAATCTACAAAGTCGTTTTGTTGGCCATAATTTATGGTATGCATGCCAAGGAAACAGTGTCATATTTGCACTAGGGTCCAGTTCATTCACGGTCAACCAGCTGAAGGTTCATTCTAAAGGGCAGTAAGAACTTTTGATATCATCAATCTGTGGAGCACTATAAACTGCACACAAGCTCTGTGACAATCCCCTGACTCCAGGCAAGGGTAATGTACAGCCTGGTTTGACTGTAAGAAGTTCTCAGGGCGTTTTCTGTTGGCCAAGTGAAACTAAGTAATCATGTAAGCAGTGCCTAGGTTAGGGCTGTATTTTAAGTTATGGGCAGTGCTCCTGTGCGTGCAGTCAATGGTACATCTTTTACGTAAAAAGAACATTAAGACCATGGTGCCAGAATAAATGTATTTTACCAAATATCACTGTTGGTACCTTGACACAAAAATCCATATAAAGCATAAATGAAGAAGATGAGCAATTGTTTGAATGCTACCAAACTCCTGGAAAGGTCAGTCTAGGATCTTTCTGGATCGTTGAGGATTTTTTCAAAACTTTCAAGGAACTAAGATCTTTTAAGATGAAGAGCTCTTGAAAATCTTCTATGGAGATTTGAGAGACTTTTAATGCCTGCATTAATTTTGTAAAAAACTTGCAAAGATTCAAGTTTGTAAGGGTAGTATCAATCTTGACAAAATCAAGCAAGAGTCTTTGTAGAGAGCTTTCTTATGATCCTAAGTACACATAGTTGTAATGTGTTCAGATTTGTACCAAAATACCAAGGGAGGAAATGTAGAAAATGTGCAAGCATAGATTTGTGTTGTGTCAAGATATGTTTTCTGTTGTTTTCTTTTGTTTTAATTGAGCAGAGAAAAGAAAAATGAAAATAATATTTTGTCATTACATTTCTTAAATGAGGGTGCTGTTAAAAGGCCACATACAACTCCAGAAGCACCAATAAATAAAAGGCACACATCTATTGGACGAAGCCCCAGCCCTGCTGTGTTCTCTACACCCACCTTCTCTCCTGCGAGGTATTTATTATGAGTTGCAAATGAAAGGAGGTTGACAATTTAAAATAAATACATGATAGTGACATTGTGAATCTGAAAACCAGGAACACTTTGATTTTATTTAAGCATTTTGCATTGTGCAGCAACCAATCAGAAGTGACATAAAACCACAAATTAATTACTATTACTGGTTGCGGTTTAGTTTTCGTGCACGTGGTTGGGTTTTTACTTGAAACACAGTATTTAACATTTCATAAAATTAATATTTTATGTGAGCATGGCTTTGGAGCTGTTTTAACAAAACTTAAAAGTGTAATCCAGACATCAACAAAGTGTGTAGGTGATGGCCACCTCTGTCTCATCAGACTGCCCAAGTCTTTGCATTGCTGCTTAAAGGCAGAGTTACACAAACAAAACTGATCCAAATAGTTATACGGAATAAAGATGTCATGCCATAAGGGCACAATGCACTCATGGTAAATCTTTCAATGCTCAGTGCTGGAAATAATTTTTCTTTATTCAGAGGACATATGTCCTTTCAAATCTTCCTTTTGGTCGGACATTTGACAAATTGGACCGGACATAATTTATTGACTGACAACACCTTGAAGAAGAGGACTCAAGATGTGCTGGTGACATGTTCGGTCATCGTGTCCGATCATAATGTGAAATTGGCCGGACATTTTCAAAATTTGGTCGGACAATGTCCGATGACCGACTGTTATTTCCAGCACTGATGCTTATTTTGACAAGAAGCAATTTGAAACACGAGAGGCATAGATAACAATTATTTTCAAAGGGCTTCTGGGCTGCTCTGTGTCTTAATTACCTACTAGGCCACTTGCCAGATTGTCCCGTCAGCATTCAGAAGGTGTTTTACTAAACATGGCACTTTCACTAATGAGCATTTAGCCATAGGGGAGGGCCAAGCCAACTCTATTTTTGGCTTCACCACGAATAAGCAGATTATCAGACAACATGGTAAAAGAGGGATTGATTGCTGCCATCAGGGGCTTTTTAGTGTGCAATTTATCACAGAGCTCTGTATGCATCCTCGGTTGATTTACAAATCATCTGCAGGTGCCTAAGGCACTATGCCTTTTGTAGTGCGTCCTTTTGTTTGAGCAAGGGTCAAAGGCACCCCAGTCACCTCTAGCTGTGCTCCTGTACACTCTTAAGATGTGATAATAGTATTTCATTTAATCACCAGTACGATCGGAAATATCATTTAAATTACTGTATTTTAGTTAAACTTTCTTTAAAATCTGTAAGTTTACACTGATCACATCCTTTGTAAAATTAATACTAAAACTGGTCAACAGCAAGAGCATCACCTTTGGGATAAATAAGAACACCATATGGAACATACATGTATTAGAAATAACAGTTATTTTATGGGTACAACCCATTGCTTTTAACAGTGCCACTCCATCAGTAAAGTATGGTTCACGTTCCAACTCTGGAGAGGTTGTATTTACCTTTAATCCAAGTGGTGCTGATCCTGAGCAGGTTATCAGACAACACATTCCCACATCCGGCCTGACAGTACAGCATGCAAACCCGGAAATGGCTTTAGTGAAAAATTACAAGTACATGTTCCAAAAACAGGCAGAGAAAGCTGTTGGTAAGTAAACTTGTTACAACATTTACAACATTATCCATGTTTCGTTAATTAATGTTGGTCTTGACAGTTTTACAATGACATTGTGATAAAGGCTTTATTGGTCCTTACTGGGGTTTGTAGAATGGTATTGCACATTGAATTTTAATGTGTAACTCTGAAATTGTCCTGTTATTTATAAATCATTATTTTAGTCTGAGATCCCTTATATCTTATGGAACTTGTAATTGACAATAATAATAATATTAATTATTTTATTGTGACCTCTCACGCGAAAACGTACACTAATGGTTTCCCATTAAATGGCTGAAGCCGTTGTGTACCCGTTGAAAACATTTACTAGAGCGTTGGAGGCATTGAGAAAGCCGTTGGGATTTTTCCTTTACCCATTAAAAGCGTTGAGAAAAGCTGTTGGAAATATTTGTCCCAAAGCGTTGGAAAAAGCCGTGGGTGTTTTTTCCCTTACCCATTGAAGGCCTTGAGAACAGCCGTTGGAAAAAAATTTTATGTTGTGGAGTCGACAACTTGTTGACAATGAAAAGTCAATGCATTCTTCAAAACAGACTAGCATGTTCACCAGCTGGGGTTTATATATTACTGTTGAGTGAGACAAAAGTAAACACGCATGAATGTTTAGGATCTACAAAAAGCGACACACACGAACCGACTGATAACAGTGGACACACTAGATCATTATCGCCAAAGACAGTTTATAGTTTTTCACTATTTTCACTTTATGGGAAGACGAAAAAAGGTTGTCTGAAATTTTTGAAAATCTTTTCTGGAAAAAGGTCCCGTTTCATTTAATTTTCACCCGATATTTTGGAATAATTGCACGCTTTGATTTGTTGAAATAATTGACAAGAGCAGTGTCATGCAACATTTACCAATTTGATCAAGCTAAAATTTGCATACGTACTGCGGTGTTTGATATTTGCATGTGGTAACTCAACGCTCAGCAGTGAGTTGTCTTTCAGTCACTTGTTAGTAAAGACTTAATTAATTCCAGGGAACATTTTGTTTGTTTAAATCAAGGAATAATTGAGAGCATGGTAATAATAAATTATTACCTTGTGAACAAGCTCTGCGGTGGAGAAAATTGGCTTGCGAGCAAAGTGAGCTGAGTGCACTTCACTCTCTGATTTTTTCCACATACTTTTTCTCTGTATTGGAGGTATTGTGGGGATATGTAACGCCAAAAATTACGCAAAGTTTCAAAGCCTGATCTTTGCCAATTTGCAATAATTGACATGGATATACTGTAAGACAATTGAGATAAAGAGTGAAGTTCGATTTTGTCTGGACTCAAGGTGTTGGAATTGTCTAGCTGCGCTCTAGATGTTTTGATCTCATGCACCTCAGCCACTCGTGTCGTTTGGTTATGATTTCATATATCAGCCTTTCCCATGTCAATGCCAAATAACATTGATTACAGCCGAGAAATTGACACGGTGCA
>OX421455.1:20843172-20853172 GCA_949126865.1 Montipora capitata | reverse complement strand
AAGGCTTGGCTAAATCTATGTGTTAGTTCAGGTGGCTCCAAAGGAATTTGAACCCAAGACCTCTACAATGCCAGTGCAATCTGAAAGACATGCAAACGCAAACCCAACAACAGACCGAGAGCAGTTTATGAGATCTTATGTTGTAGGCCAGAGCTGCATTGTTGAGACCGGTAGGAATTTGAAAATATGGGAAAATACAGGACACATTTGGAGCGAAGTTCAAGTCTAGAAATTTGTAAGAAATTGCGAATGGAAATCGATAAAACTTACCACATGGCTTTTCGTAGTTGTCCTTAATACTGACACAGAGTTTCAGAAAAATATGGTCCACGTCATCCTTCCATACAAGGAAAACAGAAAGGTGCCATCTTGGCCCAATCGACCCAAATCCAGCACAGTTTTTTCCACAAACCAAATCCAGTCGGTAAATAAACCCATCCGACTCATGGAATAGGAGATGCCCGAAACCCTGAAACCACTAAATTAATGCTCCCCGGCTTAGCTGAGCTAAGACAGCAGGCTCCGTGAAACTTGTAAATCCACCTCCAAATAATCGTAGGGATAACAACCTGGCTAGTGTGAAAATGACAGTTAAACTCAGGGCACTTGCTGACGAGACTGATTGACTCATATTGTTGAAATATCAGTCAAATGTCACCAACAATAGTCCTTCTCAGGACTCTCTAACCCACACAATCTCACCTCATCAAGTTGTGATAATTTTTATTACGCCTGGGTTCAAACCATTAGCTAGAAAAGGGTTATCATAATTATGTCCAAGAGGTGGCAGGTCTGATTACTAAACAATAAACCATATTTGTGGAATGATAACAAGAAGGCATTACGATAGTAATACAATACAATGCAATGCATACTTAATTGACCACTCCTCATAGGAGCTTTTCTGGGCCATTATGAAATAATTTTTATAGTCAATGAATTACAGAACACAACAACAACAACTGTTCAGGATCCAAACTGGCCGGAGGCAAACCAGTTGGCTACTTGCAAGTGCAGCTGACAAGTGGAACCAGGGACTACCTGGTTCAAATTCAATGAGTGGTCAGAATGGGTCTTGAACCTGGGAACTCCATATCTCAAGGCAAGTGCCCTCACCACTGGGCCACACTGCCACCTGTAGTGAGTTGTACTGAAGTTTTCTTTGTCTTCCTAAGGGAATGCAGCTTCCTTTCTGGTCGTCACTGGAACCTAATCCTGTCAAGTCATTTAGCCAAGTGTCAGGTAATAATCTGTCTTACAAAAACTGATTAAAATGTAAGGCATACAGAGATCCCAAATCAAATGGAATGGTTGTAGGATCAAATAAATGGGCTTTTAGGGCAAAAGTAGAGCTAATTTTCTACTGTAGGCTCACTTGGTGTAAATTACATGGCATCCTATATAGATTGTTGTTGCACTAACAACAGATATGAATTTTCCTGGTTTCCAACAACACGGCTTCGCACTGGCACCTGCCACACTGATGGGAGCTGTAACTTTGTTTTTGTTCGATAAATTGCTGTTTTTTTTTCATTGTTGCTAAAAAGCCCTTGAGTGCAAGAGTAGTCAGTTGAATACAAATATCAAATCATTTCATTAACCAATAGCTTTTTGCCTTTAGAACCATTCTTGATGATGGTGGCTGCTGGTCCGTTCACAACGTCAGACAGCCTGCTTTATGAACCTCTAACTGACCTGATGAAGACAGTTGAAAATGATAAACCAGATCTCCTTATTTTAGTGAGTCAGATGTAATATTCCAGACCTATGATTCTTGCAGTGAACTGCCACTAATAACAATTTTTCACCTTTTATATAAGTGCAGAATCCTTGAAGCCCTAATGATCCAACAACTGAAGTCTAGTTTGAATAGACAAATCAAGTAATATATCGCGAAACCTTTCCCATCCGGGATTACCTAAAAGATATACCATGAAAACCACTAATCTGTGGAATGGGCCCGAATTATTGAGTGACTGCCCCGCCCACTTCAGTTAAACATTTTGACGAAATTCCCTTTTCATGGTGTGAGTAGTAGCCAGCTTTCGCTGTCAAGGTGTACTGGAACAACCACAACAATGGAAAGGTGTTTCCAAACTCATGAGTCCCTGGGGAAATGGATAAAAATGTTTTTGTCCAGCAAAGAGGTTGCAGGTGCAATCAATTTATTGGACTCGTTGTTACTTTGAGTGCATGAAAGGTTCCCTGGCCTGAAAAGTAATGTCGAACACAACACATCTCAAGAATTTGAACTATTTACAAGCAAAAGTAGGCAGGGCAGTGACTTTGTAATTCAGGCCCATTCCACAGATAGTGATTTTTGTAGTAAAATAAGGGTTTAGCGGACAAACGTTTGGTTTTTTACTTTTAAAAAAATTTTAGTGTTGTAAATAGTTCTTTTTCAACATAATTTTTGTTCTCTTATTTTGCCTCCTAGTTGGGACCCTTTGTTGATTCTAAACATGATCAAATTGTGGTAAGCTCTGACTTATTCACATCTTTATGTAGTTGGGATATTCTGAGTAAGGCTGCATAACAAAGTGTAGCTGCCTACTGAAACTAACTGTGCTCGAAATTAGAGGTCGTCCAAGATGACCAAAAAGTTTGCCGGGTGACTAGTTTTTGGTAAAATGAAAGGCTTGGTTGCCCAAAGAAAAAAACAATGGACAACCCAGTCAAAAGTAAAAAATGTATTACATAAGCAGCACCCGACTCACTCAACGGTTATCTAGTGTCAATGTCTGATAGTAGTGTGAAGTTAACATTAATTAATTAATTTGCTGCAGTTGAGCATTTTCCCCTGTTTTGTGGCTTTTACAAAAATTTGTCAAATTCACATGTACTGTGATGTAAATGGCAATGGAGATAACGTAAACCCAGACTTCCACCAAAAAACCACAGGCGCATACTTAGAAGTACACTTTCCCTGTTTAAAAGATCCTTTTTCAGAAAAACGGTGAGGCTGAGATTAACCAAAATTTTAAGAACGTAGTAAGAACATTCCTCAGGTTGAGAGGCCATTAAGAACGTTTTTATTTTGCTCATTTGTATTTGAAATAAAAGCATAAAATAAAAGTAAGTTCAAAAAGACACCTGTTAATTTTAACTGGAATTTTCCAATTTAATGGTCCCCCATTACTAACTTTAAGATCTTGAGAGAGCTGGATTGAGGAGAAAAGGACGTCAAAGGCGTACTAGTTTAAGAATGCAATACGTGTGTACGCCGCAGAATTAATATGCAGCACGGGGGTTTTGGGCTTTCAGACTTATAAACTCACGCTTTGCATATATAATAAGCTGCGTTCACACTCTAAAATTTTAAGCTAGCAAGCCTTTGATGTCACTTTTCCTTGGATCCAACCCTCTGAGGTCCAATCGGTCAGTTTTGAACGCGAGCAATGGCGGACTATGAAATCCAAACTAGTAAAGCAAAGTAAACGGTGACTAAGCAAACACACTTTCAGAATCTGAAAAAAAAAGGAAGTGATTTTTTTGTTTATCACAGGCGCACTTAACGGGCACATTTTGTATAACATAGCTATCGTTTTCTTATTGCATGATATACATCTAAGTTTGTAATAATGAGCACTTCTTTTTTTATAATCGTTCCAAAATAACACCATCAAAGTCATCAGGGAAAAGAATAAGAATGTTTTCAGCCTCACTTCGCAAAAATATAATTATAAGAACGTTCAGCCTTATTTCCAAAATTAGACGTTCTTGTATAAAAAAAAAGAGTGTATGGGATACTCAAGCTCTAACACCATGCGATTGCATCTCAACACCGCGTGCAGGGTTTCCCAATGGGCAACCAAGCATTCATCGTGGCAACCAGATTTACGGGTTTAGTTGCCCGGCTTTTGAAACAGGGACAACCTGGATTCTTTATAATTTCGAGCACTGAACTAAGCCATAAAAATAATAGTTTTCGGAGAACCATAGGTTGATAAAATAAGAATGTGCAATATGGCAAAACAAAGTTGACAAATCCTCTGCATCATACAGAAATGCTGTAAAGGTAACAAAATTGTCCATCATTTATCTCATAGCTTACCTAGTGAGTGCATGGACCATCTGCAGTTTGAGATACCATCTCAGGAAAAGAACCATGGCCCTCTCTAGTTTAATGTGGGAAGGGGCATGGGGGGGGGGGGGGGGGTTGAAAAATAAATTACTGGAAAAAAACTGCAAGGGAGTTACCGGTATCTAAGCAACCAAACCACTGTGGCAACTTAAGGATGTTCGCGCGAAAATCTTCCTACATTAAAATTTGTTTCATTTCGCCTAAAGCTAGGTCATAAACTGCTTATTCCATAAATTTTAGAAAAATAGGGGATCACCGAGTTTGTTCCGGGGAAAACGGCAAAGGAAAAAATGCCCTAGTTTCGATAGATGGGTCATCATAATGAGATGTAGCCTCATCTACTCATCCGTCGAAAATCATACAAATAATATGTTAGAGCTACGTTTTATGTGCATAGAAAAATAGGAGGTAGTTTTTTTAGATAACTGCATGCCGCTAGGAATGTCGTAAACAGTAGAGTTAACCCTCAACGAGCGTTTTCGCAAGCGCTACCCGTTATAACCACTTCCGGAATTCAGGACAGAAGGAAAGAAACATTAAAAAAAAAGATAACTTCTTACATTGTGATTTTTTTCATTTCATCATATTTTGTAGATTGTAAGAAGAGTAAGTGATTCATGTTCTAAAAAATCGGGTCACCGATGTTCTAAACGAGTAAAATTGATGTGATGTTGCGAAGCCCTTGGAAAATTTCGTTTGTCACGTTTTTGCGTGACCTGTCGGGGAAGGATGGAACCCAAGACAGGATCGATCGATGAAAGGTTTTTGTAAAAAAGAAAATTTATTGAGCATAGCAACAAAGTTTCAAGCAGGCGTTATCGTTATTTGGTTAGTATTTTGTATCATGCCTCTCCATTGCCGTGATACTCACCTTCTAGAGTGTAGGTTTTGTGAAATATATTATTTGGCTGTTTCCTCGTAGGTCCGCAATATTCAAGTGGATGAGGATCAAGACAATATAATGCTGCTCTATTTTAAATGAAAGTAAAGGAAAAGAACTTCAAAAACATGCATTTATTTTCAACTAAGAAGCTCGTAACGTAATAAAAACATTTAAAAAAACAACCCTATTAAGTTTACGCAACATCGGCAACTAAAACTAACCTTCCTCGAATTTTCAAAACTTTCAGCCACTACTCGATTAGCTAGCTTTTCCATACTTTCTCCTGCCTCCCGCTCCTTTCTGTTTAAGGTTTCACAATGAAGGGGAAATAAATGTGCCATTCTTTTGCTGGCTTGGAAATTTTTCCCCGGCCGTTTTTGTCGCTATAAGATCTTAACTGGTGCTAAGTAATGCGTAACATATTACAGTCGCGTTACCTGCGCAATAAAAGTTGCGCACAAACAATTGGCGCGAACGTCCTTAAATGACCATCAGAGTCAACTAACATCCATGCATTCTTTCAGAATGGTGATCTGGAAGAACCATTTGAAGATTTGTTTGAAAAACAAGTTCAGGAGATTGTAAAAGCTACAGAGAAGTATGGAGAATTTGTTTTTCTCTAGAATAGTTACAGTTTGATGTGTCCAAAGCCTTAGCCCTGCTGTAATTAACCACTTCCCAAGCTCTTGAAATATGCATGAATATGACGAGAGCCTTGCAGCATTTTGAGGTAATGTGTTGAATAAAAAGGCTTGTGTAGGACATGAACAGACTGGTTGTAAACTTGAGGAATGTGCAAGGATTTTGCAAAAAGAATCATTGTTGCTGGCTTAATAAGTCATATCATTCCTGCCTGGCTTTGCTTGAAGTTGATCTCTGGCTATTAAAACCTCTGAAACACCTTGGAGCAAAAAGAAGCAGCCGATCTTAACTTGCTGTTCTGAAACAAAAAAAAACTTTTGTGTACAACTTTCCCAAATTCTAAGCACAATTATTTAACAATTTATGGATTAAATCAAAACTTCATGTGCTATTACTTACACATATCTTGGAGTTAGGAGACTAAGTTAGTGTGGATACTATACACTCACTCACTCACTTACTATAGGTCTGATGTTTATTTACATGTATGTCTTCAGGCTATCCAGTACAGTGGTGTTTGTGCCATCACATCGGGATGTGCATCATGATTTTGTTTATCCACAGCCACCATTTAGTACGAAAGTAAATCTGGGAGAACTACCAGAGGTAAGTTACTGTGAATGACAGTGACACATGGTGCTGTTGGTTTTCACGTATTATTTTTGTTAGATTTTACATTGCTGAAATGCATGAAACAAGTGCAACAAGCTGATCAGAAATGCATTGTGAATGTCAGGCTGCGTCCTTGGATTCAAGGGTGAAAGATTTTATTTATTCTGTCTTGACTTTGTATTATACTTGTAATGTATACTTGAAATAAGTAGAGGAAACCCAGTATTTGAAAGCGTCTTCAACGTAAAGTGCTTTTTACACTTTTGTAATCTGTATAACAGTAGGGAAAATAAACAAGAATTTAAATGATCTCTTTGCTGCCATAACATACCTTTCTATCTTGATAAAGGAAATACTTATTATTCCCCAATTGCCTTTCCTTTTATTTGAGCAAGAGAGAAGTCATATTCACATGAATTTATGTTACGACTGTTTTGGTCTTTTGTAGAGAATCCATTTTGTGTCAGATCCTTGCACCATTGTTGTAAATGGTGTGACCATAGGGCTTACCTCCACGGATATATTATTACATTTGGGTAGTGAAGAGACAGTCTGGTAAGAGTGCATTTCCTTTCAAATATCAGCCACACTTTCTCTGCCCTTCTCTTGATTGCATTTGTTTTTTTTAAAAGGTAACCTAGCTGTTCAGAAGAAGTACAGCTCTCCTTTCATTTGTCTGGTGTAACAAGTGGCCAACCATGTGAAGCCCATAATTCCCGTAGGAATGAACTTAGGAAAACACTAATATTATTGTAGTGTGTTTGTTGAGTTTGCCCACAATAAAGACTGGGATAAGACACGTGGGTCTAGACTTGCAATTTGCTTTAGTGCATCCTGGAAGTCTGATCTGTCTGGTCCGTCTGCCTGGAAGATGCCTCAGTTGCTAGGGTGTGCGGACCTATGTTCATCCTAGACAAATTTCGCATTTCAGCTGTAATTATTGACATATTTGGCGCTAGGATGACGTGACGTAGAGTGCTTCAAATGAACAGACCAGGGACTAGTTTGGTTAAAGAACTGTGGAGCAATCAATTGACAAAACCAGGGTTTTCTTTTGGTTTGGGTGCTCGTCAGAACCCTTTCTTGGTTGTGTAACTTTTAAAATTTTATTTCATACATTTTTTATTGTAGTCCACCTGGTTCATCAGACAGACTTGGTCGTCTTGTTAAACACATTCTTTATCAGCACAGGTAACTTCAGTCTTCAGTCTGTTAGTACTTAATTCTTAATACAAAGAGGACATAAAAACTACAAAAGCTGCTGCAATCAGTCAAGTAATAAATAAGATTAAACTAAAAAGAAAAGAAATTCAGTCTACACTACAGCGGTAATCGTTTCTCTTGCACAGCGTCAGCTGATAGTAAATTCCAGATCCGTATAGCTCTAGGGAAAAATAGCTGTATAGAAGAACGCAGCACTGAAGAATGCAGTTACTGTTACAGACTTGTGTTTACATAAAGGTACTGATATCTCCATGTAACATTTTTTTCCGCTTTACAGCTATTACCCGCTTCATCCTCCTGCTGAGGACGTCAACTTGGACTACGAACAGTTTGAAAAATATGCATTGCTTCCTTGCAATCCTGACATCTTGATTCTTCCATCAGATCTTCGATACTTCGCCAAGGTAAGTATTGTTTTGTTCGAAAAAATCTTGGGGAAAAATGGAAACATGTTTATGCCCTTCGTGGTCCACTTTGAGTTGTTTTGATACTTGCTGATATCACTGAACAGCCGTTGACTAAATGGTCAATCTTTTATTTGTTACCCGTTTAATGCTCCTGTAAAAAAAGACACGCCCTGATGCATGTCGCGGGAGTTCTTGCACTGCTTTACCCGAGGAGACGTAACTGAAATAAAAAATGTACTAATGACATCTGTGCATAGTGGGCAGTATGAGTGATTGAGGAAATTGTATCGGTTCGGAATTTTTTGTGGAACATAATTGACAATTATTCACCGAATTGGAGGTATTAATCACCCCCGAGTCAGCCAATCGGCACGCGCGGAGAGCACTAGTCACTTGTGTGGTATTTACTAATTAACAATTATTCGCTGAAGGCGAAGTGATTATCGACTTCGTCTCGGTGAATATTCACCGATAATCACTGAGCCTGAGGCGAATAATTGTTTTAGTATAAATACACAGGTGATTATTTCAAAAAAGAAAAAAAAAAACATTTCAACGCGAAATCATCTTGACCGCGCACCGATGGCTCAAGTTGGTTGAGCATCGGGCTGTCATGCGGGAGGTCGTGAGTTTAACCCTGGCCGGACCAACACTCAGGGTCACTGAGAAGAATGTGCTGCCTTTGTAATTACATCGGCAAATGGTTAGACTTTCAAGTCTTCTCGGATAAGGACTGTAAACCGAAGGTCCCGTCTCATAACCCTTGTTGGAAATAAATAGTATGGGACGTTAAAGAACCCACTCACTATTCGATAAGAGTAGGGGACGTAGTCCCCGGTGTTGTGGTCTGACCTTATCTGGACGGGGGCATCTTTCACTTCCTAAAATAAAATTGTAAACTGTGTAATAAGAAGTCTGGCCAAAGTCCCCAAAAAAACATTGTAAATTAGTCCTGAAAAGCCCCGAGGGGAGAGACTAATAGCTTCACTCACTCCCAATCTTCACTTACAGTGGCAAAACGACTACTGGCAGCCATTTTGTTCGTCGAGGTGATTATCGGCTGATAATCCGAGATAGCGAGCCAACGAGAGCGCGCGATTTTGAATAATCACCTGTGTATTTATATTAAAAAGTAATATGCACCTCACGGATTGGAAAGTTTTTACTACAGGCTGGTTTTGTTTCTATAAACGCTAACTGACATTGTTTCATAAGAAACATGTTTTCAAGACATGTTTCTTATTTATGTAGATCTTGTTGTTCAGTGTTTTGAATTTTGCCTCTTGTCTTAATGTTATGATTTATCTGTTTCTGCAGGATACTGTTGGCTCTCTGTGCCTGAACCCAGGCCGACTTGCCAAAGGCCTTGTGGGCGGGACTTATGCCAAAGTGTGGATTAATCCATCTCCTAACCATTTAGACAAGTCGTCGTCGCATGTTCTTCCGAGTTCTTTGGTTCGAGTGATCCGAATATAAATCAGTCTTTACGATTTAACAATCGAAAACGACAGGATAAAAGCATTAATGACCTACATGGTACCAAGAACTTTGTAAAAACAAGCCCGACTGATTCGCTTGTAAATTTCCATTCCATGCAAGATCAAAAAAGGATAAACATCATATTCCAAAGTCTGAATCGTTTATTGTCATTGACTTCTGTTATAAGACGAAATTTTAAAAGCCTTTCTGAAAAATTTCCTTGTCAAGAGGCAACCTCGTTCCCAGTGTTTCTCTTCTCTGCCTCCATCGACAAAGGAGGGAGAAGATAGACCCTGGGACCGAGGTTGGTCAAGAGGCTGCGCATCATGCATGTTGATTCTATAGGCCTTATTCACGATAGCTGCCATGTTGGTTTTCAAATTGTCATGCAAATTAGCCATGTATTATGCTGGGGGGGAGGGGGGGGGGGCAAACATTGGAAAAAAGGCAAATTGCGAAAAATCGGCTCGTCGAAATATTGAAATAACATTGCTCAAAGCCCATTTTAGTATTTAGAATTAAGTACCTTTGATAATAATTATATATATTTTGATTGCTTTTGACAGTTTGACTTTCTACTTCGTTAGCTGCTCATTTTTCACCAAAAAAACGTCGAAGTAACTTGTGTAATCATTCTATTTTACTGCTTAGGTGATAAACATTCAATGA
>OX421455.1:20828172-20838172 GCA_949126865.1 Montipora capitata | reverse complement strand
CTTTTGCCTTGTCTTTGCTTAGTGCAACAGCAAGACATGCATGACATGCAGGAAAACGTCCGTCAGAGCAAGTTGCAATTAGTTTTTTTGCAGACTATTTATTTAAAGAAGAAACGAGTGAATTTTACTCAAGAGCGTGTTTTTTTATCTGTAAACTGAATTTATTACCAAAGCTTAAAAAACTCAAACTCTAAATGGGACAGGACATTATAAAATAATTAAAAGTGTGAACGTGTGAGTAAAAGGGCCTCTGCCGGCACGTCTTCTGGGTGACCCCTCAAATGGTGTTGATGACCCCCGACTTGAAAAAATTAACTGGAATGCTGCAGTTCAATACCACACAATTCAGTGCCTTCTGTTTTTCTGTAACACGTACCACAGGCAACCCAGTGTACGCTTCACGGAAGCGTCTAGTTATATATGCTTCTAAGGAGGCTCGAAATAGTTTTCAGCTGAGCGCGCGCGCGTAAGCCACACACGCAATTCGTAAGCTGCTTGCGTCAGCTCATGATTTAAATGGCTCACCAGAAATAAACAAATACCGCTAATTTCGCTTACCTTTCTCCAATTCCTATATACATGGCATATAAATAGACATCTCCTATTCACGAAAACTACGAAAATTCTACTTAAACGGTTTAATAGTTACTTAAATCCGTTTGTGTTGACCTGTAGCTCCACTCGCTCGCGGACTCGAATGAGCGGGTGACGCATGCGTAAATGCTGATCTTGTAACCCCCTAATTTTTCCTGATTTTGCAACTTTGCTCGTTTATATCTCTGCTTCTGGACAGTGAATTTTTTTCATTTTTTGCATGTTAGCCTAGATTAATTTAAACCGTTTGTCTTTCAAATTTAAAAAAAATCTGTAGGTGAAAAAAATAATTAGAGACAATTCAAAAAAACTTATTTTTCTGAAAAACTGACCTACAGATTTTGTTGAATTTTAAATATTTTAGAGAGTATTTCTAACATTATCTGGTAACGATGAATGGGAAAATTTCACCGTCCCGTTTCTTCAAAAAGGACCACATATGTTGATTTTAAGGCTCAAAGAAATGCCTAATATCGTTGCCATGGTAACATTATTTTGGAGGAAAACATAATTTGAGAAATCTACGATAGGTACTTAATACCCTGGCCAAATTTCGTCTTGATATGATTGCCCTAACTGTATCTAAGGACAGAATATGTTTATTTGTTTGAAAAAAGGAGAAACTATTTCGAGCCTCCTTAACATTTCTTTGCTTTGTTTCTTCTAAAGTAATTACAGTTGTAATGCGCAGCTGATCATTCTTATGTTAAGCTGCGCTTAATAGGGGATTGAAAAATTTTGTTTTGCCCCATTGAAACTCGTTCCCAAACATTTCAACTCGAGGCTCAGGGAAGGAAATCTATTGTCTGGTTGGCAATATGGGCACCGCGTGAATAAGGCCCATGGTTCGAAACAAACTGTAGAAAACAGTTGACGTTTTTCAGTAAGTGTTCTTTAAGTTATCATTGGAGTAGGGTTAACATTATGGGGAAATTGGTATAGAAAAAGAAATAAAAAACAAAGAAAAGATAAAAACGTCGAGAGAGAAACCGTGAACACCTAAAATATGCCATGCAAGAATGCTTATTGTGTTTAAGCCAGTAATGTTTGAGGACTTCACACACCAAAAGCGCGAACTGAAAAACTGTTATTAGTCGAAGAACATTCTTTTGTCTAGAAAAACAGCTTTCCCTAGTTTGTATCAAGTTACCTATTTTATTCGCAAAACGACCAGAATTAGCTCAAATTATATCAATTACCTGGAAAATCGAAAGCCGGCACAATTCTTACCCCGCAAACATAAACACTCTGCCTTTTAGCGAGTGGATTTCGGACGCGTGATTTGGACAGAAATAACGTTCTTGACTTATTTCAGGTGTCCAAAGTTATATCGCGGTTGCACTGTAACTCGTCATTTAGTAAGAACGATGCAATTCCTTATACTCCTCTCATGCACACACACGGGTATCTCACTGATAAAAACATTCTCAGAATGTTTTAAAATAACTTTTGAGGATAGCACAATCAAGGAATACTAGTACTAACGAACTACATATAGGGTTTTGTCACTCATGTTCCACTCGGAGGTCAAAGCGGTTTCATTGAAACAGCAAAAATAATTTAATAAAAACGAATTTTTACGGATTGTGACGTCATAGCCTCTTTTCGCGTCTAAAATGGACCAATTCCAAGTTAAAGTAACCACTCGTGTGTCGTCAAGGATTTCCTTTTATGTGATGCTAATGTTTCTTTTTTTTCTTTCCAGAGGGCTTGCTAAGTTTTTCCTGACTTTTTCGTTTTTCCTTTTTCGTGGTTGGCTCTGAAACAACATAAAGCAATTAATTAAACTCCTAAATATCTGTATCACGACATTTTGCTCGGGAGCCTTGGTACCAAATCAAAATCCAAGGCATTCCCAGTATTCGCTATTTGCACATTCCCCATAATACACTTTGTTTGCACCCCAAATTTTGTTTTCAAATGCTCTTGGGAATATGCAGAGTTACCAGAACTCTTGCAGCTCGATTTTCAGTTAGCAACTCAATGTCAACACGACATCTAAGTTATCTACCTTGCTCTCTTAAGGGTCTTCAGAGCTAACGCCGAGTTTAAGAATTTACTTCTTCAGAACTTTTCTGGGAATACTTGATTATTTCGAACTGCACTGTTTATTAACAAGTACATACAACATATCTCCACATAAAATTAGCTCAGTCTGTGTTAATAGGGACATTAAGGGTGCGTTCGATTGACCGGGTAACCAGTCGTTTCGCCTACGTCTAAAGTCGGTTCGCCTACGATTCATATGTACAAGCTTTAAAACTGAATTTTTTAAAATTCCTTGTTGAACCTCGCAGAAAAAACTGAGTATTAAAGATCAAAGAAACCACCGTTTATGGTATTTGTGTTTACTTGTGACTCGAGCGGCCTATATAATACTAAAGGAGGTGGGACTCTTTCATTAACATATCATTCAAATACACATGGTACTTAAGAAATTAGCCCGTTCTTGCCTCACCACGAGATCAGAGCCATGTTCGTGTGACTCAGTGTCCAGGCAGAGACCCAGCCCCTCCGCAACCTGACTGAATACATCCAGGAACAGTGGATAGACAGTACCATCTTCATCTCACAAGAGATTAGAGTGTATTCAAGCAACCAATCCGGACCAACAATGACATAGAGGGGTGGCACAACGCTCTGAACCGCCGAGCCCGTGGCACATGCAGTTTTACCTGTTAATCGAACTCCTTCATCGTGAAGCCCGCCTAACTTCTATCACCATCAAGCCTATATCAGACAAGAAGTTAAAGCGGATCCAGAGGAAAAGGTACAAGCAACTTCAGCAGAAACTGTTCACCGCACCAAGTACGAATCAAATCAACTGACTCCGACACCGCACATTTAAGTACGTGAATCAACTGTTTTATGCAATGATTGTCATAGTACGGAGTTTAAGATGTAGGCGAACTGACATATTGGACGTACGCGAACAGACGGTAGGCGAAACGACCCGTAGGCTAAACGACCGTAATTCGATTGACCGTATTCCGGAATAGGAATTCATGGAATGCAAGTTAGTAATCCTTCGTTTTTGCGGAAATTCGCATTAAAGTCGTCAAACATCTGCTAAAATGCTATTTTAAACATATTTTTTATGATCCTTGCTGCTTCGAAACGCGCTAAACATACTGTTTTAATCATCACTCCATAAATTCTTATTCCAGGGTAGGGTCAACCGAAAGAGCCTTAGGGGCGCGTTCGATTGACCCTATTCCGGATTAAGAATACGTGGAGTGATGATTAAAACGGTATGTTTGACGCGCTTCGAAGCATCAAGGATAATAAAACTATGTTTGAAATAGCATTTTAGTAGACGTTTGACAATTTTAATGTGAATCTCCTTAAAAACAAAGGATTTCTAACTTATATTCCATGTATTCCTATTCCGGAATATGGTCAATCGAACGCACCTTTAGTGTAGACCCAGTTGTTCACTCCTGGTTATGCGTAAGCTCCTGGCAACTACTGAAGATTTTCTTGAGCTTTCACAGGCAAAAAAAAACTGCGCTTTTCAAAATAAGAACGAAAAGTTTAGGAACAGCACGGTCAGTGATTTAAAAAGAAACCCCTTGCCACATCAAAGTCTTAATCAGAGAGTAGAGTGAGAAATTTCTAACCACCTTCTTTGCTTGGTGTTTCTGCGGTATCTTGAGTTGATGCATCTTTATCTGCAATTAAGAAAAGGCAATAGTTATTAATACCTTCCCCTTTTTTCTACATCAAGAAATTTAAATGTCAAGTAAAGTTAAAACCTGTTTGCACTTCAAATTTTCCAGAAAATTGACAAAGTCATACATGTTCTTTCGTAGTCCTATAGTTACCTGAAGGTTTCCACAAAGCACTTTTCACGAATCTCTGTGCAGCTCCTTTATCTATTCTCATAGAGGCTACAACATAATGGAAATTGACACAACAAAATTAAGTGACTACCACATCACATACTTTGAATCTGGTTTTGAAAGGATCCTAAAAGTGTGACCACTTTAAATCCACATTCTTTCATTCCTGTAAGTGATCAAATCAGCAACAAAAGGTTTTCTTGTCATCTGATTGGGCAGCTTGTATATGACAATGAATAAAATAATGGTCACAGTCTTGATATCCTTGCTGTTAACCCAGAGGACCATGCAGCTGTGATCACAGAGCATGAAGGACTAAGGAAAGGAGTTTGATGAAAAAAGCAAGACACAGTAAATGCAAAGTATGACAAGTGCAGTGAAATTCTACCATGAGTTTTGTTTAAGTTTGCCAAACTGACCTTCTTTCTTTTCTGTTGCTTCTTTCACTTTACCCATGTACCTCTTAATTCTGTCCTACAAAGTGGTAGCATCAATGGTCAGTACGGGGGTTTCGATAAAATGTGAAGTTTGCAGTTGGTTTGAGTAGAGGAACCAACTGCCGCTAAACAGAAAAAATCTGTCTTTAACCCTTTCACTTCCAAGAGTGACACTTATAGATTTTACTCTGTCTAACGCCAGACGATTTTACTTGTCAATGGGGAACCCCACAGGAGTGAAAGGGTTAACCCATTGACTCCTGACCCCCCACCCAATGGATTAAAAGGGGACATAGTTTTTGAGGGGGGTTCCGCCTTCGTTAAAGAGAAAATTTGTCTGGCCTTAAAGGGGCAGAGTCATGCTATTGCAGTCAAACTTCAAAACACTAAAAGACGTCTTTCCATCGATGAAGACCAAAAAATAATGCTTTAGTTTTGTTACCAATAACCACTGAAGCACAGTGAAGCTATTCTTTGTTGTTTGCAGCCAAGCATGGAGAGGATGGAAATGGAAGTTCAGGGATGATGTCTTCACAAAGTCGCCAAAAATTAAATGTGAACAGCTCTTTGTGCGATAAATACATTTCATATCTTGTCAGTGGGTTGTCAGGAATGTTGAACATGTGAGCTAAATTACTAATTTAGATTTTTACCCAGTTTGGACCTAAAAACAACAAATTTAGCTTGACAGTGCCCCTTTAAACAGAGTAAAATCTATAAAGTCTCACTCCAAGGAGTCAATGGTCTAAATAGTACTTCAATTTAGGGGAAGAAAGCAGCCAACTTCTCTGAATGAAGCAAATGTAGCTTCTTTTTTAGAATGTCATAGCAAGAGTTCTACCTTTCAACATTTCAGTCTAGCATAGTATGTGACACATATGCCACCTTAACTCAGTATAATGGCCTAGGTCCTTCATTACTCCTGAGGCTTAGTCAAAGAATACTGGTATATGAAGAAATTGAGAACAAGCTAAAATCCCAGATTTGACTTTCCTTAAGGGCCCACTGACGTATTTTTTGGGGTGCGTTGCTAAGGATGTAATGGTCAAGTAACTTGAGAGAATTTGGCATTATTTTGGTCAGTTTCCAACTTTTGTAAGCAAATGACCCTAAATATGACATCATCATGCCACCCCCATGGTCACGTGACCAATAAAAAAAACTCTAAATTTGTCTCCGTGCTACGCAATTTGGTTATTTAATCAATGGTTTGATAATTTGTATTCATTTTTGCATCCAGCCAAGCATGGTTTTATTTTTATTTTGAAAAATGTTCTTTTTAAAGACACAAACGACACTGAAATAGCCATAACTTTTTCAAAAAAGATGATTTGAAAAAATCAATGCTTAGCTATATTCTGTATTTGGGGTGAAACGTGCCATGTAACAAAAATTAATTTGATTTAAAGACCGCTGGAAATTTAGCTTTTTTCTCAAACCAGAAGTCAGTTCGTTTACGCATGCGCAGTTGATCTGAGAACGAGCGTGAGGAAGGGCGAGGAAAAACCTTCGATGGAAACAACAGTTTGTGCGGTGACTTTTGCTTGTGAGTGGGTTTTCTTGTCAGCTCATGATATGATGACGTCACTTACCGGAAGTAACATTTCACTTCCTTAGCAACGCACGAAAAATCTGTCTGTGGGCCCTTAAGAGCACTCAACACGTACTGTTCTGTTTGTCCAGAATAGCAGCAACATGCATAACTTCAAGTTTGCTGATGTATAATAAACACTTAACAGGGCAGTAATGAGCTACATGTATTTAGGGTAACAAGTTGAAATCCAAAAGATGTGGTGTTGTTGTTGTTGATGGCAAGATCTACTGTACATGAGAGGGTCATTAATTGCAATCATAATGCAAAACAAGTATGTTCAGAGCTAATGAATTTTTTAGGCAAATGAACAACATCATTATCATCTTGAAATCATCTGTAGTTGGATTTCTCTCTGCCTAAGTATGCTTCAGTCATCCTGATTATCTGTTCAGGATTCTTAAAAAGAGGGCTTTAGGGCTCCTTTTTCAGCCATTTTTTGGTATAAACCTTGAATGCATTATGCAGTATGTAATATCATATACCAAATCATTTTTTTTATTACTATATACATGTACATAATAATATTGATAATTCTTTTATCAAATGACAACTATTGAACATTTATTGGATGAATGACAGTGTTTGCCAAAATGCTTCTTTGAATCATATGTGGGGAGAATGTTCCCCAAATAAAACCCAAACATTTAGAGTAAACAATATCAATTTTAAGAGACTTTTCCAATGTAGTTCACCTAAAGTACTGAAAAAAGACTGATACAAAGAAATGGCAAAAAAGAACAAACTACTCCTGTCAACGGTTCACACACAATGTGACATTGAACATACCAGTTCAGATTTCACAGGATGTTCCCTTGGGTTAACACCTTGAGTTGTAAGATACACTATAAGAGAAATATAAATAGGTGATGATATTAATTCTCTCCTGCTGACCAGAAGGCTTGACAATTGGCTAAAAAACAAAAGAAGCAACGATAACAACATACATAATAACAATGCCACAACGTCAATGAAAAGTACAAGCCTTAAAAATTCCTTTGGATGTTACTTGGTTTAAACTAATCAAACACAATACTCTGCAATTCAAAACCACTTGAAAGAAGACCATAAGCTGCATGTTTTCAATTTACAACACCAGTTTATAATTCTAAAAAAACACTGCACAAAACTGGACTGTTTGTGTTACATGTACATCAGGGAGATTCAACCCAAAGCTAACATGCCAGCAGATTTTCCACCTTTGCTCTTACATAAGAGGAAATTTATTTAAGTTTATCTGAGCCTCAACAATATTTTCATCCCTCTTTCATGTATATACATCTCATTGACTTAGTAATTTAATTACCTTGCTAATTACAACATGGAGTCATTGAATCGTCACTCAGCAATAACATTATTTCAATATGGTTGGCTTTATTCTTAAATGTAACACCAAACCTTGTGTCATTCCAAATCAAACACAATGGCTTTTAATATGTCAGAGGAGGACAAAAGAACTAGACAGAATGAAATTTTACAAGAGCTTGATTTTGACTTACTCCAAAACATCGAGTTAACAGCATAAGCTACCACAAGATCAAGTTTGGCACTCTCTAGTGGATTCATCTAATGGTAAAATTAAGAAAAAAATAAATAAAAATTTATCCATAGACTTGCTTTGTCACTTGTCCCAGATCCCCCACTATATCGTCCAATTGACCTCTTTCATAATGGTGGCCAGATAAAATATTCTTTTGTTTTAATGCTAATAAGCCTAACTAGCCTCGCTACGACAAGCAAATTTCAAGAGAATTTTTGTTTGAAATGAGGACAGTAGGTCTAATTAACATAAAGACAAAAGAATGTTAAAGTGGTCGCCATTTATGAAAGTGGTCTATATTAGGGCGACCAAATTTACCAGGCTTGGAATCTCTTGAACCTTGCGCTTCAAAACACTAATTACAGCCTGCAAGCAGGCTAAAGAACTCAAAGTCATATGTATACATGTATGTGGGTGAATGCATGTATGTTGGTCCTTTATTCTTCTATGAGGGGTTTTTTCCTCCAAATCTTAAGTGCAAAACACATCACAAGTCTAGCCAAAGGAATGACTTCATGCGAAATGATCAATGCCCATCAAATGGAACTACAATACATATACATGTACACATATACTGTGTCCAAAACCAATTCAAGCATTTTAAGATTTTAAACATTCAGCCTTAATATAAAATTAAACAAAAAGCGTCCCTTTTGCTTTAGAAATCATTCACCGCCTCTGATTCCCTGCTGAGTAAAAACGGTAGATTTGTGATACTACCTGTTTATTCTTGTGCAATGAAAATTATTTACAGCTGTAGCCTAAGTTTTTCCTTTATTTCATGTTAAACAGAAGTTAGTTGACTTCAACTCGGCAATAACAAGTTTGATCAAGCCCTCTGTCGTGCAGCTATTTGTAATATATTTCTGTGTTACACAATTTACTGTTGTTTGAGTGAATTTTGGAACACAAGAAAATCTAATGGCTCTGAATAACAAAAGACTTTCCGTCTTCAATGGACGCTAACAGTATCTCTGAGCTGCAATCAACACTATACTTTAGCGCAGGTTTTCTCCTCCGCCATTTTAGTCCAATATATATAAAGTCCACCCCACTTTTGATTTGAATTGAAATCACACGTTTGATTTCAAAAGTTTTAAAATGATTTGTAGAGTCCCCAAGCTAAGCAGTAAAAATGCAATCGCTTGATCAGCTAAATGATTACTACCGATAAAACACACTTTTCAAACGCCTTTACGTACAAGCTGAAGTTTTGGGTTCTATTCCGCCATAAAACCCAACAGCATTTGTTAGCCGCCAATTCGTTTCCTCCGTCCAGTTGGGTTTCTCCATCTATTATTGTCCACGTGTGTTAGCCTTAATTTTTATGCTCAAGCTCTCGTGAACACCAGCATCAATTTACTCCACGTCTTTACCTTTTCTTTCAGCTCATCGACAGAGGTCTCCAAGAGGGGCTTAAAGACATCCTCAACCTTGCCCAATGCTTCATGAAAAGTCTCGAGTGATTCAGTTACTTCTTGTGGTAAATCAGGTTCAGGTTCGCCTTCGGCCGCCATCTTGGAAATTGTTATACAAACTGACAGTAACCTGGGCTCTAATAATGGTGTTTCTATATTTAGTAGCAACTGACGTGAAAATTCAGGAACGTCAAAAAGTGCAACGTGGAAAGAGGAAAGTGAACAACAATTATGTTCTGAATTACAGCAAGTCCAAAAAAAGTATATATAAGATGCGCAGTTTTCAGCACATTAAAAGGTAAATGTAAAAGAAGACAGAGTTGAGTAACTTCAGCCCTTCGACTGCCAAGATTTTGATAATGGGTATGACACTATCTCAGTTTTTCTCGAGAATGAGCGACCTGTTGAAATCTTTTTCAAATCACGAAGCCCGTATCTTGATGGTGGGGCTTGACGCAGCTGGGAAGACCACGATCTTGTACAAACTGAAGTTAAATGAAACCGTTAGCACCATTCCAACCATTGGTTTCAATGTGGAGACCGTAAGTCCATGCAAGGGGGTCACTTTTACAGTGTGG
>OX421455.1:20818172-20820672 GCA_949126865.1 Montipora capitata | reverse complement strand
AAGTGTACAACCGTCTTTTGGAATCGTTAACCCGGTTTCCGGCCAGCCTCCTACTGATCTTCTGCAATGCAAGACGCGTCATTTTTACCATCAGTTACACCAGTCCAAGAAACCAGTAATACCGGCTACAGATTACTGGAAAAGAACCTTGCAACCAGAGCCCGTTTTTGACTCTGAGCAGTGGAGAGTTGTTTTCTCTCCACTGATAACCAACCGACAAGGAGACCTCAATTGGAAGATCATACACCGAGTGATCCCAACCGCTCTTTCCCTGCGAAGGATGGGAATCCTAGACTCTGACAGTTGCTATAGATGTGGTTTAACAGACACCATAGAACATGCATTTCTTGATTGTTTACCAATTATGAATTTTTGGGCCTTTGTCCAAACCTTTATTAACAGGATCTTAGGAAGTAATCAATCACTTTCGAGGCATACTAAATTACTAGGTAGACGTGGTGGGCTTTTAAGCAAACCACAAGTTGATTTATTAAACTGGACTTTATCAGTGGCGAGATATTCTATACATACGTCGATTGTGCAACATAGAGCTCACCAAATCACTGTAACACCGGAAGCACTTTTCAAATCTGCAATCAAAGCCCACTTACGGTTTAAGTTTAAGTTATCTTGTATTAGACAGAATCATGAAAGTTTTAAGACCATATGGTGTCTGGGCGAAGCTTTTGCCAGAGTGGACGGAAATCGTTTAGTATTTACATTCTAATGACGTTAAAACGTTACATTTGCTGTGATTTGTGAATTAAACTCGGTTAATATATTTATTTTTTTTTAATGTGTAAATTAAAAAAAGCTCTTTTTGAGCCTTTTTGGACAGAAAAAAAAAATTCTCCCTTTGGGTGCGAGAGGTCCCGGGTTCGACTCCCGGACAGGAACTTTTATACAGCAATGTTCATAGACCAAGAACTTGTCGGCAGTATCACGCCCCAACATACGGCACACTCTTCTTTCGCCATTGGAGGTTTAATCATGAATTGGAAAGCTTGGCAAATTCGTGTCACCCCTGCGCATGATTAGCACATTAATGCCACAAACGTGTCACACCAGACCTCCCGCTGTTGTTCAAGTTAAAAAGCTTGAAGCAAGCATAGGATGCTCGCATCTTGGTCGAGTTGTCTTCTAAACCACAGAGCTGGATGACATTAAACTCTCTTACTCATAAAATTTAACGTTGACAAGTGGTCTTGTGACATTTCCATAGCTGGTCGCTCGTGTCACTTTTGTGCCTAATCCTAAGCTTTCTTCCGACCTGATCTCTCTTCAATTAATATATCTGATCACGGACGACGAGGTGTCGAGGCAAAAACAGACGATGCAAATGAGAAGCTCAAGGAATCGCGGTGGCGAACATTTAAGTGCAAATTGCATAATTATCACTTACCCAGCGTGGTTCCGGGAAACGGGGAATATAGCGCCCACTTCGCATGCGAGAGGTACGGAGATCGACACCCGGATTTACCACGGGCAGCCTGTTGTATTGTTACCAAGTTTAATCATATCATGTCTGCGAGTCTTTCCTTGGAATGAAGAGCACTTTATCCGCTGTAAACTTCTAAACGAGGTCTCTATTGGTTCAACGATGAGAACTCCTGTTCACCTGGTGAGTGCGAAGTCACTGGGACATTCATGGCAAGTGACAGAAAAGGAACCTCACGGAGGAATGAGCTCCACCTGCTGATTTTCTCAGGAAACTTGGAATCCTCCATTTTTTAAAAGGTGTTAATGTTGACCCGAAAAACGCCCGTAATCAACTCTACAGATGAATGAAAATCGCTTTCAAGGCAAAGACCTCACACATAGATTCGCTTTGACGATGGTGGCCCCTTAGTCATGAACAACTTTGACTTGTTTGCCTACAGCTGGCCTATGCCAATCAAAACTAAGCGTCCCTGGGTGGGCTTGAACCACCAACCTTTCGGTTAACAGCCGAACGCGCTAACCGATTGCGCCACAGAGACAGGTCTGAACGCTTCGCCGAGGACAAGATTGGACAAACTTCCACTCAATCTTGACCACGACTATGCGATGAGCCTTCTAAATTCCTGCGGCCATTTTTTCTTGTCCTTTTCAGACAGGAAAGTTGCAGTGTCGAGAAAAAAAACAACCAGTCCAGAACGTGTTGTTAACGATCCTTTGATTTTCTTCTACTCATGCCTCACTTTCTTCATTATTTCCAACAGCTGTCGACAAAACAACCAGCCCACAACGTCTTTGAAGAAATTTTTAAGGTTCCTTTGATTTTGTTGCACTAGTGGTAACCCTTGAGAGCATTTATTCCGTGCACTTACACTCCAGTATCTAAATGTTCCATTTCACGGTGACAACTCTATTCCGCAAGAATCTTCGAGTTTCACACACTCCAAAGACAAAGAAACTTTAAAAGCAAGCCTGATTTTAAATACGCTTTTTGCAATGCCTGAAGTTCCTCATTCTTAAAAGAAAAGCCTTACATCAGAAGAGTGCAGTTGTGAAATTTGGA
>OX421455.1:20775672-20778172 GCA_949126865.1 Montipora capitata | reverse complement strand
ATTCCGAATTAATCACAATTTCAATTAGAAAATCAAATGGAAGTTTTAATCCAGGGAAAGGCTCTCGTTCAGATTATCTTTGTCTTCTACACTGATTTGACTGAACAGCTAATAATTTATTGTTGTCGGAGATTGTGTGAAAAGTGTAGTTGACCGAACCGCAAAATGAAAGCTAAACTTTTGCGAGAGTGCTTGCTGGGGCCTAATAACTGAAAGGAGCGCTTACGCTTAATCAGTAAACGAGTGCTTTCTTCTTCACATAATCTCGGGAAAAGTGTAGTTAACCGAACCGCAAAGTGAAAGCTAAAGAGCGATACCTGGCTCACTTAAGGTGCTTGGATACGGTCGAGGTATAACGTGGTTACATGGTATTCATGGGGATTTGTTTTTGCTTAAATTAGTGCTTAGTATTTAAACTAGTGAATGGTAATCAGTCAAATCAACCAAGCCTAGTGTGCAGTTTAGACGTTCTGTAACTCACTTAGAGAGTCTAGCTATTCTAGAACTCTAGACATTCTAGAGCCCACAGAGGGTAACATATAACAATTGAGAATTCTAGAACTTAGAACTCTAGAAATCGGAACCCTAGAACTGCGAATTTTGACTTTAATCAGAACTTTAGAAGTTTCCACATACGACCATTTTACTAGAGCGGTTCTAGAATGATATAGAACTTTCTATAGAGCTCTTCAAACTAGAGCAGTTCTAGAATGCTATAGAACTTTCTAATGTCATAACCTTGACCATTCTATATTTCAAATATAATCAATATAGAGCTCTTCTAACTAGAACAGTTCCAGAATGCTATAGAAATTTCTAATGTCTTATGGAATTAATCACAATTTCAATTAGAAAAACAAATGAAAGTTTTCATCCAGGGAAAGGCTCTCTTTCACGCAGAGTATCTTTGTCTTCGTCACTGAAATCAGTGGATTTGACTGAAAAGCTCAGTAATAATTTATTGTTGTCGGAGATTGGATGACAAGAATTTCTGTCGCAATTGGAAATTCAATGACCTGGATTTGTGAAAATCTTGTTCAGCTTCATGCTTTAAAGAACGAGGTATAGTGTGGAGTGCAATGTTTTGTGATGTTGACTTTCGCCTCATGTCTTAAAGAACGACTAATGTTACATGTGTAGCGCGCTTGTATCGCCTTATGGCTTTAAGAACGACGTATATTTCACGTGTAGCGTGTGCTTGTTTCGCGTCATGGCTGAGAGATATTTTGTGTCACGCGCGAACTGACTTCCGAGAGTCCGATTGACTCTTGCCAGGAAGAGCTGTCTCCATCGGATCCGATCGAGTCTGTTTGCCAACTTTTTCAACCCCCATCGCTCCTGTTAACCCTCACTTCCGTTACCAATTATCAAGCGCCATGCACCCAATTCCGGTTCCGGTCGCGATCGGACTCAATCCGCCTGCGAGTGAAGACAACCCGACTCAGGTCGAGTGTATTGGACATGTATGTCTTGCCAAGCCAGGATTTTCCAATATACTTTTGTCATTTGGTAGTGGCTCGAAGAATACTTCCAGCTTGTACTCTGGAAAGTGCTCCCGGGTGTGTCTAGTAACAATTTCTCCAAACTCGTGATCCATTTCTGATTCTTCGTCAAGCACAACAACCGTCTTCCCATACGATGGTGGCCAAAAGAGAACAGTGGTCCTGAAGAGATCACAATAGTAACGCGCTTTATGCTTCAAAACTTTGCCTGGCATTCTTAAGAGTAATGTTATCTGTTGGTGTGTTTCAACGGTACTGCTATCTGCTAATGTGGCTGTTGGTACTTTCGCTGTTGTGCCAGGACGCGAGTCAAAAACCACAAAAGTAAAGTAAAGAATAAAAGAAGCAACAATAAAACATCCAAGGAGAAATAGATGACATCTTCGCTGTCTTCCCACGCCCTCTATTTGCGTTATCGCCATAGGTGAAAGTTTCATATCCTTTCCTCTCGCCAGGGTCACCTGTACAATGAAAAGGAAAAACAATAACTGGGTTAATCAGAAGTTTTGCCGAAATGATCACTGACTGGATTTTCATTCTTGAGAGTTGTTGTACATTTTCCCAAACGACTAAAGAATGAAGGGCTTGGTTTCCATAGAAACAGTGGTGTTGCGTCGGCGGAAGAGTGAAACACGAAGATTCGGTTTTATCAAACGAAAAGGAAAAGAGAAGATTTAGATGAACATTTTAGAATAAAAAAGGAAAAGAACTTTATTAAGTGTCTGGTCGTTCCAGCGCTGGAGCACTAACTGGGGACAAATTCAACTGAAATAAAAAATTAACGCAAATCAAGTCAAGTGATGGTTTTTGAGGAGAGGGAAGAACCGGAGTACCCGGGGAAAAACCTCTCGTTGCAGAGTAGAGAACCAGTGACTCAACCCACATTTTATGATATGACGCCGAGTCTAGGAATCGGAGCCGAATCACTATGGTGGGAGGCGAGTGAAACTAACGAAATTAATAACGAACAGCGTTTCTCTGATAGCATTGCATCAATT
>OX421455.1:20770672-20773172 GCA_949126865.1 Montipora capitata | reverse complement strand
ATGAAGCCGAGTCTGGGAATCGAATACGAGCCACAATGGTGGGAAGCGCGCGCTCTCACCACTACGCCAGCTCGGCACCCCCTGTACGAGTTGATAGAGGTTTGAAACGCCACCGTAAAAGGATGAGATGGGTTTCCTTTCCAGCGTTATTCCTTCGTCAAATTTTCTCAGTGGTTTCCGCCGAATCTATAAACCTAGATCCTACGTTGGCCATCAATCATGACCACTGATCTTTTGCGAAAACGAAAACAAACCAGGCTGGATTAACAATTCTTCAGTGAGGGTAATATTGTTTTTTTTTTTTAATGGCTGACGTTTCGAGCGTTAATTCGTTAGAGCGAATTTAACCCGCTTGAAACCAGCACCAATTTCTCAGTTTCTCCTTCAAAAACCCACATTGCCATCAGCTCGACGAGAAAGACAAGACTCTGACGTGTAGAGTCCTTATTGAGTATGCGCAAGCCGTTGCTTGGAGACAGTCTCAAGCCCAGGCCATGTCTGGATCGCACCCCTAGACGCCATACTGATTTTCGTACTGAAGGCTCGATTTTGACCTTCGCCTTGTCCAAAATATGATGGCTCGCTGCCTAAACCGGTTTGACCGGAGTGACTGGTCCAGAAAGTTGGGCTGCGGCGACTTAAAAGAATTGACACGATTTCTGCAGAGCCTCTCTTTCTCGCTCGCTGTCGAGTTTTACAGGCTCTGCTCGCAGGGTGTCAAAAACCGAGCCCCACGTCTGAGTAATTGAACAAAATGGCGGATGCCGTGGATGATTTTCGTTCGATGTTAGTTTTCACTAGCATAAGCTAGTTATGCTTGTGATTGCGCTTGTAATTGCCACCAGCGGAGATGTTTCAAAAAACCCTGAGCCTACAGCGGAAAGAAAGAGAAGCGGAGAGAAATCTACAAAAAGTGTGTGCACTGAATGTGACAAAACTCTGAGAAAGAACCAAAATGGCGTGCTGTGCTCTGGTTGTACTGGCCTATTCCACTTAAAGTGTACTGTCATTAATAGAAAGGAATTGGACAGGTACCGTGGGAACGGCACATGGCTTTCTTTTACCTGCTGTATGTCTTAGTTTACAGATAGCTTTTTTGAAGATTCGGAGAATGAGGAAATACTGAGTGTTACGAGCGACGACGATTCGATACTGCTGACTCATCGGAATGGTTTTCAGGGAATATAAGCAGTTGCTACAAGTCCAACATTAAACTGAATTGCTCATTTGAATATCAACTCCATTCAAAACAAGCTCGATGAGGTTAAAGATATGTTAAACCGGAATATGTTTGACATTCTATTCATTGGCGAAACTAAGCTGGACGGAATGTATTCCTCTAGTTTACTCTATCACCCAGGATACCGGATTGTACGAAGAGATCGGAAAAAAGGTGCAGGCGGATTAATGGCGTTTATACGGGAGCACTCGTCTACCTACAGGCGGCGTAAATTAGAGCCGGAATCGGTTGAGGCAATATGTTTGGACGTTATCGATTTTAGAAAGTGCCGTTTCATCGTCTGTGCATGTTACAGATCCGAAAAAGTCAGTAAGCCTGCAGAATTTATATCGTCGCTGAATTCTGCAATTGAACTGATGTTTAAGTGCCGACAGGAGATAATTTTAATAGGAGATTATAACTTGAACATGCTTGTTAATGAAGATGAAGGAAGAACGGAAAACAAGGCACTCAAAGATTTGTGTGATAGGTTTTGTTTATTCAATCAAATTACCGAACCGACGAGAGTTACAGAGAAAAGCAAATCATTGATAGATGTTATTTTAGCTAGTTATCCAGAACGTTTCGCTACCTGCGGCAACTTGCATCTTGGAGTTAGTGATCATGATCTTGTGTTTGCAGTCAGGAAACAGAAACTTCCTAGACCAAAAGCACGCGAGATAGACTATAGAAGCATGAAATATTTGGATGAAAATGAACTTCTGGAAGAACTAAGGACGGTCCCCTGGGACTCGGCGTATATTTTTGAAGATGTTGATGACCTATGGGATCACTGGGCAAAGCTTTATTGCCAGGTGTTGGATAAACACGCTCCTCTAAAGAAAAAGAGGATTAGAAGTGACCAGCTACCGTGGATTATTCCCGAATTACAACGTGAAATTTCTCGGCGCGCGAAATCGTTTATTTAAGAAACACGCTAAAAATCCGACTGATTCTTCTTGGGAAAAATACCGTAAACAGAGAAACAAAGTAACTACATTAAAAAGGAAAGGGATGAAGTCGTTTTGTGTTGATGCCTCCCTGAATAAAAAGCATCACGGAGAATTCTGGAAGAAAATGAAACCGCTTCTACCTTAGTAAGGCCAAGATGCAGTCCAAGATTGTTTTGCAGGAAAACGAGCAAGTGATTACGGATCCCAAGCGTGTTGTTGAGACACTTAATGATTATTTCTGCGACGTAGCTGCAAGTGACTGTGCTCAAATGTGTGTGGAAGAATTTAAGGATCACCTTAGTGTCAGAAAGATTGCTGAACATTTCGC
>OX421455.1:20758172-20763172 GCA_949126865.1 Montipora capitata | reverse complement strand
GCACTTAGACTCGCTTTGAAGAGGAGGCAGACATGAACTCGGAAATGGCCTATTATGGTTCTCCGCGCGGAGCTCCGCTATTAAATATTCAAAATCACTCCTCATACGATACGACACTGCCAAATGTCAACGAGGCGAGATTTGGTTCGCAGAATTTAAATAATCTGGTGATGGTGGAAACTACCAAACCTGGTCCTACACCGCCCAAACTGAATAACACCCAATTGCACCTTCTTAAACCCTCGTTTGCTTGTCAAAACGGATCCAACAAGTGGATTAAGCACCGATTTACTCAGTAACAGAATCAATATAATTATGCATCGTATCCGAGACCCGGTTATCCCATCTGGTGTGTCCTGACGATTATTGCTACCTTAGAAAAGATCGTGAAAACCAGCGCGCTGGTCACGGAGGAGTCGCCCTTATCTGTAGGAACAATTGGAAGCTCAAACGTCTTGAATTTTATAATGACTGTGTGCCTTTGGAGTGAAGTGTTTACCATCAATTCTAAATATTTAATCACCGTGAGACTGCAATTTATCATCCGCCTGATTCAGTCTATGCGGAATCTGACCTACTGCTTCACCTGACGCAGACTTGTGAGCTTATGTCCTTGTGTAGGCCCAATCCATTACTAGGGCTAACGCTCAAATGATTTATATGGGTAGAAAACAACACTTCACATTACCCTACAATAGTTTTGGGTCACCGACGGCAACCGAATGTGAACTATGTCCATTTTTAAACTTTTGTAAGAAACAGATCATGTTGTAATAATTTTTTCATCTACCCGTAGACTTTATAACTGTTCACACTTAGGAACTCATTAAACTGATCATGGCATAAGCATGCCGAAACATGTCTTTTAAAAAAGTTGTCTGTTTCTTACAGTATTTATCATACTTGCTACTATTGCGACCTTTTAAAATTTTCCTGACACTGTCACATTTGTGTTACTCAGTTACTTTAACTGTTATAGAAACAATTGTTTATAAGACTCTGGGGGAGGAAACTGTCCTGGCATACAAAATGTTCATTTCTTTCAAGCTCCCTATTGGATAGTGATTGTAATCCAGCCGTCTCCCCCGGTCTAGTATCCAATATTTAAACAAGTTCAGACAAGAACGACTTTGCTTCGTCAAACTTGCACAGATCAGTTAAGTCAGGGTCTGTCTCCTGCTTCTTGTGTTTCTTTCTGGACGGGGGCATCTTACACTTCCATAAAAATTAATTGTAAACTGCGTAACAAGCAGTCTGGCTAAAGTCCCCCACAAAAGTATTGTAAAATTAGTCCTTAAAAGCCCCGTGGGGGAGAGACTAATAGCAAATCATTGTATCATTGTATCTTCCCTTCCCAATCGTATACCGAGTCGTCTGCTAATTGTTTTAGTATCACCCAACTAGTCGGACAGAAAAGGCAATAAAGTTAGCAAATGCAAGTTGAAAATATATATATTTGGGAATAAAACGAAAGAAAGCATCACGCTTTTCGCTACTTGAGGACTATTACTAACAGTCCTCTAGTAGCGTAGCCAATCAAAATGCAGCATTTGCATTAGTCCACTAGTTGGGTGATACTAATATCCGCTATTACACAAGTTGAGACAAGAGCGACAAGAAAACACTTTGCATCGTCAAACTTGCACACATCACTTAAGTCAGGGTCAGTCTCCTGCTTCTTGTGTTTGTTCCCTTCCCAATCATACGGAGGCGTCTGCTCAGTGCAATCAACTATCGTCAGTAAAGTAAAGGTTTACATGTTATGCCAAGATCTTTTGCAAGCTTCTCGACAGTTTGTACATTCTTCCATTCCACTTTGCGTCCATCCTCTTTCATCTCGAGACCAACTGCCTTATAATGACGTCCTAAAACTTGAAGACAATAATCTAACTTATTATCCGAGCAAGGATTTGGTCGAACAGTTTTTACATATTGGAGATCATGATGCAACAGATCTAAGTTGTCACTCAACGAAAACTTATGTTTCGAACAAATATCAGGCGTATTTCCCGATGCTTCGTGCGACAAGCAGTAACTAATCAAAATATGAGAAGACAAAAACTCTCCGTAAGGAACATGGAAGGTCGCTTGAGGCTGGGACAAAATATCTTCCACGTGCTCTGCTCCAATAGTAGGGAGCTTTAGCAACGACAACGGCGACGGCAACGAGAACGTCACAAATTTGCATATTTAGTGGGCAAAAACAATAGCTTTGCACGCCCTGCTCGTGCGTTTTTCATTTTTGTCCATTTCGTTGCCGTCGTCAGCAAAGCAACAACGTGAAATTACCAAGTTTGAAGTGTTATGGAGAACGTCAGCACGTGGACATAAATTTTCATTTTTCTCCCCTAAATTAAGCGCCGCTCGTAACGATTTCATTCCTGAGGGACTGAAACACCTTTGTCATATTAAAAGGCTTGGAATAGTCGCGAAGTGATCGCAACAACGTGAATTTATGCTTTTAAATGACGTTCTCGTTGCCGTTCCCGTCGTCGTTGCTAAAGCTCCCTAGTAGCCCCAGATGGAAACTTTTTGTTGAACTGCGTTAAATCAGAACATATCTTTATATTCCAGTCATATCAATCTCTTTCAAAAAACCAAGCATAACTCAGTATGATACTAACTGGGGAGAGCTGGTTTTTATCGTGATAAAACAACTTGAAGGCTTCTTCAAAGGTAGTTACATTCCAGTGCTTCATAATGTGTTCCCTGCAGCGCGCAAAGGTATCTCGAGAGAAGTACACTGGGAAATAGGACATGAAATCAGCCACATACGGTAATCCTAACGCCCTCTCTGACGTTCTCGCCTACTCCTTTACCCAACTGAAGTGGAAACTACAGTCCCAACCCAGAACCCTTAATTTTGAACCGCTAAATATCAAGGAGTTTGTCACAGGTGTGATGAATGCGACATCACTATCCATCCAAGCTATGATTGGATCGTTTGTGTACAAATCAAAAACGAAACTGCTCCAAAGTTGACGATTGTAGCCTGGACTTCTTGCCAAGCCAGGATTTTCCAATATACTCTTGTCATTCGGTAGTGGCTCGAAGAATACTTCCAGCTTGTACTCTGGAAAGTGCTCCCGGGTGTGTCTAGTAACAATTTCTCCAAACTCGTGATCCATTTCTGATTCTTCGTCAAGCACAATAACCGTCTTCCCATACGATGGTGGCCAAAAGAGAACAGTGGTCCTGAAGAGATCACAATAGTAACGCGCTTTATGCTCCAAAACTTTGCCTGGCATTCTTAAGAGTAATGTTATCTGTTGGTGTGTTTCAATGGTACTGCTATCTGTTAATGTGGCTGTTGTGCCACTACGCGAGTCAAAAGCCACAAAAGTAAAGTAAAGAATAAAAAAAGCAACAATAAAACATCCAAGGAGAAATGGATGACATCTTCGCTGTCTTCCCATGTCCTGAATTCGCTTTATCGCCATAGGTGAAAGTTCAATATCTTTTCCTCTCGCCATGGTGACCTGTATAATGAAAAGGAAAAACAATACCTGGGTTAATCCGAAGTTTTGTCGAAATGACCACTGACTTGCTTACGAACAGCGTTTCGCCGTCCTCAAGATAGCATTGCATCTATTCGTGCTAACTTTCCAATACGCAACTGATTCTATTAGATTCGTACTTCACCGCCTTTTTTCAAATTATATTTACATAATCTTATTCACAAATATCAACGCAATAGGCCATTTTCAAGTACATGTCTGCATCCTCTTCAAAGTGAGTCTACGTGCGAAGTTTTTCTTATGAAAATTAGTTTTCATTCATATGTAAAGTAGAACTAATTACCAGCACAAAAACTTCGCACTTAGACTCGCTTTGAAGAGGAGGCAGGCTTAAACTTGGAAATGGCCTATTCACTCTGACATTTTGAACTTGGCAATACTGTCATAGGGACGGCGAAACGTTGTTCCTTATTAATTTTGAAATGAAAAAGGAAAGAAGCTTTATTTAAGTGTCCAGTCTTCTAGCGCTGGTGCACTTTTCGGCCATTTCCGAGTTCATGTTTGCTTTCTCTTCAAAGCGGGTCCAAGTACGTAGTTTCTTTTATGAAAAGAAGACGCCTAATTCACATAAACAAGTAACGGCTAGGCTTGATATTTACAATTACAGAAAATAATCCGTATATGAGATCCCGGGGAATAAAACAGGAATCAATGGAACTCCTAAGAGCGTAATATTCCGTTAAAGAGATAGATTGATTAATTTCATTAATACTAAAGGAAAAAGTCGGCTTTTGAACTGGAATGAAGAATATTACTCACGGTCAGTATTCAAGGTTAGCATTATACAGTGCTATGCACCTACAAACGACGCAGAGGAGACCAAGAAAGAGGAGTTCTATTCCGTATTACAGGATCTGATTGATAAGGAAAGAGAGAAAGACATTACCATCGTCATGGGGGACTTCAATGTTAAAATAGGATCTGATAACACCAGTTATGAAGAGGTTATGGCAAAGCATGGTCTGGGTGAAATGAATGAAAATGGGGAGCTGTTTGCTGACTTGTGTGCATTGAATCAACTAGTTATAGGAGGTAGCGTTTTTCCACACAAGAGGGCACACAAAGCTACGTGGGTATCACCAGACCATACTACGGAAAACCAGATCGACCACGTTTGTATCAGTAAGAAAATCAGGAGATCTTTACAAGACGTCTGAGTCAAAAGGGGAGCAGACGTGGCATCTGACCATCACCTTGTAGTAGCCACCTTGAAACTGCGCCTTAAACGGCATGGTCAACCTACTGGTCCCAGGACGCGTTACAATGTGGACTTGCTAAGGGACAGAAAGAAGAGAGACAAGTTCCAGGCAAGTATGTCAAACAAGTTCCAGGTGTTGCAGGATTTATATGATGCAGAGGGAGTCACTGATATCAAGAGCAAAGAAGGTCTGTGAAGAAACCATCGGTAAGAAGAAATCCACCCACAAGGACTGGATCTCTCTAGATTGAGGTTAGGAAAAAGGTCAAAGCCGAATTGAACAA
>OX421455.1:20743172-20745672 GCA_949126865.1 Montipora capitata | reverse complement strand
GCAATGTTCATAGACCAAGAACTTGCCGGCAGTATCACGCCCCAACATACGGCACACTATTCTTTCGCCATTGGAGGTCAACGAATCAAATTTAATCATGAATTTGAAAGCTTAGCAAATTCGTCTCACCCCTGCGCATGATTAGCACATTAATGCCACAAACGTGTCACACCAGACCTCCCGCTGTTGTTCAAGTCAAAAAGCTTGAGGCAAGCATAGGATGCTCGCATCTTGGTCGAGTTGTCTTCTAAACCACAGAGCTGGATGACATTTAACTCTCTTACTCATAAGATTTAACGTTGACAAGCGGTCTTGTGACATTTCCATAGCTGGTCGCACGTGTCACTTTTGTGCCTAATCCTATGCTTTCTTCCGACCTGATGCTCTCTTCAATAATATATCTGATCACGGACGACGAGGTGTCGAGGCAAAAACAGACGATGCAAATGAGAAGCTCAAGGCATCGCGGTGGCGAACATTTAAGTGCAAATCGCATAATTATCACTTACCCAGCGTGGTTCCGGGAAACGGGGAATATAGCGCCCACTTCGCATGCGAGAGTTACCGAGATCGACACCCGGATTTACCACAGGCAGCCTGTTGTATTGTTACCAAGTTTAATCATGTCATGTCTGCGAATCTTTCCTTGGAATGAAGAGCAGTTTATCCGCTGTAAACTTCTAAACGAGGTCTCTATTGGTTCAACGATGGGAATTCCCGTTCACCTGGTGAGTGTGAAATCACTGGGACATTCATGGCAAGTAACAGAAAAGGAGCCTCACGGAGGAATGAGCTCCACCTGCTGATTTTATCAGGAAACTTGGAATCCTCCATCTTTTAAGGCTGTTAATGTTGACCCGAAAAACGCCCGTAATCAACTCTACAGATGAATGAAAATCGCTTTCAAGGCAAAGACCTCACACATAGACTCGCTTTGACGAAGGTGACGAAGTGATCTTCCGATTGGCCCCTTAGTCATCGCCAACCTTGACTTGTTTGCCTACAGCTGGCCTATGCCAATCAAAACTAAGCGTTCCTGGGTGGGCTTGAACCACCAACCTTTCGGTTAACAGCCGAACGCGCTAACCGATTGCGCCACAGAGACGGTAAGAACGCTTGGCCGAGGACAAGATTGGACAAACTTCCACTCAATCTTGACCACGACTATGCGATGAGCCTTCTAAATTCCTGCGGCCATTTTTTTTGTCCTGTTCAGGCACGAAAGTAGCAGTGTCGAGAAAAAGAACAACCAGTCCAGAACGTGTTGTTAACGATCCTTTGATTTCCTTCTACTCATGCCTCACTTGCTTCGTTATTTCCAACAGATGTCGACAAAACAACCAGCCCACAACGTCTTTGAAGAAATTTGTAACGTTCCTTTGATTTTCTTGCTTTAGTGGTAATCGTTGAGAGCATTTATTCCGTGCACTTACACTCCAGTATCTTAATGTTCCATTTCACGGTGACAACTCTATTCCGCAAGAATCTTCGAGTTTCACACACTCCGAAAGCAAAGAAACTTTAAAAGCAAGCCTGATTTTAAATACGCTTTTTGCAATGCCTGAAGTTCCTCATTCTCAAAAGAAAAGCCTTACATCAGAAGAGTGCAGTTGTGAAATTTGGATCACTTGAGAGCACAGTGATCCTTTTTAATTTCATACTCCTTAACATTCCGCAAATGTTTAAGCGCTCACAAAGTCGTGCTTGTTTTCGTAGTGTAGTGGTTATCACGTCCGCCTCACACGCGGAAGGTCGCAGGTTCAAGTCCTGCCGAAAACAAAATGCATTTTTGAGGAGCCTATACCTGAAGCTAAACGACCACAACTCCAGGTTTATCATTTTGAAGACTGCTACACCATGTTTATTCCAGCCCAACAACCTGCAGTCCCGCAATCATTAAAGACCATTGATCATATGTTGTCAAGTCGAAGAAAATGCACTTTCCTTCTGTCCGTCTGGGTCTGTACATCGGTACCTGTTAAACGCGAATTGCCTCAACTCAGCTACTTCACTCACGTGGTGATTAACAATGAGACAATTGAGACATAGAACACCACATTAGGACAAGTGGTAGGGTTTCTTTTCAACTCTCGCTCAAGTAATTTGCAACACAGTGGGCGTGACTGTAGGTTTCGTTGCACGGCCTGTTGGAGTGGTGCCATGATTTTCGGTTTGGGTGCGAGAGGTCCCGGGTTCCTTTTATACAGCAATGTTCATAGATCAAGAACTTGTCGTCAGTATCACGCCCCAACATACGGCACACTGTTCTTTCGCCTTTGGAGGTCAACGTATCAAATTTAATCATGAATTGGAAAGCTTGGCAAATTCGTCTCACCCCTGCGCATGATTAGGCATGATTAGCACATTAATGCCACAAACGTGTCACACCAGACTTCCCGCTGTTGTTCAAGGTAAAAAGCTTGAAGCAAGCATAGGATGCTCGCATCTTGGTCGAGTTGTCTTCTAAACCACAGAGCTGGATGACATTAAACTGTCTTAC
>OX421455.1:20705672-20725672 GCA_949126865.1 Montipora capitata | reverse complement strand
TGCCGTCTGAAACAGCGTTACAGAGTTAAATCTTATAATAAGAACATTTCCTCCAGATTGTTGAAATTGGTTTGAGCCACCTTACTAAGCAACGACGAGGCTACGGCAACGACTACATCACAAAGCAATACGGTAAAAAAGGGGGGAAAAACCTGCTACGAGTGCAGTACACGTTTAAGCACATTTCTTTGCTGTAATCAACAAAACAACAATGTGAAATCACCAAAGTTCAGGTTTTGACGATAACTTTCTACTCTTACTTTGAAACCGTTCATATTAAAATTTATCCATTTTCATGATAGTTCGACTATATTGATCAACGCGACTAAGACGGAATCGAAAGGGAAAAGTGATCCTCTCACTCATCTGGACAATTTAAGCAATTACTTCTTTACAGAAGCCTGGAAAATTCTGGTGGATCGCAGAGGAATCACGTTAGAGCCACCTGAATCTTTCAGGTATCTGTAAGCGACAATAGCCGTTATCGGAGTTATCAGCGGTTTTTGCCACATGAACGAGGCTAAGGGGTCATTTTGTATTGAATTGACCCTTAATCTTGTTTTGCATGTAGTTTTAAAGAAAAGGAAATGTGCCTGCAGGCTCAACTCCAATAAGGACCATTCCTTAAACTGTCCAGATAAGTGCAAGGATATATACATTAAGGTGCAATCATCGCGAAATAGTTAGGATAGCACTAAGTTTTTCTTAAGTGACGTTTTAGCCATTGTTGGCATTGCGGCCAGCTAAAGCAAGAGGGAAAGGGTTACATTTTTGCAAACGTTGGTCGTTTAGCACTTTATATTTCAACAGAATTAACTATTGTAGGGTAATGTAAAGTGTTGTTTTCTACCCATGTGAAACATGCGAGCGTTAGCCCTACTAATGGAAATGGGCCCACACAAGGACAGAGAAAAACTCTGACCAGGGTGGGAATTAAATCCACGACCTTCGGGTTAGATCACCGCTGCTCTACCGACTGAGCTACAAGGTCAGATGGGAGCAGGTCGTGGGAATTGAAGGTGTCAATTTCTCGGCGAGTAGTAGAGCTAACGCTCATGATCACATGGTTTACATGGGTAGAAAACAGTACTTCACGTTACCCTACAACAGTTAATTCTGTTAGAGCAAGAGAGGCTTTGGAGTCACCGATGGCAACCAAATGTGAGCTATTTCCCTTTTTAACTTTTCTTGACACCGTCACATTTGTGTTACTCAGCTCCTTCAACTATTATAGACACAACTGTTTAAAAAAACTCTGGGAGAGGAAACTGTCCTGGCTTACAAAATGTTCATTTCTTTCAAGCTCCGTCTTGGATAGTGATTGTCATCCAGCGGTCTCCGCCGCACAAATCCCATAATACACCTCTTTTGCCCCCCAAAAGTCTGCATAGGAATTGTTTTCGACTTCTCTTGGGACATTTTCATGTCCCAGGAGAAATTGCAAACAATGGTTATGCAAAAGTCTTGCGGGGTAATAGAGGTGTATTATGGGATTGCGCAAGTAGTGAATTACACAAGTTGAGACAAGGACGATAAGAAAACACTTTGCTTCGTCAAACTTGCACACATCACTTTAAGTCAGGGTCTGTCTCCTGCTTTTTGTGTTTCTTCCCTTCCCAATCGTATACCGAGGCGTCTGCTCAATGCAATCGACAGTCTTCAGTAAAGTAAAGGTTTACATGTTATGCCAAGATCTTTTGCAAGCTTCTCGACAGTTTGCACATTTTTCCATTCCACTTTGCGTCCATCCTCTTTCATCTCGAGACCAACTGCCTTATAATGACGTCCTAAAACCTGAAGACAATAATCTAACTTATTATCCGAGCAAGGATTTGGTCGAACAGTTTTTACATATTGGAGATCATGATGCAACAGATCTAAGTTGTCACTCAACGAAAAATTATGTTTCGAACAAATATCAGGCGTATTTCCCGATGCTTCGTGCGACAAGCAGTAACTAATCAAAATATGAGAAGACAAAAACTCTCCGTAAGGAACATGGAAGGTCGCTTGAGGCTGGGACAAAGTATCTTCCACGTGCTCTGCTCCAATAGTAGCCCCAGATGGAAACTTTTTGTTGAACTGCGTTAAATCAGAACATATCTTTATATTCCAGTCATATCGATCTCTTTCAAAAAACCAAGCATAACTCAGTATGATACTAACTGGGGAGAGCTGGTTTTTATCGTGATAAAACAACTTGAAGGCTTCTTCAAAGGTAGTTACATTCCAGTGCTTCATAATGTGTTCCCTGCAGCGCGCAAAGGTATCTCGATAGAAGTACACTGGGAAATAGGACATGAAATCAGCCACATACGGTAATCCTAACGCCCTCTCTGACGTTCTCGCCCACTCCATTACCCAACTGAATTGGAAACTACAGTCCCAACCCAGAACCCTTAATTTTGAACCGCTAAATATCAAGGAGTTTGTCACAGGTGTGATGAATGCGACATCACTGTCCATCCAAGCTATGATTGGATCGTTTGTGTACAAATCAAAAAAGAAACTGCTCCAAAGTTGACGATTGTAGCCTGGATTTCTTGCCAAGCCAGGATTTTCCAATATACTTTTGTCATTCGGTAGTGGCTCGAAGAATACTTCCAGCTTGTACTCTGGAAAGTGCTCCCGGGTGTGTCTAGTAACAATTTCTCCAAACTCGTGATCCATTTCTGATTCTTCGTCAAGCACAATAACCGTCTTCCCATACGATGGTGGCCAAAAGAGAACAGTGGTCCTGAAGAGATCACAATAGTAACGCGCTTTATGCTCCAAAACTTTGCCTGGCATTCTTAAGAGTAATGTTATCTGTTGGTGTGTTTCAACGGTACTGCTATCTGTTAATGTGGCTGTTGTGCCAGTACGCGAGTCAAAAACCACAAAAGTAAAGTAAAGAATAAAAGAAGCAACAATAAAACAACCAAGGAGAAATAGATGACATCTTCGCTGTCTTCCCATGTCCTGAATTCGCTTTATCGCCATAGGTGAAAGTTCAATATCTTTTCCTCTCGCCATGGTGACCTGTATAATGAAAAGGAAAAACAATACCTGGGTTAATCCGAAGTTTTGTCGAAATGGTCACTGACTTGCTTACGAACAGCGTTTCGCCGTCCTCAAGATAGCATTGCATCTATTCGTGCTAACTTTTCAATACGCAACTGATTCTATTAGATTCGTACTTCACCGCCCTTTTTCAAGTTATATTTACATAATCTTATTCACAAATATCAACGCAATAGGCCATTTCCAAGTTCATGTCTGCCTCCTCTTCAAAGTGAGTCTAAGGGCGAAGTTTTTCTTATGAAAATTAGTTTTCATTCATATGTAAAGTAGAACTAATTACCATCACAAAAACTTCGCACTTAGACTCGCTTTGAAGAGGAGGCAGGCTTAAACTCGGAAATGGCCTATTCACTCTGACATTTTGAACTTGGCAATACTGTCATAGGGACGGCGAAGTTTCTTTTATGAAGTTTCTTTTATGAAAAGAAGACGCCTAATTCACATAAACAAGTAACGGCTAGGCTTGATATTTACAATTACAGAAAATAATCCGTAAATGAGATCCCGGGGAATAAAACAGGAATCACTGGAACTCCTAAGAGCGTAATATTCCGTTAAAGAGATAGATTGATTAATTTCATTAATACTAAAGAAAAAAGTCGGCTTTTGAACTGGAATGAAGAATATTACTCACGGTCAGTATTCAAGGTTAGCATTATACAGTGCTATGCACCTACAAACGACGCAGAGGAGACCAAGAAAGAGGAGTTCTATTCCGTATTACAGGATCTGATTGATAAGGAAAGAGAGAAAGACATTACCATCGTCATGGGGGACTTCAATGCTCAAATAGGATCTGATAACACCAGTTATGAAGAGGTTATGGCAAAGCATGGTCTGGGTGAAATGAATGAAAATGGGGAGCTGTTTGCTGACTTGTGTGCATTGAATCAACTAGTTATAGGAGGTAGCGTTTTTCCACACAAGACGGCACACAAAGCTACGTGGGTATCACCAGACCATACTACGGAAAACCAGATCGACCACGTTTGTATCAGAAAGAAAATCAGGAGATCTTTATACAAGACGTCTGAGTCAAAAGGGGAGCAGACGTGGCATCTGACCATCACCTTGTAGTAGCCACCTTGAAACTGCGCCTTAAACGGCATGGTCAACCTACTGGTCCCAGAACGCCTTACAATGTGGACTTGCTAAGGGACAGAAAGATGAGAGACAAGTTCCAGGCAAGTATGTCAAACAAGTTCCAGGTGTTGCAGGATTTATATGATGCAGAGGGAGTCACTGATATTGAGACGGCGTGGACAAGAGCAAAGAAGGTCTGTGAAGAAACCATCGGTAAGAAGAAATCCACCCACAAGGACTGGATGTCTCTAGATTGAGGTTAGGAAAAAGGTCAAAGCCGAATTGAACAACTGCCGAACGAGAGCTTCGAAAATAAGGGTCCAGAAGCAATACGGCAATGCTCACAAGGAAGTGCGGAGAAGTGTTAGAACGGACAAGAGGGTTTATATAGGCAGTCTGGCTAAGGCAGCGGAGGAAGCAGCTGCAAAGAGAAATATAAAAGATCTATATATAGAGCTACACAAGAAGGCTGGCAGGAAAGCATCAGCGTGTACAGAACTCGGTGAAGGACAAATCAGGGAAGCCTTTGACTACAGCAGAAGAACAACTTAAGCGCTGGGTGGAGCACTTTGCAGAGTTACTAAATCAACCTTCCCCTGTAAGCACCGCAGATATTCCACCATCAGACACTACTCTTCCCTTGAATTGCGATAAACCAAGTAAGTCAGAGATTAGGACAGCTATCCAGGCGCTGAAGGACGGTAAAGCAGCTGGGCCCCATGGGGTTCCTGCCGAGACCATGAAGGGAGAGTGATCAACATCAGTAGATATCCTCCATAGGCTCTTTGCTAGGATTTGGGAAGAAGAGAGCATCCCTGACGAGTGGCGGGAAGGTATCATTGTCAAAGTTCCTAAGAAAGGAGACCTTGGAGATTGCAATAACCATAGGGGTATTATGCTACTATCTGTTCCGGGCAAGGTATTAAACAGAATACTTCTGGTTAGGATGAGGACTGCAGTGAACATCCTGCTTAGAGACCAGCAAGCAGGCTTTAGGAAAGACCGTTCATGCATAGATCAAGTATGTACCCTACGTGTGATTATAGAGCACTAATTGGAATGGAATTCGTCCCTATATGTCCACTTTGTGGACTATGAGAAGGCGTTTGATAGTGTAGATCGTGAGACTCTTTGGAAGCTCTTGCGCTTTTATGGCATCCCAGAGAAGTCTGTTACATTGATTAAGTCTAGCTATGAAGGTTTTACTTGTCGGGTAGCCCATGAGGGTCAGCTTTCAGACTCATTCGAAGTGAGGACAGGGGTGCAACAAGGTTGTCTGCTATCACCCTTTCTATTTCTACTGGCCATTGATTGGATAATGACATCGGTAACCAAATCAGGTGACAACGGAATACAGTGGACCACATGGGAGCAGTTGGACGATCTGGATTATGCGGATGACCTTGCCCTGCTCTCACACAACCATCTACAAATGCAGGACAAAACTTTAAAGTGCCCCTGTGACCAAAAAATCAATTCATATTTTTCTTTGGATTTCAAAACTACGTTAACAAAACACTACGTGACCCACGTTTTAAGCCTTGATTTCAAAAAGTCACCTCTTTATTTTAACTGTAATTTTCCTATTTAATGGTCCGCCATTACTAACATTATGTTCTTGAGAGAGCTGGATCGAGGAGAAAATGAAGTCAAAGGCTCACTAGTTTAAGAATGCAATATGTGTGTACGCCGCAGAATTAATATGCAGCACGGGGGTTTTGGGCTTTCAGACTTTTAAACTCACGCTTTGCATATATAATAAGCTGCGTTCACACGCTGAAATTTTAAGCTAGTGAGCCTCTGACGTCACTTTTCCCTGGATCCAACCGTCTGAGGTCCAATCGGTCAGTTTTGAACGTGAGTAATGGCGGACCGTGGAATCCAAAACTTACACTCAAAGTAAACAGCCTTTGGATAAAAATCACAGCTCAAAATTTTGCCAGTCAGGTGTTAAGCAAACACACTTTCAAAATCTGAAGGAAAAAAGGAAGTGGTTTTTTTGATCACAGGGGCACTTTAAGGCTAGCAGAGGATTCGGTTAAACTGGGTCTGGAGGATTAACAAGGTGAAGACTAAAGTATTAAGGATTAACACCAGAAGTGAGGTACCTGTTGTGGTCGAAGGGCAGCGGTTGGAGAATGTCAAAGAACTATCATATCTCGGGAGTGTTGTAGTCACACTTGGAGGTACGGACAAGGATGCACTTACAAGGATTGGAAAGGCTAGAGCAGCTTTTATAATGTTGAAGAAGGTATGGGCATCGAAAGAGGTATCTGTGAGAACCAAACTTCGCATATTTAGATCAAATGTGGAGACTGTTCTGCTCTACGGGTCAGAAACCTGGAGAACAACGAAGAGGATACAAAGTAGAGTACCGAGTTTTGTCAATAGCTGTCTCAGAAGAACTCTTTGCTTTTGCTGGAATGATAAGGTAACCAACAAGCAGCTGTGGGAACGGGTGGAAGAAGAGCTAATTGCGCTACAAGTAAGAAGGAGGAAGTGGGGCTGGATAGGCCACACTGTACGGAAGCCAGCGAGTAACACCACGCCGAATGCTCTTTAATGGAATCCCCAGGGGAAGAAGAAGCGAGGGCGCCCTAGAAACAGGTGGAGGAGAGATTTGGAGTGTGAGGTGAAGGGCATTGGGGTGAGCTGGACAGAACTTGGTAGGACGGCCCAGAACCGTGTGCGGTGAAGGAAACTCATCCATGGCCTATGCTCCGCAGGGGGCGAAGGGCTTAAGTAAGTAAAGTATTCAATATTGAACCAACTACACGGCTTGTGTAAATTTAAACAAATGAGAGTAAAGAATGTTAAATGAAGCGCTCTATATTCATGACGAAATCACGTCAAAACAATGTAATCAAAGAATCCGTCCCTGGGAACTTTGCATTATTTTTTCATTGTTTATTCACTGATATTATTTCTACCATAAACCAAATTAAAAATATAAGACAAACATTACAACATAGTATGATTCGAGTGGAATCATTCAAATTGACTGAAGATAGTGCCAAAAATATTTTACTTCAAAGACCAATTTCAAGTATCAGGTACAAGGGTAGCCTCCCCGGCAGACACTCTTACGGCTTTGTGTGGAGGGAGGAACACGTCACGCAGCCCTATGGGTGTCTTCGTGGGAGGTTAGTGCAATGGCGGCGCTACAGGTGGTCGCCCTCGCTAATTAAGTCAGGGAGATCATTTAAGCAGAAAGACAAGAGTCTGGGACCCAGTAGGGAACCCAGTGGAATTCCACAGTTGCCCGGGTTTGATTCTGATTTAAGCCCACTAACTACAGGGAACTGTTTCGTGTCACAAGGGTAGTCTCTCAGCCAGTTTAACGCAGGGAAGCTAAAACCCATTGTCAAGTAAAGCTATGATCCTCGCAGTTATGGACGCAATTTTAGCAATTGCGTAGAGAAGCCTGAAAAAAAAAAAACAGGACTTCAACGGGGCTCGAACCCGTCCCCTCGCGATATCAGTGCGACGCTTTAACCAACTGAGCTACGAAGCCACTGACTTTGGTCATTTGTGGGTTCTAATTTTCCCGTGAGGAATGAAACAACGAACAAAATGATACATGAAATGAATCATTTACTGAACTGCGGATATGAAATCAAGTGAAGCTATGATCTTCGCAGTTATGAACGCAATTTTAGCTTTAACTGTTATAGACACAATTCTCAAAAAAAAATCTGGGAGTGCAAACTGTCCTGGCATACGAAATGTTCATTTCTTTAAAGCATCTCCTGACTTAAGCTCCCTCTTGTATAGTAATTGTAATCCAGCGGTCTCCCCAGGTCTAGTATCCAATATTACACAAGTTGAGACAAGAGCGACAAGAAAACACTTTGCTTCGTCAAACTTGCACACATCACTTAAGTCAGGGTCAGTCTCCTGCTTCTTGTGTTTGTTCCCTTCCCAATCATACGGAGGCGTCTGCTCAGTGCAATCACCTATCTTCAGTAAAGTAAAGGTTTACATGTTATGCCAAGATCTTTTGCAAGCTTCTCGACAGTTTGTACATTTTTCCATTCCACTTTGCGTCCATCCTCTTTCATCTCGAGACCAACTGCCTTATAATGACGTCCTAAAACTTGAAGACAATAATCTAACTTATTATCCGAGCAAGGATTTGGTCGAACAGTTTTTACATATTGGAGATCATGATGCAACAGATCTAAGTTGTCACTCAACGAAAACTTATGTTTCGAACAAATATCAGGCGTATTTCCCGATGCTTCGTGCGACAAGCAGTAACTAATCAAAATATGAGAAGACAAAAACTCTCCGTAAGGAACATGGAAGGTCGCTTGAGGCTGGGACAAAGTATCTTCCACGTGCTCTGCTCCAATAGTAGCCCCAGATGGAAACTTTTTGTTGAACTGCGTTAAATCAGAACATATCTTTATATTCCAGTCATATCGATCTCTTTCAAAAAACCAAGCATAACTCAGTATGATACTAACTGGGGAGAGCTGGTTTTTATCGTGATAAAACAACTTGAAGGCTTCTTCAAAGGTAGTTACATTCCAGTGCTTCATAATGTGTTCCCTGCAGCGCGCAAAGGTATCTCGATGGAAGTAAACTGGGAAATAGGACATGAAATCAGCCACATACGGTAATCCTAACGCCCTCTCTGACGTTCTCGCCCACTCCTTTACCCAACTGAAGTGGAAACTACAGTCCCAACCCAGAACCCTTAATTTTGAACCGCTAAATATCAAGGAGTTTGCCACAGGTGTGATGAATGCGACATCACTATCCATCCAAGCTATGATTGGATCGTTTGTGTACAAATCAAAAAAGAAACTGCTCCAAAGTTGACGATTGTAGCCTGGATTTCTTGCCAAGCCAGGATTTTCCAGTATACTTTTGTCATTCGGTAGTGTCTCGAAGAATACTTCCAGCTTGTACTCTGGAAAGTGCTCCCGGGTGTGTCTAGTAACAATTTCTCCAAACTCGTGATCCATTTCTGATTCTTCGTCAAGCACAATAACCGTCTTCCCATACGATGGTGGCCAAAAGAGAACAGTGGTCCTGAAGAGATCACAATAGTAACGCGCTTTATGCTCCAAAACTTTGCCTGGCATTCTTAAGAGTAATGTTATCTGTTGGTGTGTTTCAACGGTACTGCTATCTGTTAATGTGGCTGTTGTGCCAGTACGCGAGTCAAAAACCACAAAAGTAAAGTAAAGAATAAAAGAAGCAACAATAAAACATCCAAGGAGAAATAGATTATATCTTCTCGCCATGGTCACCTGCATAATGAAAAGGAAAAACAATACCTGGGTTAATCCGAAGTTTTGTCGAAATGACCACTGACTGGCTTACGAACAGCGTTTCGCCGTCCTCAAGATAGCATTGCATCTATTGGTGCTAACTTTCCAATACGCAACTGATTCTATTAGATTCGTACTTCACCGCCCTTTTTCAAGTTATATTTACATAATCTTATTCACAAATATCATCGCAATAAGCCATTTCCAAGTTCATGTCTGCCTTCTCTTCAAAGTGAGTCTATGTGCGAGGTTTTCCTTATGAAAATTAGTTTTCATTCATATGTAAAGTAGAACTAATTACCAGCACAAAAACTTCGCACTGAGACTCGTTTTGAAGAGGAGGAAAACATCAACTCGGAAAGGGCATATTCACTCTGACATTTTGAACTTGGCAATACTGCCATAGGGACGGCGAAACGTTGTTCCTTATTAATTTTGAAATGAAAAAGGAAAGGAGCTTTATTTAAGTGTCCAGTCTTCTAGCGCTGGTGCACTTTTAGGCCATTTCCGAGTTCATGTCTGCTTCCTCTTCAAAACGGGTCTAAGTACGAAGTTTTTCTTATGAAAACAAGACGCCAAGTAAGCGTTCACGTGGGATGCACTGATAAAAGCAAGAAACAGGAAGCGGCTAAAATTAAAATTTCGGCACGCAATGCGTACGTGTGGTATTGCAGTAACACAGCGCTGTATCGTGTCAACTGAGCTGCATTTTGTCTTCCAGGAGATTTAAGTTATCTTTACGTAATGTGTAGCTCTAATAGTACACGTTGTTATATAGCACGATATTGTTTTAGTACCGTATATCATTCTAGTGCATGGTAGATGTCTTAGGTAAATAGCCCCTTGAGAAGACATGTGGTTACTAGTAAAATACTAAATCCCAGAAAGATTGAAGAAAATAAAAGAGAATCGAGAAACAATGGCTTCGAGGCTGTCATCTTGATCAAATTCAAGTGCCTTACAACTTCTTTTTCACCACAAGTTTGAGCGTGCACTCTGAGCTTCTGGTAGCTTTGTAACACAAAACTTCACTGAAGTTAATCCCTGTCGGGCGGGGTTAGTATTTGGACGCGTGACCTCGAAATACAAGGACTTGCCGTCAGAAACATAAGACCGAAAATTCTATTTTAAAGCTCAAAAATGCGAACCAAGCCAGGTACAGATTTTGCTAGCCTGCTTTATGCAAAACAGATATTGATGCAAAAGTAAATAAATATCGATACACCGTTTTTAGGATGAGAAGAAGAGGTTTTCAGGAAGTGTCGATCGCGAATAAAATATTTTGCCAACAACAACAAAATTCGAGATATGAAAAGAACTTAAATTTTGAACCGAGAGTATAAAAGTTACCATCAGCGAAAAACATTTTGGGAGATTTTTGCTACGTTCAATTTTTCTATTGTACTTTTAGGCTGCACAAGTACATCGCAAAATCGAAAGTGACATCGAATTCAGCTGGCACCGTGATCAAGTTAGCTCGCATGTTTACTCGCGAAACAAAAGATACCTCTGTGTCATGGTTTTTGTTACTGTTGTGAAATGTGCGAATTCAACACAAAGATCACAATAGCTTAACACCTTAAGGTTGTTGACCATTGTTTCTGCAAAGTCAAATATTCACTCTCCTAGGCGAGGTCATTTATCACCAGGTAATTCCATCGTTTTGCAAATAGCAGCTGCTTTATTATTCATCAGCGATTTTGGAGCTCATTTTGTTGAAACTCCAGCTCGCTTCCAGCAGACCTGTTTATGTCCGTGAGTTATGCAATCACGCACTCTTACAAACCCGTTGACACATTGTGTAGTGCACTTAGAAAGTGCACCACCACAAAAACTAGAGTCTGTCACAAAATTCCTTGGAACAGTACACGAATATACAGACCTGAAGCTTTCGCGGCTCACTCTCCCCTCACAATGTGGTTTACAAGTGAGTTTCTGAGCTCAATTGGCAAAACAGCATTGTGGGAGGGCAGAATGTAAATGTAAATGCTTTGTTTATAGTGGAAGTGCAATTAGCTATCAAGCTAGTTCACAGGCACCCCACTTTTAATAATTTGTAAGAAACATGATTGAGAACCTCAACTGGGAGGAGGCAACCAGTTGGTTATTTACACAGCGTGGTAGAGCTGAATCCGGGACAACAGGAAACAAATCCAAACCAGAAGTCAGAACGGCATTTGAACCTGGATCAGCCACATGCAAACCCAACGACCTAACAACTGGACCACTAGTGAAAACCAGGCTTAAAAATTCCAAACTGCTTATAAGAATTACCGGTCGAAAGAGATTCTTCCGATTAGATGGGAAATGCTTTCAGTACTATTGGCAAAGAACGTTTGAAGATAAAAAATAAATGAATAAATAATTGTTCAAGTGAGGCCTTGAGCTGTTTATGGAAACTTTAACCCAAACTTTCGCCGATCTTTCGCCGATCTACGGCAACATCAGCATCATCAGGGAGGGAATAACAAAAATATTACAGAACTGAAGACAGCAACTTATGGATTATGCACACACTTCATTTTGCATTTCCAGTTTGTATAATTTCGTCTAATTCTCATAAACAAGTATTAAACTACTAGGTTTGATATTAACAAATACAGAAAATAATCCGTACCTGAGATCCCAGAGAATAAAACAGGAATCACTGGAACTCCTAAGAGCGTAATATTCCCATAAAGAGACACTTTGATTCTTTTCATTCATACTGAAGAAAAATGTAGGCTTTTAAACCGGAATGAAGAACATTACTCATGGCATTAATTATTCAATATTGAACCAACTACACGGCTTATGTAAATTGAAACAAATGAGAGCAAAGACAAAGTTAAATGAAGCGCTCTATAAAACACCATTCATAACCAAATTAGGTCAAAACAATGTGATCAATGATCTTTCCCTTAGGAACTTTGCATTACTTTTTTCATTATTTATTCACTGATATTATTTCCACCAATTTAACTATAAAGAATTGCGATAAAGCAATGAATTCCTAGGAGACACGAATAAAGAGAAAATAATATGCAAATAACAAAGTATTCGCACGCAGAGTCACGTAAAAAGTTTGGCGCGAATAGAGTCTTTCTGAGTATTTAACTCGGGGTTCAATTCCTTAATGAATAACATCTCAAAAATTAGACAATCAAACTTTGATCTACATTTCTTTAGAATAGAAAATTGCTTGTCAATTCTTTGAATTCTTTCACATTTATATTCGTTCTCATTTCACTCATTATTGACTTGATAATGACGTTAAGCGAACGTCGAAACGTCGTCGCATTTTTAAACTTTTAACGAAGATGGTTTTTAATTTTTTAAACTTTTCAACTTTATCGCAATTCTTTATATTTAAATTGTTCAACAAATCTCTTCTTTTACGAATTATTTCTACCATAAACCAAATTGAAAATATAAGACAAGGTTGTCTGCGTGGGAGGGTAGTGCAATGGCGGCGCTACAGGTGGTCGTCCTTGCTAATTGCGTCGGGGAGATCGTTTACGTAGAAAGACAAGAGGAGCCCTGTGGAATTCCACAGCTGACCGGGTTTGGTTCTGATTTAAACCCACTAACGACAGGGAACTGTTTCCTGTCACAAAGGTAGTCTCTTAGCCTCAGTTTAAGGCAGGGCAGCTAAAACCCATTGCTAGCAACGGAGTGTGATACGCAGTCAAATGACTTTTAAAGTATATGAGGACTGTACATATTACATTCCTATTAGGAATATGACGTTTTATTTGGGAAATTGTTCTTGTCCCTTCGCAATTTGTGGAAATCTACACATTCTGAACGCGACCAGCCGCCATTAACCAGTCTTCTGTGGATAAACGCTACAAGACGAGAGCAGCGAGGTGGTAGCCACTCGAGGTAAAGAAACAACTTAACGATTAGACCTTTCGTAAAATTTAGGACAGGAAGTGAAAAACCCGACCATGGTAACCTATTAAATATTCAAAATCACACCTCATACGATACAACGATACTGCCAAGTGTCAACGAGGCGACATTTGGTTCGTAGAATTTAAGTAATCTGGTGCTGGTGGAAACTAGTGCTCTACGGCGCTAGAAGATTAGACACTTAAATAAAGTTCTTTTCTTTTTAGATCATCTCTCAGTCAAGGTTTCCCATAATCAAACTGCGAGACCCGAAAGGAGAAACGTGTTCTTTAGCGACGTAAAAGAACATCGAAAACTCGACTTGCAACATAAGCCGGAGGCCTTTGATTGGAGCCTCATCGATTCCTATGCGAACTTAAATGAAGCAACTAACTGACTCCTTAAAGAGAATGTGTGATGAAAGTTGCTCACTCATCAAAATTAAGGCATTTTCTCGAGATCCTCCTTATAATTAAACACCTCTGCAAGAAAAGGAATAAGCACATCAAGGAAGGCCGAGACGAACAAGATCTACAAGAAAGCATTAACAATCTCATTTGAAAGAACCAAATGCATTCCTTTCGGCAAAAGAACAGGAAACATGGAACTGGATCAAAGAAGTGCAGCAGCTAGAATGTCAGCTCTGTACTACGCCCAAGTGCAATCAATCAGTACTTCAAAGAGATAAATACTGATACGGCATATTCCGCTCCTCGGCCGATTTCCATACCACCCTGCACTCGTATTCCGGCTTTCGAGGTACACACGGTTGAAAAGTTCTTAGCACAGCAGAAGCGCACAACCTCTCGTCCAGATGGGCTTCCCTATTGGATGTGGAGAGATTTCTCCCACCTCCTGGCTCCGGTGATCACAAAGCTGATTAAAGTGCACCTAAACCCAAATATTTGGAGTCTACAATATTGATCTCTCCACGGAAAGCAAATATGTTCGACGATTCTTACCTCAAAATTACGCTTTTTATCTGCCGCGCAAGAAGCGCAAAGTTATCAAAACCAGCAATAATTTGGACCCACGACTGTGATGTGAGAGGCATGAGTCTATTCTCGATTTTACGTCACAAACTGCTTTGCAATGCAAAATTTCTTTGAAAACAGGAATGCAAAGCAGCTTGTGACGTAAAATTGAGAATAGACCCATGCCTCTCACTTCACGGGTGTGGGTCCAAATTACTGCTAGTTCTGCCTAGTTTACGTGGCTTGCACGGCACAGAAAAAGCGAAATTCTGTGTAACAATACTGACACATGTTTGCTTTGGATGAGGAGATTTATATTAGGAACAAAAAATATTTGGGTTTAGTCGTTTATTGCAGCAACAATATGTGCCCTGTCTATGGAAACTCGCCAATGTGACCCTATCCCAAAGGAATCACCCTTAACTAGCTACAACCAACTACGACCTATTTCATAAGACCTGATCAATTCGCCTACAAAGAAGACTCTAACACCACAATAGCGCTTGTGAAGTCCCAGCATCATTGGCTGAAATGGTTAGATAGGAAAGCGGACTTTGAGCGGGTATTGTCATTCGACTTCAGCAAAGCATTCGACACTGTTCCTCGTGGCAACAAGCATAAATCTTTAATTCATCAACTGGATCCTTGACTTTTTGAATTACAGAAAACGTATAGTCGTAGTTGATGGAATAACAACAGAGTTCGCAGACATCAATAGAGGCGTACCACAGGGAACTGTCCTCGGCGCCACCCTATTCTCCTTGATGGTCACAACATACAACGGGCTGACCCAAGGAAAAACCTTATGGTGAAATTTGCAGATGATATCACCATCAGCATGCCCATAAGTAAAGAGGATACTGATGCGACAATTGAACAGTATGAGACACTGGACTACCGGTAATAAAATAAGGTTGAACCTTTCGAAAACGTTGGAAATGCTGATACGCAGCAAGACTACAAACCCTGATCCACAATCGGTACCTTGTATTGAACGTAAGAGCTGGCTCACGTTGCTTGGTATTACATTTCAAGAAAACCCTCGTTGTTGGGACCTCCACGTTGACAAGCTAATAGCCAAGGCAAGTAGTGGGCTGTACTGTCATATTAATGGTTTGCAAGTTCCTTGGCTATTCTCAAGACCAACTCAGCAAGTTATTTGACTCCCTCGTTTTATCCTTATTTACATATGGCCTAGAATTTTGGGGATCTGCTTGTCAGAAGTATTTGGATCGAATCGACAACTTCAGGATATCAACCTTAATTCAAGAGAAATATCAAGTATTGTTCAATAACATCACCACCACGAAAGACCATTCACTCCAAGATTTGCTGCCACCAAAACGGACAAGAATATTAAGGAAAACGGGGCATGAATTCCAGCTCCCCCAGATAAGAACCGAAAGATACAAAAACTCGTTTATAAACAGAATTTTAAACTTGTGTGATTATATACTGTGATGTTTGATTGTCCCTTTTTTCATATCTTTTTACATCTGATTGTAGATATTAAATTGTCTTTATTATTGAAGATTGCAATTGTTAAGACTCAGGTCTGTTCAGTTGAGTCTGATTTTTCAATGAAAACTATTACTCACTCACTCACTCACTTACTTATTATCATGTTCCTTCTTGCATGTCTCAGTCAGTTGTAAGTGAGCATGCCTTAAGTTGATTTCCCTTGGACGAAACCCACTTATTGTCTTACACGAAGATTTCTTTAAACTCGTCCCCAGACTCCTGTTCCCCCTTCCCAGTACCTAGTTTTAGTAAAAGGCACTACCTCACCCCAGGGACCGCGCTGGGAATTTTTCCTTGGTGGGACACAACTGGGACAACCAAGTCTCTCATTTAAAGGTATTTTTGCACGGTTTACTGACTATGCGGGAAAAGCAGATCTTAACAAGTGTTATTGAATTCCAAAAAGAAAATTGGGGGTAACCACACATTTTTCGAAGATAATTAATCAACAATATTTGTAAAAAGCTTTAAAATACAAAGCAATGAATGACGTTCTTTTCCAAATTCAAGCTTAATTATCTCTGAAAAATGGGTGGTTACCCCCAATTTTCTTTTTGGATGCCAAGATCACTTGCTAAGTTCTGCTTTCTCTGCATAGTTTTAAACTAATAAGCACCAAGTATTACTACCATACCATAAGTATCTCAAAATGCGCAGAACGTATGCGCAGTAACAATAGTAGGCACCCTCCTTAAGCAGCCAACCTCCATTAAGCAGCCACTTGCCTTTACCCCGAGGGTGGCCGCTTAACAGAGGTTTCGCTATATTATTGTTCACTTTAGACACTGAAAGCTTGATAGGAATCATAGGAAATAAACATATTTTTTTAAAAGCAGAAGCCCAATGTCTGGACTCGCAGGACTCGAACCTGGAAACGTTTGATTCATACCCCCTTCACTTAACCACTAGACTACGAGGATGTAATTAATGTCAATAATTTTTTTCTTCCACATACCGCTGTAAAGTTATCAATCTTCAAAAGAAAGCTAGCCAATTTAAAATCAAGCCTTAGCCTTATTATTCAGCAGTGATCATTATATATATACTAATTAGTTTTGGTAAATGATAGGCACTCTTACCAGTCAGTTTAGTGGATAAAAAGAATTCCTTCAAAGTGGGTGCTCCGGGTTCAAATCCTGTCCAGGACCTACTTTTCCTTTTTCTCTTTTTATCTGCTACCACAAGTCCTAGGACAGAGTAATCAAAATGGACGATAATACTGAGCAAACTGACAAGAAAGGATGATCTTTCACTTGAGGAAGGGATCGTGTTGACTGGGAATATGGGTAATACTGGCGGGAAAGCATTGAGAAACTAGGGGGGTCCACCACGGGATATTTTGAAAATTTACAAGTAGTCTAGGATGCAATCTGATACATCTGAACACTAAAATTTGCCAAACACCAGGATTTCATTGTGGTCAACAAAGTAAGAAAAACTTGATGGCCATTTCAAGCTTAGCAAAATAACTTGTCACACTCAAATACTTTCGTAGAAATTGCCAGTCTGTTTTAGTGTTCAATTCATGTTTTAGGAAAGCTTTAACCCATTAACCCCTAAACCAGCCTAAACCGGCCATACTTAGTATTTTACTCTGTCTAACGCCAGACGATTTTACTCGTCAATGGGGAATACCCAGGAGTCAATGGGTTAATTGTCCACAAATTTTCCAAAGCGATCTTCTTTTTTAAAAATAGTCCTACTTTGATACTTTCTCTCCGTGACTCTTGCTAAAGAATCTGTCCAGTTTCTGCTGAACTCTTTCCTTTTTCGCAGCCGCCACTTAGAGGGTATGTACTTTAAGTAGAGTTATTCAAGTGTATCATAAAAGCATGTACTAATAATAATACCTTTATTTCGTATAGCGATAATTTCAAGGTTCAAAACCGCTTTACAATGACAAAAAATTAAAAACTAGATTATAAAATTATGAGCGAATGTAAGACAATGATTAACACATATCAAATACAAGGTGTTACAAATGAACCCACTGGGAACTCGGAAAAATCCGAGCCCCAGATGGGATTTGAACCCACGACCCTCCGTGATCTAGTACGGATGCTCTAACCACTGAGCTACTGGAGACTCTATGGTGAGCAAGGGTGAAATGTGGGTATTTGACTTGAGCTGCATCACGCAGCCACAGAGTCAAATATCGACTGACAGCATGGCTCATAACTGCCTCGCGCAGTCACACTGAGAGCATCATTGAAATACAGTTGCCTGTATTTCCGTGAACGATGCGGCCAACCAACCACCAAAGTGAGCGAATGTAAGACAATGATTAACATATATCAAATACAAGGTGTTACAAATGAACCCACTGGGAACTCGGAAAAATCCGAGCCCCAGATGGGATTCGAACCCACGACCCTCCGTGATCTAGTACGGATGCTCTAACCACTGAGCTACTGGAGACTCTATGGTGAGCAAGGGTGAAATGTGGGAAATGTACATAAGAATAAAGTAACTATTTACAACTAATGTATTTATAAAAAGCGGTATATTCATTAATTAATCAATAAAAATATTGTGTTTAATAGACAAAAAAACAAAAAATAAAACAATAAAGAATTAAACATTAATAAAATATACCCATGAGATATCACAGGTTTTGTACTTTAGGAGGTAAATTCAAAGCCATTCAGGGCTCAAAACTAACAGTAGCCAAACAAGCCACAGGCTAGTGAAATTTCTTTTGGATAATAGATTTTGAGCTTCCACTAGCCATTGGGGCTAGTAAATATTGTGAAGTAGTGGAGTTCTGGGCGAAAACAAAAATGAAATATATTTGTTATGGATAAGGCAAAAGGAGAGAATAGAAACTAACAACAGAAACTGTGAACGGATTCTATTGAATTTACTGCCTTAAAAAATAACAAGTTGAAAAAGAAAAAAAACTGAAGTGGAAACCAACGCAGATTAATCACGTGTGAAATCATGCGGAACTTCTCAGCTGCTGTTTCCATACGGGCGTAACTCCATCGCAAACAATTGCAAGCACCTTCCGAGAGCTTGATCACAAACAGTTTGTGTAAATGGAACCCCTTTTTACATTCATCCCTGACCAATCGCCGATGATCGCAAACAAGACGCAAGAGATAGAAATTTTTTTATCGTTACGCCTTTTTGGCGACGAGTAGCAATGCAAAAGCGAGGAAACAACGATATGGAAACACAATCGTAGACTGTTTCTCATTGTTTGCAATCAATCTACGATATTTTTGTGCATGTGATACGTTTTGTCGAATTTGGAGTCAAGTATAAGTAATGAAAATGGCGTCTGAGTACAATTGTGGCAATGAGGATACTCCTTAAAAGAGTGTGAATTTAAGGGAATACCCCGCCAAATATACCTGCAGTAAAGTTCTTGATCACAAAGAGCCAGTTCCTACAGTATAATTTGATATTGGCTATGCTGCAGCCGTTGCTGCTCCTCGAAAATGTATTGGACCCAGAATCGGTGACGTCTCTCAAGACACTTCCTCTCTGCCTTCTTCTTCGCAACAATTCCAACATAAGAAGTTGAACATGACGCAAAAACTAATTCTGCTTTTATTTTTGCGCCATTTTCTTATGATGTCACAAGATCAAGTTACGTAAAGCAATCACGCATATGGAAAACAGGAACGCAAACACAAACGCTTAAGGTGGCAGGGTTTGCGATCAAGCCAACGCAAACTGTTTGTGACATTGTTACATGTATATGGAAAGAGGTCACGTACTTGTTTAGAAAATGAATCCAAATGTAATCTATTTCAAATTAAAAAAAGAAAGAGATAGTATGGAGCAACTTATCTCGTTTACTAGGAATGGTGAATCTCGCATAAAAAGAGAGAAAACTTGCTTGCGAGCACTGTGGCAGCCGAATATTAATTGACTCCAAAAACCATTCAAGTATAAAATGCTCGGATTGCTGTTTGAAACTATTAAAAAGAAAATCTTACATGAGGGCAAGTCTGTCATTTCAAATTTCCTTTGTATCTAATTTAAGAAATTATTTTCCCACATTCTGCTGCTTTTGTGCTTCATGCGTAGAATGGCGCTTTCAGGTTAAAATTGCAATCGCAAATACACTGTAGCTCCAATCAAAAGAACTGCCTTTCAACAGACGTCCAAACAAGCAGTTTAGTTTTTCGTACTGTTTATTTCTTAATTTACTTTATTCCGTGTTTTCCACACTCCAGTGCATGTGTGAGTTGCA
>OX421455.1:20695672-20698172 GCA_949126865.1 Montipora capitata | reverse complement strand
AAGACACTTTACTCTCACAGTGCCTCTCTTCACCCAGGTGTATAAATGGGTACTGGCAAATTTAATCCTGGGGGTAACCCTGCGATGGACTAGCATCCCATCCAGGGGGGAGTAGAAATACTCCTAGTCGCTTCATGCTACAATAATCAGAGATAAGAGCCGGCCTGATGGGCCACTAGGCTCCTTAATGGGCCGAGTCCATGGACTACCCTTGTGGTTCACCCCTCATATTGTAAATTCCACAAGTTTTACAAGCAGACAAGACGCCTAAGAGCGTTTCTGTGGGATGCACCAACAGTTAAACAAATTGTCCAGTTATAGCAAACGACCATGCTTAGTCAGAGCGAAGAAATCACGGGTAAAATTTGGAAAGTGGCAAACGTTTACCAGACAGATAACCCTGTAACTTTAAGTAGCTGTTACTTGTTCTACAGCAGCGATCAGAGTTTACTTGTACTAAAGATTATTGAGGAATGTCAGGATGGGAATACTGAATAATGATCGACCACTTCATTTATTTGCCTTGTTTTGTGTAACCATAAACCGAATTATAATTAATTAAGCTTATTCACAAACCCAAAGTGGTTTCCTTGCATTTAAGTATTTACAGTATTTGCAAGACAGTGAATTAAGTTTTCACGATGAACTCCAATGTCTACTGATCACATCTGCATTCTTTGTGCTTTCAAAATTAATTTCTTCAACCAGGAACAAATAATTTTTCAAGTGTTCTTATCCACTGCTGCAAAAACACTCTCACAGAACAGAACTGTTTGTTGAAACATAACAGAATTAAACCTTGTATTTGCTCCATAAATAAATTCTAACAATTCTTAAAGGTCAACTCAGTCTGTGACTTCTTGGTCAATACTAGTCATTGACCAAATTAATGTTTCCTATACTGTAATTGACCTTGCATTCCTCTCTAATTCTTGACTGATGCAAGATGATATAAAGCAATAACTTAAGGTTCCACCTATGTTAACATCATAAATGCTTTCTATAGAGCGTTTCCGTATGACGTCACGGAGGCCATGTTGGAGTTCCAAAACAAAGGAATGGTGGCCATGATGGTGTACCAATCTAATCCTCCGGGAATTGAACTCTATTTGTATGCAAATACTTTCCTTTGTTTCAGTAATCCAATATGGCTGCTGGTCACTTGAGGGAAAACACTCTATAACTTCAACATTAACTGGGCCTATCCAATGGAAAATTAAATCAATGCAATTAAGAATTTTGATGCACACTGAAACGTTTAACAATTCGATCATTTCACTTTCAATGTCATGTAACAAAAAAATATATTCGAAATAGTTCAATGAAAAAGGCCAAGAACTTGGAATATTGTAGAAAACAAATTAAATTATTTTTATAAACAACCTCTCCAATTCTCAGGTCTGTGCAGTACATTGTTTCTGAGTTATTTGTCAAAGCGTTTCACGCAATTTAATAGAGTTTTGTAGGGAGACACCACGTTGGTGGTTGCCGGTAATCGATGAAAACATCTGAAGTTCATTTTGCGATGAAAGACCTAGACTCGTGTATAAGCCACACCTTTTTGGTTAAGTTTTGGGCCAAAAATCGCGGGTGCGGCTTATACTCGAGACCATTGCTTTCAGAAACCGCCTTGTAGGGGTCACAAATTGAACTGAAAATCTTCAGTAACTAAAGATTAAACATATTGAAACCTGTTGTTGATAACTGCTTTGGGTAGAAGTGCCTGTGGCTCCTAAAGGAGCCATTTGTTTGCATCTTCAGGTTCTAAACCCGAATCATGCTCTCCAGTAGTTCATTCAAGCGTTTCATTTGCACTTTTTTTGAGCAGTTAAATTCTAAAGCCCTGGCTACACGTTCAAACATTGTTATAAAACATTTGTTAAATTTTTTTAAAAATCATGCTTGGGGTGCGGCTCATACACGAGTGCGGCTTATACACAAGTCTGCTCATGAGATAAAATGCATCTGTATGAATACATCTCCTAATGTACCTGAAAGCCTCAAATTTCTGAGATTCATAGGGATAGGCATTTTTCCCAACCAAATAGCTTAATTTGTATCAAGGCATCACGCAAGGTGACAATTCGGAAATTCACAACGCTGTATTTTGAAACGAAAGACTTCACGGAACGGGAAACTTGGAAAAAGATTTATTTCTAGGTCATCTTCAACCTCCTGCAGATAAAAATTCAGAAGACCTAGCGATTTTGGTTTTAGAATTTGATGACAACTTAGTGATTGTCAATAAAAGGGAAGCGTACTATGTGTGATGAACTGTAAACCTTGCTTGTAACCCTTGTGGATTGTACCAATCAGCTCTGACTGGACACTGAAAATATTGGCTGTACTTGAACTCGATTGTTCACTGTCAGGGGTGATCGTCTCGGCTTCTCTATCGATGTTGCAAATTTTACTGAGAAGTTCCGAAATTGTGATTTGACATTAGCTTATATATTAGAATACACAGTATTTCTTACCTTCGCACATTTGTACCTGGGAT
>OX421455.1:20673172-20690672 GCA_949126865.1 Montipora capitata | reverse complement strand
TATAGAAGTAAGAGATGGGCAGCCAGTCGGATTTCATGAGACATGTGTCATCTGCCATCGTTGAGTCGAGGTTATTCACAATACGAGCTGCTCTTGCATGAATATGGTTTAGAGAGTTCAGTGCGGAAGGAGAACAATTTCCCCATACCGAAATTCCATACGTTACACTGGGGATAATTGTTTTAAAGTATATTTCCTCGAGAACCTTCTTCGGAAGGATTCTCATTCTCTTCAACGCTCCAACCTTCTGCGTAAAAGATTTCTTCACTGAGTCAATGTGCACAGACCATGTCAGCTTATTGTCAATTTTAACTCCAAGGCAAGTGGTGTAATTAACCAGGTCGATATGGCCAGTGTTAAAGTGGAGGGGAGGTGTAGGCCCAACAAAAGAGGTTTTACTTAGTATCATTGCTTCAGTTTTAATTGGGTGGATGGTTAGCTGATTCTTAATGCTCCACAGGAGAACTTGCTCCAATGTTTTATTTAGTGACAACATAACCTGGTCAACATTTGGTCCAATACAGTAGACTGTAGTGTCATCTGCATACATGTATAGATCTCCCGAGTCGATGTGGTCAGGGAGATCATTAACATATATGGTGTAGAGCCGGGGGCCAAGAAGCGAGCCTTGAGGGACTCCATATCGTACATAGTCAGTGACCGACCTGCAATTATTAACTTCAGCAAATTGACATCTATCAGTAAGATAGCTCATTAGCCATTCATGAAGAGATCCTGATATTCCAATGGCGTGTAATTTATGCGATAAAATATAATGGGGGACAGTGTCAAAAGCTTTCTGGAAGTCTATAAAGACTGCTCCAACTGTCAAACCATTGTCAATTGCTGTCTTCCATCCTTCAGTCATAGAGGTAAGCATTCCTTCAGTCGATAGTCCCTTGCTGAACCCCCACTGTTTACAGCTTTTTATGCCACAGCTGTTCAGATGGGTATCAATTATGTTGCAGATCTGGCTTTCGAGCAGCTTGCTGGGGATACTTAAAAGTGATATTGGCCTATAATTTGAAACATCTGCTGGGTTTCCTTTTTTAAAGATTGCATTAACTTTTGCAATCTTCCATGTGTTAGGGAAGCTGGACTGAGCCATGCTGCTCTTGAAAACAGTTACAATGCCCTCTAAGGCGGATGTTCCTGCAATAGCTAAGCTACGAGAAGAGATGCCATCAGGACCAGATGCTTTGTTAATTTTAATTGTCTTGATATCAGTTTTGAGTTTGTTGATGTTGACCTCCAAGACCTGCACAGTGGGCGTAACTCTGTACATGAATTGATGGGGTTCATCAGCTTCGGGGAATTTTTCAGCTAGTTCCTTGCCAATATTTATGAAGTAAGAGTTAATCAGTTCAGCTTTCTCGTAGTCATTTGTGATTTCCTTATTGTTAGCATCTCTGAGGGGGCCAATATGTTTATTCTTAGGTTTTCCAGTGGCCTCGTTCACAGTTTTCCAGAAAGATTTTGAGTCCTTGGTCTCTGTAAATTTCTTTTTCCAATATTGAGCTTCAGCACGTCGTAGCATCTTAGATACTTTGTTCCTAGAGGATTTGTAATCAACCCAGAGTTTATTAGTAGCGGGTGTGCCATCACAGGCTTTCAAAAGTTTATATCTCTTATTCATCTCTTTCCGGATCTCACTGTTCATCCAAGGTAGTGAATTTTTTCTAACCTTGGCTTTACGTAAGGGAATGTGACTGCTTGCAATAACATTATACATGCAATTCCAAGCCCAAGTGATGTCATCCAAGTCCTCAAAGGTGGAACAGACCCACCAAGGAGCACTTTCCAGGTCATGTTTGAAGTCTTTCGGGTTTTCCAACACATTCTTGAAGTTGTGGACATATTTAATAAAAGGCTTTGGATTCCTGATCTTCAGCTTGTAGATAACGTAGATGAATTTGTGATCAGCTATGCAATACTCAATCACATCAGACTTTGAGACCTTTGAGGTATTGATAGTCAAAATCAGATCGATCAAAGTGTTAGAATGTGCTGAGGTTCTTGTGGGTGCTTTTATGATGTTACAAAAGTTATAAGATTGTAAGATGCGTTTGAATTTCGCACCATTTCCATTAGTAGCAAGCTGATCTGAATTGAAGTCACCAGCGATCACAACATTCCTGCGAGACATCCAAATTTTACTCAATACTTGGTTGAATTCATCAAAGAAAGATGTAACGTCAGGAGGTCTATATACACAACCCACAAGTAATCTTTGCGAGTGAGCTTTCAATTCAATCCAGAGAGCTTCAATGCCGTCGTTGTCATATTTGGATATACGTACACAATCTAGGCTAATGTTAAAGTAAATAGCGACTCCGCCTCCTACTTTGTGTGACCTATCTCTTCTCAGAATTCGGTATCCATCGATGTTTACTTCGTTATGTTTACTTCGTTTTATTTACATATGTTCAATTGGCTGTATAGAGAAAGCTCTGCCGCCATTACTTCACAATTTTACGATTTACAAATAGAGCGTTAAACATACACTTTATGGTATGTACAGATATTATTAACCTAAGTCGAGACAACAGTATAACGGCTATACTCTATACATGAACGTTAAGAGAGAGATATAGTATAAATATAAATATTTGGTTTTATCAACGGAGTTGATAATGTAAATTGGCCACTGTACAGAGATTTAGCTTTTAGAATCTCTGTACGGTGGCCAATTTACATTATCAACTCCGTTGATAAAACCAAATTTTTGTATACTACTTCTCCACCGACGCAGCACCACAGTTTCTTTAGAAACTACCCCCTTCCTCTATAAATTTACAGTTGTGTGCTTAGTTGCCTGGCGTTAAGATGAAAGTGAGGCTGGTTTTGTTTTTGCTTTCATGGAAACTTCACTGCTTTTCTTATGTGTTGTTTGTCCGTCGATACGACGAGGACCATCTACACATCTTATGGAGGGGTGAAGGCAAAGATAATGATGATGATAAGGGTGATGATGATGATGCTAATTTTGGAGGACGGCGTTGGGCATGCGTAGCGGATGCGATGTGACGAGAAATTCATTTTCTGTGCGTCCGCAAATGGCTGGTAAGGCCAATCCGCGACCGGAACAGTCTTGGGCAGTGGGGGCAAGGGATGATGGCGACAGACGCTGGTGTGGCGGTGCCTTTCCTGACTTGTCTGCACTGCTCAGCTGCTGCGGTCCTGTTCGCTCGCACGCTTTGGCGTCACGCTTGACGGCTCCACACCACTTGTCTCTGTCTTGAGCCACTTGCTCCCAGCCGGTGGGCTCGATCCCAAAGGCCTTGAGGGCGCCCTTCGGGGTGTCTTTGAAGCGCTTCTTCTGTCCTCCTTGGGAGCGTTTGCCTTCTAAAAGTTCCCCGAATAACATTTTCTTTGGTAGTCGGTGGTCTACCATGCGAGCCACGTGTCCGGCCCAGCGAAACTGGGACTGCATCAGGGTGGTGTAGACGCTGGGGAGGTCTGCACGGGCGAGGACCTCGGTGTCGGGAATCTTTTCCTGCCACTTGATGCCGAGAATCCTCCTGAGGCAGGTGGTGTGGAAGTGGTTCAGCTTCCTTGCATGCCGCTGGTAGACTATCCATGTTTCGCAGCCGAAGAGAAGGGTGGTGAGGAATGCATCTTGGTATACCTTGATCTTGGTTTCTGCTGTGATGCCTCTCCAATTCCAGACCTTTTTGTCAAGTCTGCCAAAAGCGACACTCATCGTCCATGATGACGGATCTCGAGAGGGTACTGCCGAGGTAGGTGAACTTGTCCACCACGTTCAGTCTCTGTCCGTTGACGGTGATGGTGGGCTCTACCTATGGGCTACCTTGGTGCTGGCTGGTGCATGACTTCAGTCTTCTTAGTGCTGATCGTCATGCCGAAGTTGTTGCAGGCCTCTACGAACTTGTCAACGCTATGCTGCATGTTGGCTTCCGAGGCAGCGCTGAGGGCGCAGTCATCAGCAAACAAGAAATCATTGATGGTGCTAACCTTCATCTTGGTTTTCGCTTTGAGCCTCTGAGGTTGAAGAGTGAGCCGTCAGTGTGGTATTAGATACCAATGCCGACCACTGAATCTCTGAAAGCATCAGACAGAATTGCGGAGAACATGAGACTGAAGAGTGTTGGAGCCAGGACACATTCCTACTTCACTCCGTTCGTGACAGGAAATGCTTCTGATATTTTCCTGTTGTCCTGGACACGCGCCAGGATGCCATCATGAAACTGTCTGACGACAGTGATGAATTTGTCAAGGCATCCGTACTTTCGCATGACTCTCCAAAGGCCATTTCTGCTGACGGAGTCAAAGGCCTTGGTCAGAACGACAAAGGTGGAGTGCAGGTCAGTGTTCTGTTCATGACATTTCTCTTGGAGCTGTCTGGTAGCGAACACCATGTCGATAGTCCCACGATCTTTCCAGAAACCAAACTGACTGTAGAAGTTCTTCATGTCATTCCTCTCTGCAAAGCCTTGGATCTCGTCAGCTTTTGCACTCAGCCAGGAGTCTTGCATCTCGCTCAGTTTGAGCTGGACGGTGCTGCGGATGCTCCTCAGTGCGTCTTTCTTGGCTGTTGATGTTGTATCCTGGATGTGGGCTAGGTGAGCAGGGCGTTTATGCTCCAGCAGGGCTGTGATGTCGGAGTGCTTTTCGTCAAACCAATCCTTGTGCTTTCTTGCAGGGGGTCCCAGACACTCCATAACTGTGTTATACACCGTCTCGCGGAGAGAGGTCCTCGCTGCTTCGACGTCCTGCTTGTCCAGAGTGATGGCACCAAACCGTAGGAGTCCTTTCTCAAGATGGTCGTTGAGGCAGTTCAGGAGGACTTTGGCCACGATCTTGCCCGGGATGGATAACAGGGAGATTCCACGATGGTTGTCGCAAGCTTGGCGGTTTTCTTTCTTTTTGTAGAGGTGGATAATGGACGCGTGCTTGAAGTCTTGCGGCATTGATTCCTTCTCCCATATGATCTGGACGAGAGTCAGAAGCTTGCCCGTCAGGGCTGTACCACCATCCTTGAAGATTTCAGCTGGGATGGAGTCCGATCCAGGCGCTTTTCCGCTGGAGACCTGACGGATGGCTTTCCACACCTCTTCCACAGTTGGGACAGCATCGAGTGACGTGTTCACTGGGACCTGCGGCAGTCTTGCAATGGCTTCATCATTGATGGAGGACGGTCTGTTCAGTACGCCGTCAAAATTTTCGGCCCATCTTTGCAGGATCTTGTCCTTTTCTGTGATAAGTTTGGTGCCGTCCGCACTGAGTAGTGGGAAGGAGCCTGCGCTGGTGGGGCCGTAAACTTCCTTAAGGCTGCTGTAGAAGTTCTTCATGTCATTCCTCTCTGCAAAGCCTTGGATCTCGTCAGCTTTTGCACTCAGCCAGGAGTCTTGCATCTCGCTCAGTTTGAGCTGGACGGTGCTGCGGATGCTCCTCAGTGCGTCTTTCTTGGCTGTTGATGTTGTATCCTGGATGTGGGCTAGGTGAGCAGGGCGTTTATGCTCCAGCAGGGCTGTGATGTCGGAGTGCTTTTCGTCAAACCAATCCTTGTGCTTTCTTGCAGGGGGTCCCAGACACTCCATAACTGTGTTATACACCGTCTCGCGGAGAGAGGTCCTCGCTGCTTCGACGTCCTGCTTGTCCAGAGTGATGGCACCAAACCGTTCTTCCAAGGTATCAACAAACACTTGCTTGGTGGGGCCGTCTTTCAGCTTGGTGATGTTAATTCGCTTTGGCGCCTTCTTGCCTGGCGGTCTTCTCTTGGGCTGCACGCGGATGTTGAGCTTGGACACGATGAGACGGTGGTCTGTCCAACATTCTGCACCGCACATGGCCTTGGTGATCCTCACATCCTGCCTGTCCCTCTTCCTGACGATGACATAGTCTATCAGATGCCAATGCTTTGAGCGGGGGTGCATTCAGGATGTCTTGTTACGGGTAGGGAGGCGGAAGACAGTGTTGGTGATCAGGAGGTCCTGCTTGGTGCAGGTCTGGAGGAGCAAGAGGCCGTTGCTGTAGCACTTGCCTGTCCCATGCTTGCCCAGCACACCTTCCCAGGAGCTGCTGTCACATCCCACTCTTGAGTTGAAGTCACCAAGAATGATGAGCTTCTCAGAAGCTGGAACAGCGGAGATGACAGCATCCAGGGCCCAGTTCCTCAAAAGCCGATTAACGCTAATCTAAGATTAAAAATTAACCAAGCAGTTTATTTCTCTACTCCCAAATGCTGTTCAACGCAGATTTTCGGAAGAACTTTACATGAGAAGACGTCAATCTTGAAAAACAAAAATAAGCAAAAGAAACTTTCACCAAAAAGTTGAAAACGTGAAACAAAAGTTTATGCTAATCCTGGATTAAGTAAATCGGCTTTCGAGGAACCGGGCCCTGGTTTTCATAGAACCTGTCTTTGGTCTCGTGTGGGTTGGTCATGGTGGGTGCATAGGTGCTGACGATGGTGGCAAACTTCTCTCCATAGGAGAGGGGGAGTCTCATCGTCGTGAGGCGGTGGTTCACCCCTTTCGGGGTGTAGGCTAGCTTGCTCACGAGAGATGTTCTGATGGCAAAGCCAACTCCTGCTTCGCGTCTCTCCTCGGGCGCTCGTCCACTCCAGAAGAAGGAGTAGCCTGAACTCCTCTCTGTTAGTTCTCCCTCGCCTGCCAGCCTGGTCTCACTGAGGGCGGTAATGTCGATCGTGTATCTGGTGAGTTCATCGGCAATTAGCGCAGTTCTTCCTTGAGGTCTGTCTGAGTCAACCCGATCAAGTAGCGTGCGGACGTTCCACGTGGCTGTTTTCAAGGGTATAATCTTACTTTTCTTCGTTTTTCGACCGCATTGAGGGGTCCCCGCCGACCGCGGTAAGCCAGCCAGGAAAGGTGAAGAGGGCTGCTCAGACACTCGGACAGCTGCCGGACGCCACTTCTGCTCCAGTCAGTGAAGAACGGCCCAATGGCCTGAGTCGCCTGTGTGCAGGTCCGCGGCTACAACTGCCAGTCTACCCCACACCTGTTGCTTTGTCGCTCGCCTGTCGCCACAGGACTTTGGGAGGATGAAGATGAATGAATAATGGGAGATGAGAGATGATTTGCGCTTGACTTTGTTTAAAGTGAGGTAGGTTTGCGCAGAGCCAGCCTCACTCTCTCGTCTCGACGAGCCTGACCCAGCGGCAAGACAAGCTCAAGACGGCTGGAGACCCGCCAATGCAGGAGCTGCCGGAACTTGACGAGTACGCCATCCAACCGCCTTCGGGGCCCCACTCCTGATTTTCTGTCAGGGTTTACTCCCTTAGCCTTTGACCAACCAAGACCGCACTGCAAGGCATCAGAAGACTCGTGGGGGCGAGGTCGTCTGTATCCCGAAAAGGCGCTAAGCACCAAACAGGCGCACCGAACAGGCGCTAACCACATAAAAGTGAAGTGGTGCATTTATATAGCGCCCTTTCACTAACGTCTCAAAGGCGCTTTACAATGATCAATTTACCCCCAGCGGACCGGAAGCATATACATAATACTCCATAATACTCTTTGTTTGTCCCCCCCAAATTCGCATAAGCATGGTTTAATGTTTCTCTTGGGATAATGGTCCCAAGAGAAAACAAAAACAATGCTTATTCAAAATTTGGGTGCTCAAACAAAGGGGGTTATGGTATTTTCCGCATCGGGCAATAGACCATATTAGTATTCTCAGTATCGGACTGGAACTTGCTTGCAATGGAGGCTAATACGGGGAAATATATTAAAAAGTATTTGCATTTGGAAAGATTTCTCCGCATTAGCCTCCACTGCAAGACAGTTCCATTCCAATACTAAGAATACGAATATCATCTAATTGAATCGCTAGTGTCCAGAGGGGCACACGAAAATATTTGGAAAGACAAAACAGCAACGACATCTCCACAAAGCAAGAATATGACTGGTTTAAAAACGAAAAATACTCATGCTGCACGTGCAGTACGAATTTTCGAGCATTTCTTTGCCGTACTCCAAAGAACAACAACGTGAAATTACCAAATTGAAGGTTTTAGCGAATCGTGAGTATATATCAATGAACCATTCATTTTTTATTTTTGAATTTAAAACCGTTCATACCCATCCAGTTACAGGATAGTTCGCCCGTATTGTACAAGGTGAACAAGTCGGAATAATCGCGATTTAGTACCACCCAACTAGTGGACTAATGCAAATGCTGCATTTTGATTGGCTACGCTACTAGAGGACTATTAATAATAGTCCTCGAGTAGCGAAAAGCGTGATGCTTTCTTTCGTTTTATTCCCAGATAAATAATTATATTTTCAGCTTGCATTCGCTAACTTTATTATTTTCTTTTCTGTCCGACTAGTTGGGTGATACTAAAACAATTAGACCCTTCGCCCTCAAGGGCCACGGGTCAATAGCCCATTCGGGTTCTCCTCATAGGCTATTGACCCGTAGCCCGCAAGGGCTACGGGTCTAATTGTTAAATATTTGCGATCGAGCCAAGTCCTATGTTGGAGTGACGTTTTCGTTGACGATGCCGTTGTGCTTGCTCAAACTCCCTAATGTCAAATGAGGACCGAGAGAGTCTTACTGTCGACTCCATCCTGCATGATACCTGTTTGTTTCCACAGGTCTTAACGAAATCATGTGTAGGCGTAAAGTGCAGCACTTACTGGTCTCGAAATCACCCACTTGGAACCCCAAATAGGCTTTTTGCGACAATTCGTCATGTGACCTTTTTTTAATAAACACGATGATTCTGCTGGTTTCAAAAAATTATTTTTCCAGAAATAAAAAGAGCAGCTCAAAATATGCCACCATGCCGATTTTCGTAAGTAGATCATTTAAACTGGTGTTACAGTTGAAAGAATTTGTAAGGATTTGTATGCACTTTGCCACCCACTCACGTTTCAATGAGTTTCATACAAATCCTTTTAATTTTCGACGTTTTCAAATACAAACCGCTTTAAAATTCTTCCTTCACAATATGAAAGTATGAAAATTTCCACCCTCGCACTTTTATTCTTGCTTATTTGACCCATGGTAAAAGTAGGGATCTGAGCTCTGTTTTTGGCGCGTAATTATCAAAATTACACTGGAGGGCAAAGGCTTTTCGTTCGTAAACAAAAGTATGGAATTTTCCAGTGTTTAAATGGTCATAAAATCTTTACCTTAAGTGGCATGTCTCTGAAAATCTGTATTCTGGCTAAGACAAACATAATCTTTCCATTTCTGGAATTCATAAAGTCCGAGCTTTAAGTTCACTAATTATCTGTCATGTAACCAGTTTATTGCAAATGGCCTATTCAGATACACTTCCACAAGCAAAGGATGCTGAGAAAAATGAACAGGGTCACTTTGTTGCAGACAGAGTGATACAGAATAGAGCCTTACATTTGTTGAACGCTGTTTCTCAATAATTGTAAAGTGTGGTACTTTACATTGTTTTTACATGCAAAATTCGCTGTTATTTTTATTCACGCCATTATTGTCTAATCTTGAAGCCAGTTCAATAACGTACGCTCCAAACCGAATAAATGTAATAGCGAGCAGTATCTTGTTCATCAAAATGTATTCCATTGAGCATGGGATGTTTCACCCACAACCAGTTAAAAAAAACAGCTCTTTATTGATACTTAACATTTCCGAAAATAAATTACCTTGTCAAAGGAACTTTCTCTCCCATGCTGTATCAGAATGAGTCAGCCTTTTATTGCGGGGAATAACGCCAATATTAACAAACGTAGACAAAAGATCTCGAGACCGTATAAGACCAATAACTCCCCTTTGTTTGCTTGTTTTGTTCTTTGGTTCTTTTATTAGTAGAGATATTGCATCTATACAGCTGATGTGGATGGACCTGCTGTAATTTTCATGCTCTTACAATGAAACGACATACCATTTGCTACCGTTTGCTTATCGAATTACAAAGGAAGCACTTTCTCCTGAGCTTTATAAACCCTAAAGTGTTGGACCGTCCAGGGTTCGAACCCGCTACCTCCCGCAAAAAGTTCAACACACTCTCGACTGATATATTTATATGTCTATACTTATTGGACGTTTAAAGTAAACGACACGAAAAAAACGTCCGCTCCTTCATTATTCCTGCTTAGTAATGCACCGGCCCTACTTTCAAAACATCTTTCAGTGACTATGCGATTGCAAATTTAAATTATATCAAACAGATAAAAAAAAGAAAAAGAAGAAAGAGAGGAAGCATTCAATTAGAGAGCCAACTCGACTTAACGTGATCACCTTACGGAAATGATCTAAAGTTGAGCCCGGCTTAGAGTGGTAGATTGAATACGAGGCACTTGTTTAAGGAAACAGGAATTACTAATAAGCTTGTGACAAGTTTAGAAAAATTATAATGGTTTATGGCTGTTAAACAAGACAGGAATAAATTATTGTTCTTGTTTCAAGTTTAGAAAAAATAAGGAGCAATATACATACCATTTTCTCTGAACTGGACGGAAGATTAATATAAGGATGATCAGGAACAACAAATTATCAGCTAGCACATGCCACGTTAAATACTTCTTAACGGAAAATAAAATTCGTAGTTTCATTGCCCATGGAAAGATCACGTGATGAACAGCTATTCGAGCTTTAAAAACAGCATACTTATCTCAGTTTTACCCAGGTCGGCTAAGGACTGAGATGAAATGTGCAATTCTTTTTCCTCATCGCGATAGTTAACGACTCAGAGCTATCTCAGTTAATTTAATTAACAATTATTCTATGAGCCCGCGTTGGATACGAGATGGTAAATAGCCAACGAAGCGTGTAGTGCCAAGTTGGCTATTAGCAATCTCGTATCCAACAAGGGCGAATGGAATAATTGTTTTATTAAATTCTCAACCTTCGGTTCTGTTAAATTTTATTTAAGTTGAAGAAACGACCAGAAAGTGACGTGAATTCCGGGCCCCAAAACGTTTACGCTGAGCGGCATTCGCCGCATTCATTTCCATATAACCGAGTCAAACGCAGGTATAATGGCTGATAACCGAGATCCAGTGAACCAATGAGAAAGCTAGATTTGCATTATCCCAGGTTGAGAATTTATTGATAGACCATATTCGTATTTCCAGTATTGGACTGGAACTAGCTTGCAATGGAGGCTAATGCGGGGGAATATATTAAAAATCATTTGCATTTGAAAAGATTCCCCCGCATTAGCCTCCATTGCAAGGTAGTTCCAGTCCAATACTGAGAATACGAATATGGTCTATTTCAGACAAAAAAGGTTAATACAACTTACGCGTTGGTAACGTTCCAAAGAGCTTTATTGTTTCCATTAATGGTTGTATATTTAATTAGCCCACTTCAATATTACAGAATACAAAGTTATTTTCAAGCTGGGGGCAGTAGTCTAAGCTGTCTTGAAAATGTAACTGTGGGATTTAAGGAAAGTGCCACCTATTGTTATTGCGCATTTGTTCTGCGCATCACGCAATCGTTTTATCACGCGCTGATTTTATATTTTTCAAGTTAAAGTGCTACTTCGATCAAATTTTTATCCCTTGAATTTTTAGGTTTATCACATAGAATTCCAGGAAAGATTAAAAACGCTGTTTACCGTTTGGAAATATCTGCATTGCTTCCGGAGATATTTATGTTTGAAAAATGTGTAAAATATGCAAATGAGATAGGACTGATGACGTCATTCATTCAACCCAATATAACAACAAGTAAAAAAATACAGCTATCTCGGTCAATTTGAAGCAGAGACCATTGAAACTTTGTAGGCTAATAGTTCTACAAGCAACACACCTACGGCTATAAAGAAATTGGTTCCCATGGCAACTCACGCTTTTCCAGTCCCCTCCAACCTGACTTCAATATTTTCGGTGATCTTAAGCTAGAAAAACATTTAACAAGGCTACAAACTGTTTATAAAAAAAACTGGGATTACTACTTTCAGTGCAATAATTATTTTTGTTCAAAAAATTACCACGAAGCATGATCTGAGGTAAGCATTTGTTTTTGTTTTGTACAATCGGCTGCCACCAAGAACGAAAAAATTTGAAAACAAAAAAGAAAACGAGGGGCGTGCAATAACAGACGTAAGTACTGAAAAAAAATTAGTTAACGAATTTTAATGGGCTTAAAAAGGCCTACAAAGGCAAGAAACGATTGACAATCCAAGTAAGTCTTAAGAATGCAGCTTGGTAATCACTTCAGGGCGTACGGGTTAGATTCCACTTACAATGTACAACAAAAATCACGTAGATTTCTCTCTCCAAATATCCTTTCAACGTTACTCTGGTCACTTTAAGAGCCACTTTCCGAAAAAAGATCCAAGCTTCCCAAGGAAGATATCCATTGAAAAAGTGCACAACTTTCTTCTTTGTGTACTTGTCGCTATTCTGAATATCCCAGAGTGCACCTCAAAAACAGGTGCAAATGACCTTACTCTCCGGGGAGGGGAGTGACAAAATTGCAAAAATCAACCAACAAAACACTGAAAAAACCAATTTAACTTTTAAAATCGCGTGGTGACCCCTATTTTTTATTACATAAGATAGAAGTTTGAGACCCATTGAAGTCAAGGTTAATTTTTGGGGCTGTGAAAAATTGATAAAGGGCGCTTTTTAGTGACAACAGAGGAGGCCTGTCAGGCTAAAATATGGCTCTGTGGTCACGTTTTTGTGATTAAAATCACATTTATAGAATCATCCGGTTGCACTTTGCTATCTGTTTTAAAGATCTTCGACGTTCCTGTTATTTTACTGCAACTAAACGCTCGTGCCGAAAACAACTGTGAAAAGACTTGCGTTTCTTCGTTTAAGCAAAACTTTTTTAAGTGTCCACTCTTTCAAAAATCTCCGAAATTAAAAATTCATGGTTACCCCGAATTTGCAATCCCAAACTAAGGTCTACTTTTCTGCATAGTCATACCCCGGGGACAAATTTCTTCTCGTTAGGTGGCACAGGCCTTAAATTCATACTCCTGCAACGAAAGTCTGAGCTTGTTACATGGGAAAAAGTCAACCGGAATTAAACGGGAAAATGCTCCATATCATTCTCAGTTCTACTGATACCCTAAACAACACAATGGTTTCAACGTGTCTTTCAATGCTCGTCTCACTTCTTTGATCTTCCAGCAGTAGACGACTGGGTTTAACGATGAATTGAAAAACGTTAGAGTTATCAAACTCTCCAATATAAAGAAATGAGAACCTGATGATTGACTCGATAGAATTTTTGGATACACTAATGGTGCCAGAACTATGTACGGCAAATAACAAAGTACCAAAGCTAACTGTAGCCACATAGTACCGTACACTGTCTTCCTGTATCGCTTTATATTCAGTGGAATCGTAGGATTTGCTGAATTCTGAACGTTCTCTCGAACTTGAGTTTTGTGGTGACGCAGCTTGGCAAAAATTCCCGCGTAGCAAGAAATGGATGTTATCACACACAGTAGTATGCTCGTGACTGATAAAATCACCCATGTAACGCGACTGTAAAAACTAACTGCAACAGTGAGCAATGAGTAAACCCATAAGACGATTACAGCTACACATACTCGCTTGAGGGTTACCACTTGTCTGTATCTGAGTCCTAACGAGAGAGCCAAATATCTGTCCACGCTTATGGTGGCTATCGTCAGCAGTGACACTGAAACCAAACCTGGGGCTACTATAGCGCATGCAAGAAAGGTGTAATGACATATTTGCCACCCTTCAAGCACCAAAGATATTAAGTAAGCAGCAAAAACAGGTTCTAGGAGGCCAACGAAGAGATCACTTGTCACCAGACCGCGAAGCAAGACTTTGGAAGGCGGATGAAGCGATGTTTCCTTGTGAAGGGCAACAAGGATAAGAGAATTTCCCACAATTGCAGTGAACGAAAAAACAATGTTGAACACTGCAAGGCATATTAGATGGTTCTTAACACCTACAGTTAATTCTCCGGAACAAAACACCGAAGTATCAATTACTCGAGTCATCGCCATTGTACAAAAGGCTGCAACTGTGTCTGGTGTTTATCTAGCACATTCAACATATTTTACACCTGCCTATGTTTGTCAATTCCTGGGCCCATTAGCCTTCCGCGACAGATACCTGATATTTCGTTTAAGTAAATGATATTGATTAGAGCCAGTTTGCGTGTTGCTTTTCAAATAAAAGTAGAAACCGCAAAATTCCATAAATATGATGTTGAAGCCGAACTTTACGAGCGCACGGAAACATCATGGAAATACAAAATGACTCAAAAATGACAGACAATTTTTCTCAAGACATACTCAGTCATCAGTTTCTAGTCAACGCTGAAATTTCGCTCAGAATATCTTGGTAAAATTAACTTTGAAATTTAAAAGATTTTCCAGTTTAATTACTCTCAAGGAAAATAAAGCACTCTATTTATGTCATAACTTGAGCTGTGTATTCAATTTTTTTCCCCAGTTCTTAATAATTAATATTTTGCAGTTTGCTTAATTTTACCCATGAATTTAATTTATCAGGATATCATTTACACTTTGCAGTCCTAAACAAGTGCTGTTTGCATTTTATCACCGATAGAAAACGCCAATATATCTGATTTTCCATAAAATAAATTTTGAAAAACGGGGCTCCGTATTCTGCTTTTCACTTTGCGATGACAACAGGAATCATTTCAATACTTGAATATTTTGTCATTATATTTTCTCACCAAGTCATTAATTTTGTCACAATCGACTGTAACCGTTTTCCATTTACTTATTCATTGTTGGATTCTACCTCTCAACAGCAGAAGTATTTTCTTCGATTCCAGTACAATTTTGAAAACTTTTGGAAAAGTATGGAACAGTCCATGTGGGGTCTGACGTCAAGGTCGGACATCAACTACTTAAAATTTGGCGCGAAAGAAGCTTGTTTACAACCGGGATTTCACCTACCCTTTGTACATTTCGGTAAGTTTGCTTCTGCTGATTTTCTGTTAAAATTATTTACTGCCTTCATTACAGAGTTTCGTCGTCATGCCAAAGGAAGCATTGGTAAATTAATATTAACAGGAGCTCATGAGCTCCACATATCAACTGTAGTTAATAGGATTGAAATGTTTCCACACGCAATTGCAAATGCATCATCGTCTGCATGATTACAACCTCCCGAAAAATCGAATTTTTTAGAGTATTGAAATAGTAGCACCCAGCAAAACAATTGAAAGTTAACCGTCTTCAACCGGGTTTTTAGACCTAAATACTGTAGATCAGAGCGGCATAGCTTAGAAACGCTATTTCTTGTTGAGCTAAAGCTGTAATTCTGCATGTTTTGACCTGTTTCTTTTTAGAGCGGTAAGCTTGTCATCATTACCATGGGATTTTGCGTCGTGTAATTGTTACGAAATGTCCAATGTCAGTTTGAGGGATGGAAATTAGTGTTACCGCACAAATTGGCCAATATCAAAAATACCATACCGGTAATACTCTTTGTTTGTCCCTCCAACATTTTGCATCAGCATTGTTTCCAGTTTCTCTTGGGACCATTACACGTCCCAAGAGGAAATAAAAACAATATTTATGCAAAATTTTGAAGGGACAAACAAGAGTATTACGGTACTTTTTATATTGGCTAATATTATTACAAATACAAACGCAGTTGCTGTGCGATTTCAAAAGGTTTGCGAGGAGAATGCGCTTGCAATATACTTTTCACGGCAAGGAAACTACCAATCATCCCTTCTATGTCAATCAGACTGGAAACCACCCGTGCAACAATCAGTTGCCCTGGAAAGTTACCTAAAGAAGGTTAAAGCCCAACTTGCTGAAACTAAATGTAAACTAAGAAAGCCAAAACCAAATCTGTCTCACGGAGAAGGCGAAGCCGTTTTAACGTTTTAAATTTAAAAAATAACCCCACGATATACATAAAAAAGGCAGACAGACAGACATGCAAGGGGACCACAACAGTCGTCATGAATAAATTAGACGAGATCAAAGAGGGACAAACCCAACTTGTCGACATAAAAGTAAAGTAAAGTAAAGTAACCACATTTAACGTCGATAACTCGTAACAGTAATTCAACTGACAAACCTGAGGTCGACGGTGCGCTCGTTTTACTCCCCCCTCGTCATCAGTGCTCCGTTTTACGGGTATTTAAAGCTACCTAAGCTACAAAGAACGGAAAGAAGTGAGATCCGGGAATCGAACTCACGACCTCTTGCACCAAGGCTGCGCACTAACTGGCCGACTGAGCCATCCTCGCTCCTAACATCCCTTACACAACCGATCGTAGAGAAAACAGTTAACCGTCGGCATAGTCAGCGAAATTATGTCGCCGGAACTCTACTGCGAAGAGCACATTGACTCAATGACTAAAAAAATGGCTTTCACAAACAAAAACCTCTCACGAATTCCACAATTCTACACACTTAAAACAATTCACAAACCAACTTTGATTGGAAGACCAATCACATCTGGCTGCGAAGGCCCTACTCAACGCACCTATAGCCAAAGTGCAAAAATCTTACCTAAAAGATTCAACGGAGTTCATCATCAACATAGAACATTGAAAACTCCGTAAATACACAATTCTAGTCTCAATGGATGTCACACGTCCTTACACAAATTTATTATATCTCTCAGATAGTACGCGCGCTGTAATTGGCTAAATTAGCGGGCCGTATTCTACAGTACGGCCCGCTGTACAGCCCGCTAAATTTAAAATTTCGACAAAACATCATCTAGCGAGTTTTTCATGTCATTTCTGTTGCATAAACTTGTACTGAAAACTGTTTGAATCTTGCAAGCAACTATTTCAAACTTAACAGCCAAGAAGATTTAGTTTTTGGAATTTTGGCACGGCAATCTTTGTGGCAGTTGAACCTTCCGCTTGACTTTGACTAGTTTCCTTGCCCGCGCGCCGGTTAACCTCAGAGATATAATAAATATCTTACTAACCTCGTTTTCTCGGTCCGTACTGTAAGTTACGGATCCTCGTTTTTTCCCGTTGATTTATGGCACGCTTGGGCCATAAATCAACGGGAAAAAACTCGGTCTGTAACTTACAGTACGGACCTCGAACTCGGTTAGTAAGAGGTATATCCCACAGGAGGAAGGAATTGATGTTGCATGCGACGCATACACAAGATTCTACGAAAAAAGCCTCCCAATACTTACCATCCTGACCATCTACCTAAAACGGACGCTCGAACTCACACTTAAAGAAAACTCTTTCCAATTTAACAGGGAGAATTATCTTCAGACATTACCGTAATGGGGACAAAAATGGCAGTTTCCTTTGAAAGTATACTTATGTCTAAGAGTTGACATATATTCTTTTTTGGGAAAACAACACAGACGAAATGGAAGAATTCATTGAACTAACACCCAACACCCTACAATTAAATTTATGGCTGAAATATTTGACACAGAGATTACGTTTCTCGAGACATGTGTCTACAAAAGCGAAAATTTTGAGAAAGAACTCATCCTATCGATATTCACTGAGATGGGAAACCTTTGTGAATTGATTCATAAATCTTTGATAAGCGCACAGATTTTAAGCCGACGGAGAAATTTCACTACACACATTTTAGCTCCTGTCACCTACCATGAGT
>OX421455.1:20643172-20663172 GCA_949126865.1 Montipora capitata | reverse complement strand
TATGAAATCTATTGTCTATGGCCGCTGCACCTATTGTGTCTAATAATCCACTGTTTACAACACATAGTCAATTTGAGAAGTGAGCACTAAACACAAAATTAGGGACCTTCACCCATTTACACCTCAAATGCCCTAGGATGGCCCCCATTGAGTAAAATCTATTAAGGATGTTCGCGCCCATTGCTACTGCGCACTTTTTCGCGCATGTCACGCACACGTCATGCATCGCAGACCACGAAGGTAAACACAATGCTAAAGGCACAAACGATTTCCACACAAATGGAACGTGAAAGAGTGTGGCATCATGGGATAGCTGTAGACCCAGGTCTTCTCGGAAATGTCACGCAATGACATGACAATGCGAATACACAATCGCTGTGAGAACTTTGCAGAGATTTTAGTACTCTCTTGAATGCTCGGTGACCCCCATTTTTCTTTCCGTAGATCAATTCCTTTCCTGATTTTGTCCATTTTAACAAGAAACAAAAAAAATCTGTACTTGAGAAGTTACAAATATTTTGCCTTTTATGCTCTCGTATGACCGAAATTTTCTTTCTTACACTAATATGTATTGTTTTTTCAAGGTCTATTTGACCACAGAAAAAGACATCAGCTGCAAAAGTTTATTTAGTTATATGTTGAATTGAGTAAGTTTACCTGATCCAAATTTCACTTTCACTTTTATTGCTGACAGTTGTAAGCGATGCTCGTCTAAAAATAACACAAGCTTCTAAAAGTGCACCTCATGATCTCGAAAACAAGCACGGTGACCCTTCATTTTTTTGCCTTTTTGGCAAAAGTAGATCATTACCTTTCTGTGTGGCAAGTTTAAAAAAAATCTGTATGTGGGAAAATTTTGGGCGCAAACATCCTTAAGTCTCACTCTCAGGGGTGCAATGGGTTGAGCAAGGACGACCACACTAAACAATAGGTTTGATCACCAAAAACAATAGCTATGCATGCCCTGCACACGCATTTTACATTGTGAGACATTTCTTTGCCGTTCTCGTCTTGACAACGACGTGAAATGATCAAATTTGAGGTTATCTGGAGGACGCGAGAACCTGATGATGAATTTCCAATTTTCTTTCTTAATATCCACAACGTTCTCACCAATTCTATTCTTGGAATGTGGACTCACACTTTCCATGCCGAGCAACTTGGAGTAATCGCACAATTATTACAGTAACGGGAAATGTTATTTTCAGACAAAGGTCTCGTAGCTGTCATCATCTTTGTTTTTAAGTCCCCATTATCCAGCCTGTGGTCAGAATGCAATTTACCACTGAGTAGATTATGCTAGGAAGCAGAGTTTAGGGGACACTTTAGGATAATTGTTATTAATATTAATGTCTGTATTCCCAGACAGAAGTGACGTTGAAGTTGGGGAGAAGAGCAGGGAAACACTTAAGAGACGCTCATTGAAATCTTATACAAAAGCAAAACTTTTGTGAAATACTTGTGAAACATTCGTGGCTAGTCTGACCCGGCGTTTCGTCTCGGCCAAGAGACTCTTCAGAGACCTTTCTAAAGGTCTCTCTTTCTAAAGGTCTCTGAAGAGTCTCTTGGCCAAGATGAAATGCCGGGTCGGAATAGCCACGAACGTTTCACAAGTATTTGACAATAGTTTTGCTTTTGTATAAATTTAACTCGTGATTACACTGTTGGGAATCCTTCTGCGATAGAGGGCCAGACTGTCAACATAGAATTTGCGAACGGGACTTTGGGCTCGATGCTCAACATTCATTGAAATCTGCATGCAATATTCTAACTTACAATTCTGGATGTTCTTTAAATTAAATTGAGATCCCACTATGTGCTCTTGTTTATTGTCAGTAATCCTTTTACCTTGTGTAGAAGCTGTTGACTGTGTACCAACATCAACTTCTCTGCATGCAACACAGTATTCCTCCTCATCACGATACTTTAAAAGCACAGTCTGGGAAAAAGACAATAAAAATGTAAAAAGAAAGTACAGTGTAATACCATGAACAGAAGACGCTCAACCCTGCAAGCAGTTGGTTTCTCCTGCACTTCACAAGAGAGAAACTATTGCAACAACAGTACTGTTTTGATTTTCCATCAAGCACACACCAAGTACATTATGTGCCATGTGATGAACTCGACATCACCTCAACAAACACTTGCTAGGCTAGTGTTACATCAATTTCAGCTCAAGAATGTTTGTACAACATCGTTGGGGTCTCAGAAATGAGTGAATCTTGAAATTGATCACCAAAACCTCAAACAAAAGAATGGTCTAGAACCAGGTCAAAGAACGGTCTAGTTTGTGGTATAATATAAGGCCTAATGAAGTTACACGTCACCTTTATCACAACAAAACAGGTTAGTGCAAATGCCACAGTTATGTGGTTAAATTTATGCACAAATGCCTTGTTTTACTGGTTTAAATTTATTGTCAATGATGCTGGATGGCAGCTCAATCAAAGGATTAAATGGTTACTTGCAATGGTTTCTCTCTCAGAAAGCTCAGGAGAAGCCAACAGCTCACAAGATAGAGACCCTCCTGATCACATTATAAGTATAGGAAATCATATGAACGCGAGTGCATTTCGTGATTTATGGGCATGAGTGATGTTTTGAAAGTTCTCAAAATTGCACGAGCCATAGGCGAGTGCAATTTGAGAACTTTCAAAACATCACGAGTGACCATAAATCACGAAATGCACGAGCAAGTTCATACAATTTTTTATTATATTCTCAACAAAATTACTCAAACGTGCTACATTGTTCATGCTCGTATTCTTCCAGTTTTGGGTTTAGTTTTCTTTTAGTCGCCCATGTTTGCCAGACATTCAATCAGGTCTGCGTAGCTTTCAACATGTTTTTGTTTTTTGCATTTTCTTTAAGTTGCTCAACAATTCTTTAGTTTGACAAAGCAAACCGAATGTCAGCCTTTTTTTTTTCACTTTGGTGTTCAAATTTGACGCTTCCCCAGTGTTTCCATAGCAACTTCCATATTGCACTCTATAACCTATTTTATGCATTCATCATTGGCCAATCAGAAACAAGATATTTTGTTGAGTATATAATAATGAGACTTAAGCATTCTAAGGTTTAAGACAAAACAGGGCAAAACTTTATGGGTGTTTTTTATAGTTTAAAACAGAGACCAGTTGGTCCCCTGTTTGTTTAATCTGTTAGCAGTTAAATGCCAACATGGAAAAGTTAACTCCATTGTGATTGAGCTCAGCTTCTGCTATTAGCAAAATTGCCTTAGGTTTAGAAGAATTTTTTCTGGAACATTCATTTGGAAACTTTGGACATCCTCAGGAGAGTTTTACAAAATTACGGGAATTTTCCCGATGAGAAAGCAAAATAGACTTTAATTAGTGAATTAATACCATTTACCACCCAATCCAAATTTTTGGAGGATTTTTGTAATCGGGAAACCATCAGAGACATTTCATCTAAAAACAAGTCAATTGTGCTTCTAATTCTGTAACCCTTAAGCTTCCTGCTAACACTCTTACACTATGGGATCACCAGGGCTGTCAACTCTCCCAGATCATCCGGGAGACTCCAGGTTTTGGACTGCATCTACTGATCCCGATTAATCACAACAATACCACGATAAAATTTCAAATACGAAATGTGTTTATTCAGTTATTTTAACATTGATAATAACAAAATTCAAAGGCTTATTTTCCTCATAAACTCTGATAAACTGTTCCTGCAAGCGTTTCTATTGACAGATTGTATTGGAGCAATAATGTGATTGGTCGGAAAGAAACCAATCATATCAAATGTTGCAATGCCAATGACAACTTTTTCGCTCGTTTTTCAACTTTTGCCTAGGTTGTGTTATGGTGTACTTTCTTTTTGCATAAAAGACACAATATGACGCATTCGGAAATGACGTCACCATTGTTATGACGTCATGTATCATCCTATTCCTATGAATTCTCAATACATGTACTTGAAGAGTTTGGAAGTTGACAGCCCTGGATCACATTCCCATGTGGCCACCTCAAATGAACATTCCCAACCTCGACAAGACAAAGCCAGGGTATGCCGTGCCACCCATGGGATGGCAATGATAATCGAAACCAAGCTCGCCAAGGCCATCACTCCAACAGCAACAAAAAGCTTGTTTTGAGGATACCTACCCCACAAGCTTCGCACACTGAGCTCAACATTCGATAACCTTTTAACATGTACTGTCCCATTAACGCGCTTATTTTATCGTTTCTCTCGCGACTTCTGTTGTATCTCTCTTGCGTCATCTTATCCATTCTTTGCAATACTTTTCGATGAATTGTCTTGATTTAAAAAGCTATTTGCCTTTCAGAAAGGAAGTGCGAAGTGCATATTGGCGCCGCTGATATATGGTCAGCAGATACTTCATATAATATATGGTGTCATATATAGTACCTTGGAAACTTTCGTAAGCGCGCAAAAAAAAAAAAAAATTACAAAAAGTACCATAATACTCTTTCCTTGCGCTCCGAAATTTTGCATAAACATTGTTTTTATTTTCTCTTGTAGCCTGCTAGGCTAGATTTCCAGCCGTTCATCTTCCGACTCTCACCCGTCCAATATGGCGACCGAAATACTGAAGGCAGACAAAACCACCCTGCGAGCAGAGCTTCTCAAAAACTCACCAGAAGGCAAGCAAGAGAGGCTCCGCTCAGCCCAAGTTTCTGGGTTAGTCACTCCGGTCAAACCGGTTTAGGCAGCGTGCGCATAATCAGTTTTTGACAAGGCGAAGGTCAAATAACAATACTTTAACAGCTTTAATTATTGTTATTTATTTGACGAGAGTAGTACCGTATTTTCTCGATTAAACGCCGGACCCCGATTAAACGCCGGCCTCGAAAAAACGCGGGGTCAAAACTGTCGATTTTTAATTAAACGCCGGGGGCATTTAATCGAGAAAATACGGTACATTAAACTTAAAAAGTTATCTAACATGTGGCCCTCAGCACTACAAATATACAAAGCTAAATATGACATACAAGGAGTAACAAAATATATTTGAAAAGTTAGAATAATAAAATAGAATAAAAAAGACAAAGAATAATTTACAAAGAAAAATGACAGAAATAATGTATAACGAAAATGTATAAAGTGAATATTAATATTAATAATGTATATAAAAATGTAAAAAGCGCAATTGCAAATATTTAAAAGTGCAGCGATAGTGAAAGAAAAATCGACATCGGAAACAACAGGGTTTCTCCAGGTGTGAAACGGTGATAAGCTTTGCAAGGAATAAAGTACCAAGCTTATGTTTTAATGAAAGTGAGACGGAAGAGAAGGTGATAGCGGGACTTTTTTTATGGACAGGCAAGACGCTGCTTAAGGGCTGCGTCAAGGGTATTAAAAGGTACCGAGGTGGAATAGGCAAAAGTGCGCTTACCAGAGTTTGTCCTGAGACGAGGGACCTCTAAGCTGTGAGACGTGAAGCCCCTCGTTATAGCAGTGGATCGAGAGCCAGATAGAAATGAGAAATCCGCTTTAAGACGGAAAGGAGAATCTGGATTAAGAATAATAGAAAATAGTAGCTGTAGTATCTCCCACTTAACCAAGTCACAAATTGGGATCCATTTGAGTTTCGAAAAAAGAGTAATAGAGGGCGTAGAAAAATCAGCATTAAGGATAACCCGAGCAGCGCATTTCTGCACACGGAGAAGTCGAAGAAGTGGAGTTAGGGAACAGTTGCCCCAAGCACTAGAACAATAGAGGAGATGACTGTGGATACATGCGTTATAAAGATGAAAGGATCCTCCAGGTGTAAGATAAGGATTTATTCTACGTAAAAGCGAGAGGCGACTGTCAAGTCTCAGTACACAAATCATCGACGTGCTGCTCCCAGGAAAGATGGTCGTCGAATTTTAGCAAGATGAACCAGCTTGCTCAACAACAGTGTCATTGACAGTCATATGAAGATTGCCTACGCTAAGATCTAGGTTTCTGAGGGGACGCGAGCAACATAGATTTAGTTTTAGAAGCATTTAGAGCCATACGGTTTAAGTTTTCCCATGTGCAAACATCAGCAGCGAGATGGCTCAATTTCAACCCACGTCTTGCACAGTGGCACCAAGGTGTGAGCACGGTAGTGTCATTTGCAATCAAAGTAAAGTTTGTGTCGAGGTACGGCGATAAATACAAAGGCAGGTCGTTGATAAATAGCAAAAAGAGCAATGGCCCGAGTATGCTTCCCTGCGGGACTCCAACAGACACCTGAAAAGGATCAGAAAGAGCTCCCTTAAAAACGATTTTCTCAGTGCGAGTGGCCATTAGATATGAGTCGAATCACTCGAGTGCTAGTGAAGAACAACCATACACACTGAGTTTATAAAGCAGAAAGCGATGGTCGACCAGATCAAATCTTTTTTTCAGATCTATCAGAAAAAGCTCGCTCAGAAGGTGTCGATCCATATATCGAGAATGTTATCCGACAAATTAATGACCGAAAGTTCACAAGAGCGAAACCATCTAAAACCAAACTGAAAATCAGTAAGGAGACCAAGGTTAGTGAGAAAATACCAGAAGTGAGAATGCACATAGCGCTCGAGGATTTTCGAGACAGTGGCACAAACAGAGTGTGACGATAACCAAGGGGACTCCCTTGGGGAAAATAACAGGAAAAAGAAAAGAAAGAAAAATACCAAACCTCTTCCCTCGATCCCGCAACACACTACCATGAACTACCTAATTAAAAACAGTTTTATTAACGTATAAACAATAGAGGGGAAAAAACTTGAAGGAAAAACTAATCATAAGCTAATCCTAAAGTTAATTAATTGATGAGTAAATACAATCCTTGAACGTGTACAATTCCCTTAAATAAGCTTAAACGATAACTATCTTAACTTCCATTTAGTTTACTATAATTACAGTTTTCAGACCAGTTCCTCTCCACTATGTTAACTTTTCCGTGTGGCAAAACCAAGCTTCAGTCGGCTTCTTGTTCTTTGAATATTATTTCTCGTCCGTACTCCTTCAACTCAATCTTTTTCTGCTCTTATCCTTTTTCAGTCCTTCCTCCTCCTACTCTCGTTCTGTCATTCAGTTCATAAGTGTCGCCGTTAACAAAGGGATTTTGTCTTGAAGTCTTGTCGCGGCCCCTGCTAATGGCTCTTAGCAGTGATACAGGAAAATATCTTCTTCACCTTCAACCTTTCACCACCGACTTTCCTCTTAACGTTCCTTCTTCAACTCTTCTTCTTTCCAACTGGCCGCCAACGCCCACGTCCTTTACACATATATAGCTTCACTAATTCATTCAAATTACAAAATATATTTTTACGTGACTACATACAATAAAGGAATTCATTAACACTAAGAGGGGTAATACTAAACTCTAGGGAATAAAAATAACACTTTTCGGCAATGCAGTAAATACCGTGAACGAACTAAAATAGCAGTAAGACGATAACTAAATGGTAAAGCGTGAGAGGGGAAAGAAAGGAAAAAGAAATTTCATGACACAGAGATAGCACGAAAATTTGAACGGTCTAATAGGGATGTCTGGAAAAATACTACAGGTAAGATAGACTTTCGAAAAGTCCTTCGTCTCATGTAGCATGCATATGGTGTAGATATCCACTTCGCGTACGAAATATCACGATTCGCTCGCAAACATTTTCTCCTGGGATTCTCGTGTGGTCGACTTGTCGCAAGTCTACAGGAAAGACTCAAACGGCTGAAAATTGAGTTAAGCGAGGAAGAGATAGCCGATGCGGCTATTTTGAGGAAGAAGCCCACTGATCCCATCAAGGCCAACAGCCTTGCTCGAGGTAGTCGAGAAAGACTCGAGAAAACAGAATCCTCCGTGATTGGAGGAATTGAAAAAAGGTCTGATCCAGCCGGGAGTTTGGAATGAACAAAATTGGTTAAAAAGTTCCAATTCGGAATCTCTGGTAGATCGCCAAGCCGAGCCGAGGAAGCGATGTTGGCAAGATGTTCATTAGTACGCACCAGAGCCTTCAGTACGAAAATCAATATGGCGTCTAGGAGTGCCATCGAGACTTGCAGGGGCTTGCATATACTTAATAAAGACTTAACACGATTTCTGCAGAGTCCTTTCTTTCTCGTCGAGTTAAGAAAGGCTCTGCTGGCAGGGTGGGGTCATACAAGCTACTATCCTATAAATATTACACATCAGCCAATCAGAGCTTAGCATTCCCAATGAATACAGAGCGATATTTCCCTTTTAATTTCATAAAACGTATTGCCCAATCAGATCACTCGAAATTTGAATTAAACCAATGAAAATATTTTGAATATATAATTAGCTGAGGAACGAGCGGGAAACAGCCAGCGCGTTAGAACGTTTGTCGAGAAAATGGCTTCATCTTTTTGGTAAGCGTAATTTTTGGCTGAATGCGTAATATTTATTAAATGTAAAAAGAAGGATTACGTTTTTTGCAAATGTTGGCCGGGTAGCACTTGTGTTTCAAAGGACAGAGAAAAACTCTGAACCGGGGTGGGAGCCTGGTCAGAGTTTTTCTCTGTCCTTGTGCAGGCCCAATCCTGGACCCCCCTAGAATTGTTTGGCGCCTCCGGCACAAGAAACACAGGACACTTGATCCTTTGGCGCAATCTCTAGCGAGCATATACATCTCACTGCACTTCAATCTGTAATGTTGTCGGCACATTACATGTCTCCATACACTGCGTACCTACTTAAAAAATTCTACTAGTCCTAGTCCTCTTCAAATTTTTGGCGCGAGAAGCAAAGGAGACCAATATTAACAAGATGGCGGACCAGTAGTAACTTGGACATAATAGTTACTGTTATTTGTCCATTGTATCGAAATCATGGCCAGCCCGTGGACGAGACAAACCCTTAAACGCAAGGCAACGCCCTCAAGTCGTGATTCAAGCCCTTTTACCTCACGGCAGTCCTTAAACTATTCTTCGTTACTCAGTGATTCATCTTCAAGGTAAGCTCAACTTCGCACGCGGTACCACCTCGGAACAAGTACAAGAAAAAACACCACGTCAGTTCCAGTTCTAAAGGGGTGGTGTTGGTGTAGACTGCGAGCAGCCCCTTCATAAATCAGTGGAGCGGCCCGCTTTTCTGAGGAAGTCGTGTTTTGTGACGCAATCGAATAAAAGACCGAGGGAGGCTTGGGAAGAGCAGAGAAAGAAGGGACTGTACCTTTTGCTGTAACCGACGCGTTCAGAATGACCAAATCTGTTAACCCATTGACTCCCAGGGGTTCCCCATTGACCAGTAAAATTATCTAGTGTTAGACAGAGGAAAATTCTAAGTCTAGCCAGTTTAGGCCGGTTTAGGCATCAAAGGGAGGCGCGATGGCCTCATGGTTAGTGTGCTCGACTCCGGAGTGAGTGGTCCGAGTTCGGGTCTTGGCCAGGGACATTGTGTTGTGTTCTTGGACAAGACACTTTACTCCCACGGTGCCTCTCTTCACCCAGGGCCCGGTTGTTCAAAAGCCGATTAACGCTAATCCCAGATTAAAAATTAACCAAGGAGTTTGTTTCTCCACTACTAAATACTGTTCAACGTTGATATTCGGCAAAACTTTACATTAGAATAAGTCAATCTTGAAAAACAAAAATAAGGAAAACAACCTTTCACCAAAAAGTTGAAAACATGAAACAAAAGTTTACGCTAATCCTGGATTAAGCTAAACGGCTTTCGAACAACCGGGCCCAGGTGTATAAATGGGTACCGGCATAATCTGTAAAATCTGGTCTTTGGTGATCCTGCAACGAGGAAAAATTACCAGGATCGGATGACAGTTGAATTCTGTCACCTATAGACAAAGCTATCATAAATAATGGTCTTGCCGAAAGGGTCACCTCGCAGCTCTTACAAGGTCTCACCTGATTGGAGACCACCCTAACCCTTAACAAAAGAACAAATAACAGAAACAATGGACCCTAGGCCTAAAACAAAAGGGTTAGGTTTTAGGCCTAGGGTCCATTGTTTCTGTTATTTGTTCTTTTGTTAAGGGTTAGGGTGGTCTCCAATCAGGTGAGACCTTGTAAGAGCTGCGAGGCTACCGTGCCGAAACCAGTTGGTAGCACAGCATAACATACTTGCCCGATAGGAGAGCTTCGACTGCAAGTTTCTGCTCTTGTTTGTGTTCAATGTTCCCCATTTGAAGGGATAAATGATCGAAATCTTCCACAAAAGCCATATTGTTCTTATAATCGAAGCACAATCTGACAAGAAGTAATTAACTCATTCAAAAAATCTGACAGGGGTGCATTGTCAACGGACCAGTCCAAATTTCCTGTTGCTGGTGCAAGGGGAAATTCTGAATGCGTCGGTTACAGCAACGGGTGCAGTCCCTTCTTTCTCTCCTTTTCCCAAGCCGCCCTTGGTCTTTTTATTCATTGGCGTGACAAAACACAACTATCTCAGAAAAGCGGGCCGCTTGACTGATTTATAAAAGGACTGCTCGCGGTCTAGTGTTGGTGGAACTAATGAGCTGCTATAAAATTAGGTCATGACGTTGGACATTCTTCGTAATCACCTGGGACATCCTGAAATCCGTCAGTGACAAGTGTAGCAGCTCTCATAAACAGCTATTGTTTGGTATTGTACTTGTATACATGTTTATTTACGGTTTTTAATTGAAGAAAAAAAATAGGTACAATCTTCAAACCTAAAAAAAATTTTATGTTTATAAGCTTCAAATCAGTACATCTCTGTTGGATGCTGAAACCACCTCAAAGAAACATATGTGATAAATATTATTGTTGCTGCTGCAGTGAGTGAGCCTGAAGCAAATGAGGCAGCTCACTAATGGTGAGAAGAACACAATTTTTAAAAAATAATAATACAAGGGATTGTGAAGGCACAAGGATTTGGAGGGATTAAGAGGCACGGTATAATCATCAGAGCCTGCTCTGTTTTTCATTTCACTCCTTGTATCCTCAAGCTACAGTATAGACAGTTTCACTGTCACACAACAAAATAAATTCGAAATCGTTCAATGAAAAAAGCTAAGAACAAGGCATGTTGTAGGAAACAAATCTTTGAACCACCTATCCAATTCTCAAGTCTGTGCGGTTCATCGTTTCTGAGTCATTTTTTGAAAGGTTTCGTGCAATTTTATAGAGTTTTGTATGGAGATGTGTAGTTACTAAAACTAGGAATGACCTAAAATGATCTAAAATGACCTAAATGAGCTACAACGGTATCTAAAATGACCTAAACTTATCTTTTAAAAAATGCTCTAAAATGAGTAGATTATTAATTTTTAGATCATTGTAGATATCGTTGTAGCTCATTTTAGGTCATTTTAGATCCTTATACATGTAGGTCATTTTAATCCTCGTTTTAGTATATACGATTGAGACGCCATGCAGTGGTCCACCAATGTGGTAGCCTGTAATCAATGGAAAACATCTGGTGTTCACTTTGCAATGAAAGCGCTTACTTTTCGCTCATGAGCTAGAATACATGTGTATGAACACATCTCCTAATGTACTTGGAAGGCTCAAACTGCTGAGATTCATAGGGATAGACACTTTCTTCCAATCATATTGCTTTGTACTGTATCATGGCGTCACGCAAGGTGACAATTGCTGTATTTGCTAAACGAAAGATGTCACGGAACTGGAAACTTGAGAAAAGATTTATTTCTAGGTCATCTTCAACCTCCTGCAGATAAAAATTCAGAAGACCTTGCAATTTTGATTTTAGAATTTGATAACGTCTCTGTGAAAATTACATGTATCTATTTTCCTTCTCATGAAAGGGGTCCAGAAGGAGGTCCAGTTGGGGGTCCATGTTTGGCACCATTCCTGCTTAAGGCGTATTAAAATGTCCCTTCAATTCCACGCACGAACTCTCATTAAATTGCTGCAAGCATAACTGAACATCTCCCTTCGCCTCTGCAGCATTTCTACCATTTAGGTATAAAACTAGTTACAACTATTGCCAGAAGAATTGTGCACACGCAATCATGAATAAGCATGCGGGACCAATGCACTGGAGGTGGTCCTGGTACAACTGTTGGGTTAGATGAATCCAACTTTAGGTTAAGGTGATTCCTCAGGAAAAAAAGTTGACGAGCGATTTTCTTGAAACTCCCTGAATGTTCCCTATTAATCCCTGTTTTGAGCTACAATAAAAAAGATAAGTCACTGTGCTTTCTTAAGAGATATAATAGGCCAAACTCATCCCATTGATGCCTGTACTGATACTAAACATGCACGTTATTTCATCGGCTCAGGGTACATTTTGCGGTATCTAAACGAGAGGGTTTAAAAGTAACACTTGAAAAAACACCTGATTGGTAGGAAGTCTAGAGCATATGGAACTCTGTCTTTTATAGTTTATGGAAAAATCACTCAACTTAAAACAACGTCGACTCGAAACGTTTTTCGAGTCGTTGTTTTCAAGATCATTATTAATTATAGATCCCTTGGTAAGGGGCTCTGTGTATGTTTTTAGCAATATCTTTTTTTCCTTCTGATAATTTTTTTTAATTCTTTTGGATTTAAAGGGGGTAATTTGTACACCAAAATTATGCAATAAAAAATATTGGTCACCATGCTCGTTTAAGAGTAAAACACCGTCATACCTGTCTATCTCGATCATCGTAGATAGAAACAACAAAATTCGCCATGCTCTCGGAATGCAGGCACTTATTTGCAAAGAGTTATGGGTCATTCACAACTTCTCTCACGTGTTTCAATTAATGTTGCAAATTTGACTAATTTATCGCTCGTCTGCACAATCTCTTCTGTTCATTCCAAAAGAACACTGCTCTACACTTGGGGATCGGGCCTTTGCTCATGCTGCACCTGTTTTATTGAACTTGCTGCCATTCACTATAACAACAAGTAGCAGTCTCCCCAATTTTAAAAAGCAACTTAAAACACTTCCTTTTTAGCACTATACAAATTCATTCATATTATCATTATCATTATCATTATTATCATTATCATTATTAATTATCATTATATCAATTGACACAGCATAATTATGTGCAGTACAGGATGCACAGTGCGATACTGAGGAATCACCTTAAGTATCACAAAGTGCACTTCATTAAAGTGCAGCCAGAAAGGGGTGTCTGGAAAACCCGAATAGCGAATAGCGAATAGTCGCGAATAGCGAACAGCGAATAGTCGCGAATAGCGAATAGTATGAACAGTGCGAATAGTGGCGAATAGTGACGAATAGTCGCGAATAGTGACGAATAGTCTTCAATAGTCACCGCCTTATGCTGAACAATCTCGTAATCAAAGCAAATAATATGCTCACCTGTCGTCGAAAGAGAGTTTCGTGCATGCTTTTACAAACACTCTAAAGAAGAACAAACGTCAAAATGCAAAAATATAAATCACTTTCATTAATACATCAAGCTCATGATCATCTCCTCGCACAGTGGCGCCCGAACATAAATTTCATCATCCTCATCTGTGCTGTCCGATCCGGCGAGACACGTTCTGTAAAAAGGAATAAAATCAAAATGTGAGGCAAGTGGTTTGTGATTAAAGAGACAAACGAGCTACTCTGATAACCGTTGCGTTAATTAATTATACAAATAAGCAACAGGATTTCAGTACATTTATTACTTTTTCTTCTCAGGGCTCAAGCTGTCCTTCGCCGACACATCTCTGCTTTTTTAGCGGGAAAATCCCATCCAACGTTGCTGCGCGGTTGACCAGGAAGTACTGGGTACCAAATTTTCGTCATTTCGTCACAATCCCCCCCCCCCCCCTCCACCCTTATTTGCCACTATTTGTTACTATTCGTCACTATTCGTGACTATTCGTCACTGTTCGCGACTATTCGCACTATTCGTACTATTCGTGACTATTCGCTGTTCGGTATTCGCGACTGTTCGCTATTCGCTATTCGGGTTTTCCAGACACCCGCCAGAAAGCAAGGTCTGCTCCATTGTTCCTGGTGGAGAACAGGGATGAAGATGCATTATTGCCAATTATCTGTGCTCAATATGTCCAGGAATGTGTTTGAAGAGAAGGTTTTATCCTTTCAGTGTTAAGTTTCCTTTAATAAAGATCATTTAAGTTGTGCAGAGTAGTTAACAGCATGATAGGATTCCGCAGAAAATGGCCCATTTGCCTTTTCTGTGAATTATTTAGCTAGTTCATGTAAATTAGAGTCTTCTTATGAAGTATAGGAATGATCCTCAAGGTGGAATAAATACGTTTAGATGTATAATAATGATTTGTACATGTATCATTGTTTTCAGAGGTCAGCATAAAATTCCCTTAAATTCTCAGTTGCTTGAGGAGACTGATCAACACCGAGTGGAGACATATGGTTTTCCTCTGCCAGTACAAATAAGTGAAGTGCTTACAAACAGCAGTGGTAAGTTTATTTCTCTCTGGAGTACTGCTATGTGAAATAATCTGTATCATGCTTTTACGCAAGATGACAATTTCGGAAATTCAAAATGCTGTATTTTCGAAGTGAAAGACGTTTAGATGCTGTTCAACCGTTCAAAGTATCCGTGTCTGATTCGTTCGCATGCTGTGCATTCAGCTGCACGCCCAGATATCTTAAGGAACGTTTTCGCGTGAGAGGTCACAATTGCCTACATGATAATTATTATTAACATACATGTATGGGCAAGATTTGAACCTGTGAGCAACAGAAAATCTACAAACATTGATTGGACATTTAAACTATTCTGAGTCAAGTGTCAGAAGTAGGAAGCATTTGTATACTTTAGGAGCTCAGGTGGAAGGATGAAGTCAAGATAGTCCTTCACACTTGAGCAACTCTGTTGTCATTAGTTTCCACATGTATTGTTAAGTTTATTTGATTTACAGGTGATCAATATAAGAGTGCCAAGATTGGTCCTTCAGGGTGGGCATGGCTTGTTGCTGGAAGAAAGTTATTTATTTGGCGTTATATGCCATCAGCTGGAAGCAAGGTCTGGTTTTACTCATACTTTTCATGAATTTCATGTTTATTGAAATATTCAAACTCTCTGTAATTACATTTAACAATATTATTATTACCGTAAAAACTTGTGCATAAGCCACATTCGTAGATAAGCTGCACCCCCAAATTTCAAGTATCAAGGAAAATCCCTTTTTTAGACAGTTGATAAAAATAAACAAGTTCAAAATTATAATTTAAACTGGTTTAAGATGTTGTACTGGGCCCGGTTGTTCAAAAGCCGATTAACGCTAATCCCAGATTAAAAATTAACCAAGGAGTTTATTTCTCTACTCCCAAGTGCTGTTCAACGCTGATATTTGGCAAAACTTTACATTAGAAGGAATCAATCTCAAAAAAACAAAAATAAGCAAAATAAATTTTCACTAAAAAGCTGAAAACAAGAAACAAAAATTTACGCTAATCCTGGATTAAGTTAATCGGCTTTCGAACAACTGGGCCCTGGTTTAAAAAACTTAAACCAGAGGATAAATTGAATTACAACATTAATTTACATTCTGCATAGCACAGTGTACACATACATGTATGTTTCCTTAAACTAACTTTAATATAATTATAGTACTTAGAACTGTTCCTTAACCTACCACCGTAGAGCTGTACTTCATCTTTTATTTTGCAATAGAAAGGTAGAATCATGTGTGTTTAATATGCATTTAATGATACATTTAACAGGGAGTATTTTGCAAGGAATTAATGTTACCAGCCTCTGAGTTGTACCATTCAGCTGATCTTGTTTGTGTCCTGAGCAATGTCGGAGATAGCGGCAGCAATCTGTCTGCTGTATCTGTAATGGCTGTTTCTCCTGAGGGGTTGGTCCGGTATTGGCCCAGTCTTATTCATGACACTACTGCAGTAGACATGGAAACAGATTTGATTGGATCCCAGTGCCACTCACTGACAGCTTTTCTGGTATGGATGTTTTTTAATGTACACCATTGATAAAGACCCAATCAGCTAACTCAATGTTGTACCCAGTTCAAACCCTTTGGGAATTAAATGTTTTGTTCCAGGTGTTTCCATTTTCACTGAAATGTGAATGCTACTTTACATTATAATGCAAATACAATACACAAAGAACCTTAACCCCGGGTACAACATTGAGTTAGCTGATTTGGTCTGTTGCTTAGTTGGGAATGGAAGTGTGGTCCTTACAGTGCATTTCAGAAAACTTTTGACAAGAGATTTGCGTAGTTCGTTGTAAATTTTGTAAGTTCGCTTTGAACTTGGGAATTTCAATACGTAACTGTCAAACAAATGGCAAACTTTGAAACAAACTTGGGAATTTCGCGCCGAACTTCGTGGGAATGTGGCAAAGTAATTTCATCATTGCTCTCGGTTATTGTTTTGAAATGAGTGCCCTCACCATGCAAGGAAAGGCAATTCCAAGTTTCGTTTGGCAGAAATTTATTGAAAGCTGGTTAGAATGGAAAGGACCATCTCAAATAGGACAGGAACTGAGACTTCCCAAACAAACCATTGCCAAAATTGTTGATATTTTCGTTCGCAGAGGGAATATCGAAGACAACAAATGAAGAAATATCACTCCGTCAGCGCGTGCTGAATGATGTGAATAATTATATGGAGTGTTGTAAAACTACCAACCCTTAGCATTTACAGGAGTGAAATCCAAAACAAACTGGTAGAGAATAACGTTCCAGTGTTTGCCTGAAAATGGCCCGTCGCATGCATCGATCAGCCGCAGCGTAGCGCAAGATCCTGGTTTATATTCTAGCATTATCCCACAGGAATCACTGACTCCTGAAAATGAAAATATACTTTTCCGGTATTTAGCACCTTGCGCCGACAACACATTTTTGAGATGAGTGTCCAGTGTTCATTCCCATGAACTTCGGCATGAAATTCCCAACTTCGTTTCAAAGTTTGCCATTTGATTGACAGTTACGTAATGAAATTCCCAAGTTCGAAGCAAAGTTATAAAATTTACAACAAACTTTGCAAATCGCCTGTCAAAAGTTTTGTGAAATGCACTGTAAGAGTATGTATTAACCTAAGCTTTTTGAGAAAGTACAATTAAGTATAGAAGTTGAAAAAGCTCTGTTTTAAAGGGCCTTTTACACACTTCTTGAGTAAAGTACAGGAAATTATTTCTGATCAGTACTTAAGAAATGGTGTTGGTTTTCTGAATAGTGATAGCTTCAAGGGAAGAAAAGAGAACGTTCTGGTACACAATATAATTTATTGAACATGGTTATAAAAAAATTAATAATTATTATCGATAGACACCCAAGAAAGTAGCAGCCTAGTTACTGTGGCACCGTAATCTTCTTTTTCAATTTATTTTTACCTTCAAAAATTCTGCTGGCTCTCCCTTTTTTAATATTCTTCTTGCACATGTTCACTGCATGTACATTATAGACCTTTTAATGGTTATAAAGTAATTTAACATGCATGACCTGTATTGTTTGATTTTTAATGTTATCAGTTATAATAGTAATTATTATTATTGATATTCTTGCAGCCACAAAGTTGTATTTTGATGACTACCACCAATGAACTGTTGCTTTTGACCGGCTCACAGGTACATGTAGAATAGCCAAGGAGAGCTTTTTACACAAAAAAGTAATCTTGCTTAAGTCAGGGTTGTTACTTAAAGAAGATAAGTGTGAAAATAATTGTTAACCCATTGACTCCCGGGAGTTCCCCATTGACAAGTAAAATCGTTTGGCGTTAGACATCTAAGTCTGGCCGGTTGGCCGGTTTGGGTGTTAAAGGGTTAATAACCACCAAAAAATTGTCTTTCCTTTTTTACATTTTGCTGTTGTTGAACAGCACAACCATCTTTGTACAATCATGTGTACATGTAGTTTGTGTCCTTGGTTGTACTTTCATGTTTAGAAGCCTTTTTTAATGCTAGTTTGTTTGCATACTTTGTATGGTGGCATCTTTTATTGGGACATGCACAAAAAGTTTGAAAAATGGAAAATCTAGATAGATGATAATATGGGCATGTATTTGCTGCATTATAGAAACGTTGCTCTAATTAGCAGTTTACATAAGGTTTTTAGTCAGTGACAACAAGTTTTTTAATTAGCAGTTTGCTAAACCATAATTATAATTATCAAATACAATAAGAGGCCATAGCTCTAACTTATCTCTTTCATTTTTAGTTCTGATCATTGTTTCATTTGAATTTTCTTTCAACAGAAGGCCATCAAGTTTCACAATCTGAACTCATCAAACAGTGTCTTCTCTGACTTTGGCCGTCGTGTGTCATCTTTCATATTTGGTTCGCAGCCAGCCAATAGTAAAGTTGCTGTGAGTATTCTGTGCTATAACAATAATAATTATATTATTCATTTTGTTGCATTTATTTAGTACATGTAAGTACCTGCAATTAGTCAGGGTCTAAGAATAAACCAACTAAAGTGTGTTCGTCAGCAGCCAGTCATCGTTGTCAGCGTTTGCATCATTTTTATGGCTCTTCAACACTAAAATAAACCCATTACATCCTATGATTATGATTTCAAGTTGGTGGTGGGTTTCTTAGGTTTTTTTCTGCTCAGCTTGGAAGAAACAAACCTGAGACGAGGATCGAAGACCCCTTGATCTTTGCAACAGTCGATCTTGGTTTGATTCAACTGCTCAAGGAAACTACAAATTGCAACCTTCTTTTCGAAAATCCATTTTATGGACCGTTGGATAAATAAAGTTCACTCTCCTTTCATTTCCTGCTTTATCCCAGTGATTTCATGGGTTTTGTTTCCCCCTTTGACACTGATATAGTACTACAACATTCATTACTAAGAAGGTAAATTAAATGGCTTCATATCATTCAAGGAAAATTTCACCCACCTGACTTGTAAATTTCTTGTTAAATTTTACTTGAAAAACCATTTTGTCAGGAGGTGAATTATCCTAGGTGTCTACAGTTCCAGTGTCAATGACATACAATGTTGACATACAATCTCGGACTACTGTCTTTACATACAACCTTAGCTTCCGTAGTCCATCGCCTCTCATTATCCGGCTTGGCGCCTGACCCAGTCTCCTTAGTTGGAGCTGTGGTAGTTCCCTCACGCCATTTCTCCTATCAACCCCTTTTTCCTTTGGCATCAACTTCTCTCAGACTGACGGCTGAATAGTTTGGAAGCTTAGGCTCCAGGACTTTCACCATGGTTGCGAGAGTAGTATGTATTTGTCTCCCCATAATCAACTCTGTTGGAGTCTTTCCGGTTGCTGGGATTGGGGTTGCACGGTAGGCCATAAGAGCAAGGAATGGATCCTCCTGTTTCAGGATTCACTTAAAGATTCATACTCCACTTTCTGCAGCACCATTGACCTGATGGTGATGTGGGCTTGATGTAGTGTGTTTGAATTCATACGTTGCTCAAACATGGTTGACTTGAACTGCGTACGGCTATCGCTTACTAATTCCTCTGGAATACCCCCATCGTGCAAATACAGACTTCAGCGTCTGGATGACAACCTGGCTTGTCATCTTGGCTAAGCTCATTACCTGAACCTTCACTGGTAGTCCATTACAACCAGGTATAGCTTGAATAGGTTTGTGGACACCTTCTGTCATGGCCTGTCGGGTAGAAGTGAGGTGGTTAGTGGCATCTTCCCTTAAGATGGCTGATGTTCCTGAAAGAAGTGGCATGACTCTATTTTTGCCTTGATCTCCTTGGAAATTCCTGGCCACCATTGACAGGTTGGCACATTCTCGGCACTTGGTGGCCTGTGTGGATGCCTTCCAGTATTTCTTCTCTCATGTCTGCTGGTATCAATGTGCAATCATCAGATGTCAGAAGGCCATTGCTAATTGACAAGTGACCCTGTGAATCAACGAATTCTCGTATCAAGGGAGAGACCTCTTCCACACGTGTTGGCCAGCCTTGTAAAGACATCACGTCCATCACCTTTTGAAACTGGGCATCTCTTCTGCTTACCTCTCTAATTCTCTGAAGCTGAGTACAAGTACTTGTGGCCCTCTAAACTCTCTAGTCGCTTTCACCTTTTCTGGGTCTGGACTTACTCCATCTGCACTGAGCACATGTCCAAAGAAGGTTGACTTGTCTTTCTTGAACTCACATTTCTCCTTGTTCAGTTTCAGCCCAGACTCTCTGATGATGTGCAGGGTTTTCTG
>OX421455.1:20635672-20638172 GCA_949126865.1 Montipora capitata | reverse complement strand
TTCTTTAGGTTAATGCACTTAGGTGTTTATTTAGGTTTTCTTTCCCTTAGTTTCAGCTTTCCGTACTTCATCTTTAACTTGTCGTACTTGGTGTACTAGGGAATGTTGAAAACCAGAAATACGAAGGCACTGTCATACTAGCCATAATTATACTTGGCCTACTAACTTAAAGGTAATGTTAAAAACCAAAAATACCATGACACTGCCGTAATTGGCGTACTAAGGGAATGTTAAAAATCGAAAATACCACACTGTCGTACTTGCCGTACTTGGCGTGATGACGGAATGTTAAAAACTAAAAATACTACGGTACTGCCGTACTAGCCGCACTTGGGGTATCAAAGGAGTGTTGAAAATCAAAAATAAAACCACGCTGTCGTACTAGCAGCACATGGCGTACCGAGGGAATATTGAAAACGAAAAATACAACAATACTGCCGTACTAGCAGTACTTGGGGTACCAAGGGAGTGTTGAAAATAAAAAATTAATACAACCACACTGTTGTACTAGCTGTACTAATCGTACCAAGGGAATGTTAAAAAACAGAAATACAATTACTCTGTCATACTAGCCGTACTTGGCGTACCAAGGGAATATTGAAAACGAAAAATACAATGATACTGCCGTACTAGCCGTACTTGGCATACTGACGGAATGTTAAAAACGAAAAATACAATGATACTGCTGCATTAGCTGTGAATGTTAAAAACCAAAAATACATCGACATTGCTGTACTAGCCGCATTTGCCATATATTTCTTCTTGTTCCAAGTGCCTTTCAATGCTAAATGTATATAACTAACCTGTTTACCTGCATGAGTTGGTTATGAACTTACACGTACACTAAAAGTAAAAATAATGTAAAATTGATCGAATGGAAATACAATGGTATCACTTGTTTACAAAATGGCAAATTAGGATGGTGCACCCTTTCTTCCTCTCTCTCTGTCGGTGCTCTATTTTACGGATTATTTCAAGGTACAGTTACATGAATCCGAAAAAAGTCGAAACAGACATTGAAGTCACAGAGGATCAGTGAACTGCGGACCCCTGGCTTAAACGGCCGTGCGCCAACCGACTCAGCTGCGTGCGCTCCTTATTACTAAAGCCTTCCCATTAGGCAGAGTTTTGATAGTGTTTCATATAATTTCTGGGATGCCAAGCAGCAACTGAAACAACCTGGAATTCCGGGTTTCCGGATTCCATGTTTTAGGGTTGCCCTATGAAGACACAATGCGGAACGTAAAATTCACTAGAGCGATACTTAACTTCACTTACTACGGCAGTGCTTTTCCATTCTCTGTTTCAATGCAAAGTGTTTTGGCGACATTGTGGGGGGACAACTTGCACGAAACATTTCACAGTGTAACATACCCTGCAACAGCCAAAATCGTTGCGAGACAAGTTTGCACGAAAAGTAGAACTTAATTCTACTTGCGGCAATGGCTCTTGCAACTTGTCTCGCTCGTAGTGTAAGAGCGCCTTTAGTACGCCAAGTATGGCTAGTATGGTAACGTCACGACCATGGCGGTTGGCTGCTTGTGCTTTTGCTCTCGTTATTTGTGGCTTTTTATTCTGCTCTTACTCTTGAACATAGTCAGACCTGGCCATGAAGAGAAAGGTAAAACAACATCCTACAGGACAATGAGTTTTGGTACTCTGTTTGCAAACGTATCATCTGATTTACGGCTCTTGCTCCTTGATGCCCGTGTTTGTAAAGTCCGCCATTTTGGATTCTCCTCGCGTCGGAGAGTTTTTTTTAGCGTCATGTGTACAGTACTACCCGAATTCTGATTCAAGATTTCAACTTATGCGTGTTATTGTCAGTGGAGACATCGAATCAAATCCTGGCCCTACAAACTGCTCTGTTTGCAACAAAGTAATTGCCAAAAACCATCGAGCATTAAGTTGCGACCAATGCACGCTGTGGTGCCATATGAAGTGCGGTCAAGTGAAACTCAAGGATTACAAACGTCTCCAGCAAATGGATCAGTTCAACTGGATTTGCCCAGCATGTTTTTTAACCGCCTTACCTTTTGCTGATGTATCAATTTTGTCACGCGAAGGTGAACAAGAAAATGCTGTCGACCATACTGATATCTACAAATCGTTAAGAGACTCCCTTGGCAATAAAAATCTGAAGGTAGGGCACATCAATGTAAACGGCATTATCAACAAGCTAAATGAAGTCCATGTCCTTTTAAATGAAGTGTAATGGGATATTCTGGGTATTACAGAGACTCATTTGACTGTGTCTACCCCGGACAACCTTCTAAGAATACCTGGTTATGACTTTGTCAGGAAGGATAGATCTAGTTCTAAAGGAGGCGGAGTTTTAATTTACTATCACGAATGCTTAACTGTCCATGAAGACTTAAATGGGATATTCAAGAGTTGGAAGCAGTTTGGATTAATGTCACCTTGCACTCTCAGTCAACCCTAATTGGATGTCTTTATCGTCCACCTAAAGATATGACATTTTTCAGTTCCTTACAGGCTC
>OX421455.1:20600672-20628172 GCA_949126865.1 Montipora capitata | reverse complement strand
GTCTTTTTTGTAAACTTTTTCTTTAGGAGGGTGCTGAAATATTGGAAGGCCCCAAAAATGCCAGGGACCTCAATTTGGCAAGACATGTGGGTTCCAGGACGAAAAACGAAAACTTCAAACACAATCCCGAGATTTCTGTATGAACTGCTTTTCTGCTTGCATTTTAGGCATGCTCAATGTCGATTCAGAGTCTGTTCCTAGTCGTCTGGAAAGTATCAACATCCTGCAATACTCTACCACATACAGTGTAAGTACATGTAATATATACATGTACATTTAGCCAAGCCTAAAAGCAGAGTTCCTGTGTTATTTATTCTTTCCATAAATTAACCTGTAATCTCGATGAGCTTTAAACTTGAGCCTGCAATATGGTCATGTAATACTGGTCAGTGGATACCTTGTTTTGACAGGTTTCAATTAACCATATCATGGATGTCCAATATCAAATGTGTTCACACCAAAAAATGTGGGTTGCCCCACAGAGTTTCAAATTGGCATACATGGAGGGAGTGGACGTACAGTCATATGGTCGTATGGTGACCAAAACCAAATTTTCTCGCACAGATGGAATTGCAAACAATGATTATGCAAATTTTTTTGGGGGGGGGTAAAAGGGGTGTTTTATGGGATTTGTGCAAGTAGAGAATAGAAAAACTTGAAAATCACTTTCATAACCATAGGCGAAAAAAATTGGTTTTACCCTCGTAGGCACATTTGTTTGTAAGAACTCCAAACAATTTACTCTGTTGCAATGTTGCGATCTGATCCAAGGGAGATAACATGTATCATAAATTTTAACAACCTGGGATCGGTTGCTCGAAGACTGGTTAACGCTAACCGTTGGTTAAGAGATGTTAAAACCTATAGGTTTCCATGGTATTTATCGCTGGTTAGTGCTAACCATGCTTCAAGCAACCGGGGCCAGGGTGATCTTTTTACCTCTATTACATGTAAGTTATCAAAATAAAAAGGTAGTATAATTATAAAACATGGAACCCTCATTCCTAGCACTGTTCCACATTCCCACCCTGTTAGGCATCCTGGTGTTAAATTGCTCAGTTTTCATTGATTTCATAATTTACAGTCTACTCTTTATAGTTTTCATTCAGTTCACTTAGTCCACTGCATGAATATTTTTACCCTATTCACAGTTAGATTTGTACACATAAAGACACTTTTTTCATAAAATTGCTTGTGTTGAATCGAGAAAAGCTTTACTAAAAACCATTTTAAAAAACTTCTTCTTGAGAGCAAGTCTTGAAACAGTTGTCCTTGCTTTTAACACACCTCTGGCTATTTTTACAAAACTAGTTTCATCCAATCTCTGACCTCTTCAGTTGTAAGCCCACAACTGAAGAAGAAATACATTGGTTGCAATTGTTAACTTTGTACTGAAATTCATGTAATTGCATAGGAGAAGTGACACAATAACGCAGGCGAGATATGTTATTTCCAGTCCAAGGCATAAGTAGGGAGTTGGTGATTATAACATTCTTAGTAAATAGTCTTATACGCAGCAGACTTTGAACTATTTGACCATTTAGAATTAGTTTGCACTGAGGGGTTCGTTGCAAATGCCCCGAGCAGATGTGAGTTTTTCATGCCATTCCAAAGGAAGGGCATCAATCACAAGTAAGTCCCCAAGTCTAAGAATACCTTTCTCTGGCAAAATCTTAAAATAACGCAAAGTAGTTTATTGTTCCATACATTTAGGATGTTTGAAACTTGTTCATGGTAATAAATTGTTTTGACTTCAAACCTCTTTCCCATTTCATTTCATTCTCATTTCTACTCTGAGTGTTGCATTTCATATATTTTTTTCCACAGGAGTCAAAAGAGCATGAACTTCTTTCTTTCAAATTGCTGCTTCCACCCCAGAGTTCATCAGCTCTTGTTTATAGCTCCAATTCAGTTATCTGTGTTCCAGGTATTTTATAGATGATGTTCCTTTTCGTTATAATATAAAATTATATATTTGATAATATTATACTTTATTATATGGCTTGTGTTTGTAGGCAATATAACGCATGCTCTGGTTGGCTAATTGTGACTGAATTGTAGGGCATTATTTTCCTGTAATGACCACGGGCCGATTACGGGCTTGCAAAAACAAAGCAAAAGGTAATTAAAAAGCCATATAATAAACTACTTACTAACCGAGCTAGCTCGAGCCGTACTGGGGAATATTGGCCCTCGGTCGTTTTTGTACAGACCTCGCTGCACTTGGTCCATACTGCCACAACCTCGGGCCAATATTCCCCAGTACGGCCCACGCGCTCGGTTAGTAAGAAGATAGTAATCACAGGTCATATACTTGGTGACAAAATTTTAGCCGGTTGTTTGCTATAGTAACCAAGGATGCAAGAAAATGCCAGAAATTGCACTTCACCTACACCAGCGAACTGTATATATGTTAAAGTGTCGAAGACAGTTCTAGATTATACTCTGATGATTTCAACCTAATATAGAAAGTAAAAGAATGATTAATTAATGTATTTAAAATGTTGAACCACGAAAACTTCAAACAGCAAAATTTATTGTACATATCCAACAATAATAATAATATTCTACGAAAGTTAGAAGTGATCCTTGCACTCAACTTGACAATTTAAGTAATTGTCTGTTATAGACACCTGAAAAATTCTCTACAGGTGGCTTCAAGGGGATTTGAACCCCAGACCCCTGCGATGCCCCACCAACTGAGCCATGAAGTCACAGAGTTGGGAGCAGGTCAATTTATTGCATTCTTTTGTTCCCCTGACAGGACCGATGAACTGATGCACAAAAAGAAATGTATATTTATAGTTCGGGTTATAAATGAAAGATAGAAGTGATCCCTGCACTTATAGGGGCGACGAATGGTAAAATCCAAGACTCATCGATACCCTTGTTTGGGAATCGAAGACCGAGATCAAAACATGCAAGACTTCACACCAAAATAAATGCAATACAAACGAGACTTTGAGACTCTTCGCAGAGACTTCGGAGATTTTGAGATCAGATGAAAAGTTTGCGAGTGCCAAGATTTTGGAGGTACCATTCGCCACGCCTACTTATTTGGATTCTGTTGAAGCCATCTGAATTTTCAGGTGTATAAAAGACAGTTGCTTAAATTGTTTCTTTTTATATGCAACTTGCTTTCCACTTCACGAAGCTTGACTATAGAAAAAAAAAAAATTTTCGAGAGTAATAGCATGGTGAACTTGCATGCTGATACTCTCTCTGCATGTTTGACTGTTGCATACACTGTACCTTACATGTAATCACTTACACAGTTAACCAGCCAGATGAGGTCTTGAACAAGATTGATCTTCAGTCTCCAGCAGACAGCATTGTAGGCTCAGGTATTGTAATTGCTTTATTTTTATATTTCCCACTTTTTTGGGTAATATCTTCCATTGTATGCAAATCAATCATTAATTTGAATTTCAACTTCATTTTCTTTGCTTAATTTTTTTATTGATTACCGTTCATAATATTTGTTTAATTTATCAATAATTATTTTGGTTTTTGAGAAAAGTCTATTTCCACTAAATTTGTGTGTGTAGAAGTACTAGACACAGCCATTAGTTTCCACCATGAGGAGGTCAGCAATCAGACTCAGAAACTCTTCGTGTTTGCAGGGTTTTTTAGACTGGAAAAACAGTTTACTAGGCAAGCTAAGAGTGCATTCTAATAATCCAGAAGGATTACCATGCTTCGGTAGCCACATGTTTATCCTTGCAGGAAAAATATGGCATCATTGCAGCAATCTGTAGGAATTTGTAGGACTCTTGTAGAAATCTACTACCATAATTATACTGTATAGTGAATGGAAACATTCAATAATTTTGTTACGCTTTTCGCGGTACATCTGATAATGAATATAAAACAAGAGAAATCAAAATTGAACTAGTTTGAAAAATTTGAAACTAAGTAAAGCACTTTAACTACAACAGATATAACATCAAAGCACTGGATAAGACATGGTAAACAACTGTCCTCTAGTCTTAAAAGAAAACCCTGTGGAGGTTTAATCATCCAGACGCAGTTGCCAAGTCTACTTAGCCACTATTAATAATCGTTGACTAAAACGTTCCTTTTTGAAAAGGTTCTCATGAAAACAAGCCGCTCTTCTTTTCTTTGAAGTATGGTATTATCAGCGTCACAGTAACAGAGGCTATAGTTCAGTAAGTATAAGGAAACACACTTTTTGTTGCTTACTGAGGCAATAATAAGTTATGACTATTTTGGACTGTTGTGGATAACTTAAACTTGTCTTTGCTGATGGATGTTCAGGATAAAAGTGCCCTGTAGCCTTTTTTTCTTCATTTTCTTTATTGGTATGGTTGGGTTGCTTTTGGTTTTCCACTTTTGTCACCTTGCTCTTGGAAAGAAAAACTTCTCTAATTCCTTGGATTACGTTCCACAATGAACCTTAAGACCAACTCCACTACCTGGAACTTAAAGAAGCCTCGTACAACAAATTAATAATGAGTAAAAGAGTCCAATGTTGTCTGTGCTGGCATTAAAACAAATTCATCATTGAGGTGTCACATTGGAGCCAAACTGAAACATTTGAAACCTGGACAAGCATCTACCTTTTTATTCAAACATCAGAGTCTTGCATTTCAGTGAGCAAATTTAAAATTTATTAAATCCACATGAATCAATTCCATTGGCCCCCGAGTTTCTTTTGACCTATAGCTATGCGTCAGTGACTACTCATTAATTTATTTGTTCCTTTTGTACACTTGTACAGAAGATTGCTTTTAGAGACAGTGGAATAACTTCAGAAGTCCTCAAGTTTTTGCACTGCTAAAAGCAATTTGTGCCCAAATCATGCACAATTGTTTTGATCAGGTCTGATTAATAATTATTAATGTTTGTTATTAACAATATAAATTATTTTATACAGTGAAGATGTGGGGAATTCTGTGTTGCAAACTACAAAGGTGAGTTAAGGTTAAAGTGACTGTACATGTAGTAGAATGGTGAATATGAAGTTAAGTCGTCAAAAGCTTATCAATTTATATCAGTCTGCAGCCTAAAATGCTGGTAATGAATTAACATCATACTGTATGTCAATTTAAATACAATTTCTTTCAAGGAACACCTGTGTTGCTAGTGGTCAGCGGTTGGTTTGTAGGCACATACGCAGTAGTTCCGTTCATCATAACTGTACTTGTGGCGTTTGTTATGGCAGCTTGAGGAGTTCTTTCCTCCAGCAGGGTTCATAGCAAGTTCGTTTTGCCGTCCCCCCCCCCCCCCCCCTCCCTCCAAAAAAAAAAAAATTTCTTCCCTTGTTCATTCCACTGATAGTTCAGTGTGGCTGTTGTCTGTTTTTTTTTTGTCGTGGGGCTCATAGTTGGGTTGCTGTGTTGTGCTAGCCATGGAGGCATTCTATCGAGGGGTTGGCTACCAAAAGTGGAAGCCCCCAGATATCCCAGGCACCCAACCTTCACTTTAAGCGATGCAGTTAATGTATAAATATGTGATTCATGTTAGAATTAACTCAACATGTTTCATTCTCACCGTGAGCAACTAGGCCCTGGAAAATTTAATGTTACACACTGGTCAAAAGCATTATGCATTACCCATCACTTTGTTTTACAATAATGCATGTGTTATTCTCCCATACATCGCTTATGTGATAAACCAAGAGAAAATCATTTTATACACCTGTCTATCTCTGCAATGGTGAAGTGGCTGATACACATTGCCAATTTATTTCAGGTTAATTTGACTGATGTGTCACTTGGTGAAGTGACATTTGTAGAGGCTGATGATGATATGAAAAAGTTCAAATCTGCTTTCTTGCTTTTCTGTCAAGGAAACAGCGTGAGTTTGACCTATTCTGCTTTTAAGGTGATGGGTATGGGAAAGGAGAAGAGGGTTAATGTAAATTGTGTTTTCGATAAGGAATGCTAGGCTTTGTGAATTCTTAGTGGATTCGACTCAAGTGCCTACATGTAGGTTTAATACTTAAATTGCAGACCAAACAACCTTTAGAGAATCAAAGAAGCTGTATTTTCAAGAAAATATCAATTTGTCTATTGTCTTAGTAAATCAATATGGCCCTGGGACACACAAAATGAAGCCCGCATTAACAAAAGATAATTATGAGGCAAATTAAAAGAAATGTCACAAATTCCCATTGTACAAGATTAGTTTATTATTTGAATGTAGGATGAAGCCCAAAGTATCTGTAATGAAGTCTTTGCATCAGGAGCAGATTTAGATACTGCTGTACTCACACTTAGTCAAGAGCTGATTGATGATTTTCCAGTGTCAGATCCACGTTGGGCGGAGTCCATTCCTTCAGGTTAGTGTGTTGCTATGACCTCACAGTACTTTTTTTAGAAAAAGAAATCATGAAATGAAGAATATTATTGGGTGGGGACAATTTTATGTCCAATAATTTTGATGTGTTCCCTTTTCAGTGATAGTTTTTTTTTCTTACTGTATCTCCATTGACTTTGGTTCTTAAAAAAAGTGTACTTGTTTTGTATATCAAACCAAAGCAAAACAAAACACAGCAACTTAAGTTCGAAATGTTGTTGTGACCGAAGTAGTTACAGAGATTAGACTAAGTACTGATCAATACTGAATCATACAGGTTAACCAAGAACACACTTGACATCAGGCTTAAGGTCAAATGTCATCTGTGGCAAAGTTGTGCTGAACATTAATTAAGTGAGTGTGGGTTCATAGTATCGAGTTTTTACACACTTCACGCACTTAAAAAAATAAAAATAAAATTATATAAAAATACAACTAAAATGGTGGAAACAGTATTTCTCTCTTCGAGCCTTTTCAGTTGTTCATTATCATCCACCGTTCTTCACCAGAATTTCTCAGAAAATTTCAAAGTACATGTAAATCACTGACAAGTCAGTTCTGTTCACAAGATTTTTTTTGTATAATTATCTGTACCACAGACATACGATAAGTGCCAAAAGGGTTGAGACACTTTCCACTTTTTAGGAAAGGCGGACAAATCCCTCCCCCAAATTCTTTCCATCTAACCCCCTCCACCCCCTAACAATGTTGTTTTCTTATCGCCAACTCTTCCTTTTTCCGTCAGCAACATTGGAGGGGAGAGGCGGGGGAAAAGGGGGAATGCAAGTGGAAAATTGAGCCAATACCAAGAGCCACTGTAAGAGCTTCCCGGTCAAATCTTTGTAAATAGTTTTGACTGATCTCTACCAGGCAGTTAGAGTACATTCTTTGTGAAGTGTGTATTTGCTGCAAATTTTCACAACGTTTGCTTTATGGAAGTAAATGGTAAAATTATCGTATTACACTCAAACTTGTTTTGTTTTCACAGGTGGAATATCTGCTTCCACTTCACTCATCATCCTTCATCAACTGGAGGACAAGCTTAAAGCTCATGCTTTCATGCTTGACTTCCTGAAAGGTGTGCGCTTATGGGCAAAGGTAAGAAATGAAATTAATCCTTTATGTACCAGTAGAAATACTAATAATATTGCTTATCAACAAGTACATGTAGTCACAACTTGTATAAAACACCATTACCGTATACTGATGTTCCAAGTTTGTCATTTCATTTTTTACCACAATTGCTTGTAATCTCGCAATCCGATTGGCTAATTTGCCGTTGTCGATAAGAGTCTTGACAACGCTGCTCGCATCATGCGCGCATCAATTTCTCACGCAATGAAATAGCCAATTAGGAACGCTCATTTTGGGAAAAAACCAATCATACTGCGGAGAAGTTATAGACAACCCTTGCTCTTTCTTTGCTATCATGATTTTGGTCACGCTCTAAAGGTAACACGCCTCGTGAGCCCACAAGTTTTTTTCCACTGTGACGACGAATATCGTTGTCGATAAGAGTACCGACAACGCTGAACCACTTGCGATTTGTTAAATTGACAAGACAAGGACCTATGGCTTCAGTTGTTCAAAGGCCGGATTAGCCTACATGTAGCCGTCCCCCCCCCCCCTCCCCCCCCAAAAGAAAAACGGGAGGAATGAACGACGTTCCCTCCTCCATTTTTCTTTTTTTTTTTTTTTTGGGGGGGGGGGGGGGTATGGCTACACGTAGGCTAAGGCCGGATAACTTTATTCAATGGACAATGGATATGTCGCAAAGATTTCAGTATTTTGCACCTGTAACTATGAATATGCACACTCTAGGCACATCTAAAACGACGTGTATGAAAAGCTTGGCCAACGATTTAACATATCTATATCCTCTACAGGCTCAAGATGAACTCACATAATGACCAGCTCCCCAGATGGCTTGATAGCTTAACTGGTAGAGCACTGCACCTGTATCCATTCAAGCCTGAGTTTTCCAGGCTTTCCTTTCATTACTGCTCAAGTAACGTTAATCAAAGACGGTGCCCACTATTGTTATTGCGCATACTTTCTGCGCATTTCGTATGGTTTCCTGTGGGTGGTGCTTATTCATACAGGAATATTTTTGCGCGGTTTAAAACTATGCGAAGAAAACAGAACTTAGCAAGTGCTCTTGGTATCCAAAAAGAAAATTGGGGGGGTAACCACGCATTTTTCAGAGATGATTAAGCTTCAACTTGGAAAAGAACGCCAAACATAGCTTTGTAATTTAAATCTTTTTACAAAGATTGTCGATTAATTGTCTTCGAAAAATGTGTGGTTACCCCCGATTTTCTTTTTGGATTTCAATAACACTTGTTAAGATCTGCTTTTCCCGCATATTCAGTAAACCGCGCTCAACTACCTTTGAATTAGTAGGCACCGTCCTTAATAACTGCAATGATCAACATAATTTTATATCATATCATATATAGTTACATATTATTAACATATTGTTACTTCAAAGGAGTCCCACATCAGGGGTATTTGATTCAAAACTCCAATATTAATTGTGGGGTATGTGAGGCCTGCCCATCCAAACACAGAAAATTTTAATAAAGAACAATAATTTTAGAAACTGTCTGCTCAAGACTAAGAAGCTTGGTTCTGTATCTTGGACAATCTCTTCAGTTTATTGTGGAATAATAGTCTAGTAGTAAAGGTTGTGTGGAAAAGATAGCAAAATAGGATACATCTTCATGCCAAGTGTGCCTTGCATTATTTTACCTTCTTAAGGCGTGGCCAAACGCTCGCAACATTTCAACGCAACATCTTGCAACATTGTTGGGCACAAGATGTTGCGTACGTTTGGCCACTCTGTTGTGATATGTTGCAACATGTTGAATGATGGTGGATCAAATTTGAAAATGGTCAAAATTTTTCGTGCAACGTTTTGCATGTTGCATGATGTTGTAGTCGTTTGGCCACGTTCACTCAACATTGTTGCATTAGGGCATGCGCGCTAGGTCCACTTGTTGCGCGCCAGGGGCCTGGGGCACATAAACATCAACATATTGCGTTGAAAATGTTGAAAATGTTGCGTGCGTTTGGTCAGCCCGTTCAACACATGCCGCAACATCATGCAACAATGTTGCAAGATGTTGCGTTGAAATGTTGCGAGCATTTTGACAGGCCTCAATTGATTGCTTGACGTAAAGCTCCAGGGAAAAAAAACTTTTTTATCTTCAGTTGTTAATCATTGCCCGATCATTGAATATCTGAAATGTACTACGCCGTTTCTTTTTCTATAAAATTATACCAACCTAACTTTAAAAGACAGAAGAAACTATCTTCTCAAAAACTTTAATTTTTGACCTTGTTTTTTTTTTCATTATTTAGTACTCTTGTCCGTATCTCAGGTAGTTTCCTTTTTTTATTCATTGGCTACTGCAGCTTGGTGTTGTGAACTCAAAGGATGCCTTATCTTTAACCTGTCATTTGATCTGTGAACATGCTGAGAAGCTTTCTGCAGCTGTGGCTCTGTGCAAAGTCAATAATGTGTGAGTATTGTTGTGTTAGTTACCACCTTATTGCTTTAGTTGCATCCAGGATGAATTCACATTAGGCATACCACCCTGGCTATGGCAAAAATTTAAAAAACAGATGGCTTTGTGATTTCTTCAAATACATTAAAAACTTGGTGATCTTTTTCAATTTTTTTTTCGTCTTTTCGAATTTTAAGAGGACTTGCTTGTCAATATTGTGTGGTTTGTTGTGATGGAAAGTTTACTGGTTAAAGTAGAAGCTTTGCAAATTGTTGGCCCAGTTAAGAAGGTTGTTAAGATATCTTTTTCGGTTTGAAACAAGAAATATAAGTGAAAGAAACCGATGTTTCGGTGCATCTTGCGCCATTATCAAGGTTATAAAGATAAAATGCGGTTTGTGAAAAGGCTAAGTTGAAACGAATTTGCATAAAAGAGTGCCAAGCTAATTACATGAATACTTTAGCACGAAGAGAATCCGACTGTACATTCAATGCTGGTTTAAGATATTGAATACACAGCATTTCATTAACAAGGCAGTCAAATTTGTTCGTGCATTTCTTGATTACATTGAAGCGTGCTAAGAAATTGTTCGGAACAGCAGTGTTATGTTCTTTGCAATAATGCCTGTAAATAGATGACGCCTTTTGACGGTGTCCCTCAACGCGCGTGTGAAGGTGGCCCTTTGTGTACCCGACATAACCTGCATCGCACAGGTCACACTTGAATAAATAAACAACGCATTGCTGGGTTACGATGTTAGGCTTGGGCTCACGCAAACTTAGATCTTGTTTAAGCTTGCGGCTAGTAAACACGGTTGAATGGTCTTCTGCACCTTGCTACTGAGATCTCTAAGTTGTCGTTTGACAGACACTGCAGCATCCTGATCTTTATAGGGGATAACTATCCGGATGGCGTCATCGGTATGCTGTTTAGGTTGGTCTACTGCGACTCTCGAGGTTATGTCGGGTACACAAAGGGCCACCTTCACAGGCGCGTTGAGGGACACCGTCAAAAGGCGTCATCTATTTACAGGCATTATTGCAAAGAACATAACACTGCTGTTCCGAACAATTTCTTAGCACGCTTCAATGTAATCAAGAAATGCACGAACAAATTTGACTGCCTTGTTAATGAAATGCTGTGTATTCAATATCTTAAACCAGCATTGAATGTACAGTCGGATTCTCTTCGTGCTAAAGTATTCATGTAATTAGCTTGGCACTCTTTTATGCAAATTCGTTTCAACTTAGCCTTTTCACAAACCGCATTTTATCTTTATAACCTTGATAATGGCGCAAGATGCACCGAAACATCGGTTTCTTTCACTTATATTTCTTGTTTCATGTATTTCTAAATCGTTTCTTATAAGATTTTCGGTTTGAGCGAGGGTTATTTGTGCTTACCTTAGCACTAGCAACTGCAAGTTTCTTGTAGTTAGTCTTTAATTGGATTTTTTGGCAGTTATAATGGTGTATTTCACATATTTGGTTTAAAATACATAAAAAGATCGGTTGTTAAGAATAAATTATTGCAGCACTTTGCAAGGAGCACTTGTTAACTCGGTGGTGCAGTGTTAAAAAAATGAAAGACTTTATTACATTAAACCACTGTATGCAAATAAAACCAAACAGTTACCTTTATACATAGCACTGATGAGCAATTTACAGAGCATTAATTTGGAGATAGGGCCATCAAGGGCCGGTTATTTAAACGAAGTTTAGCCGGTGCTTAACAAAACCGAGTACCAAGTCATTTTCATTTTGGCCAATTCTAGTGTGTAAAAGGTGTCCAATGTCAATAGTAGTGTAGAGAAGGCACGAGCAGAGGGGAAAAACATTTGTGAACTTGAAGCAACTCACTTGTAAAAGATTCTGGAAGTAAAATGATTGGCGTAAACTGCGGTCTGAGTTAGACTTGGTTTAAGTGTTTTACCCTAGTCTTCTCCCCCCCCCCCCCCCCACCCCCTTCCCCTACACAGCCAAAATTTGCTGATGTCGCAAGGATGGGCACTGTTTCAGTGAGGGATGCAAGTACAGAATAATCCCGGTTTAATTTGCAGTGGGATTTGTCACCTACGGTCTACCTGTAACCCTAGAATGTACAATTGCCAACTGAGCTATGAACCCACACGGTTGCCAATGTACGTCGCAAAGAAACTTGTTTCCTTATTGGAGTGCTTCACTCCTCAGTCTGTTATCACAGTGCATTTAGTAACTCACCCGCTGGCTTTACTTTAAAAATACTGCTCTGTGTAATCATTGGTTTTGGTGACGTACCAGGTACCAGGAAGTACTTGATGGAAGTATTCAACTTGCTATCAAGAAACGACAGATTAAATCACAAATCAGAGGTCTCACAGAACAGGATTTGTTCTTTAGAGAGGTAACTAATTGAACATGGAAGTAGAAGCTTAGTTTAATGAGACACGTTTGTAGCAATCTTAAAATGTAAAGTTGAAGAACAAGACCATGAGAGGGTGGTGGTTTATGTTAAGGGCTACCGCTCTTCAGCAAGAGACCCTTGACAAAATAGTAACTACAAATTATCTAATAGATCAAAGTTATGTTCCTAAAACTTCTCTAAAGGAGCTTGCTAAGTTTAAATCTTGGGTGGAGTGCATTCAAGGAAAAGGAAACCGTTAATGGATAACAATATTCTTAAACTCTAGCATGCCTGAAGTTGAACAAAACTCTGAAACTTCGAATACAAACATAAAGCAGCGGTAATGCATACATCGGTGTTAATGTATGTTTGCTCTATTTGCAAAATCTGGGACCCGTTTCTCGAAAGTTTCCATAACGTTTCGAACCCGAAAAGCCATTTGTGAAACTGCCATCCGTTTGCTTTAAAAAGCAAGCATCTGCTACAATAAACGCATATGAGAACTATTCCTGTGTCGAATCAATGGCCAGCCTGCGTTGTGAATGCAAAACATGTGCAAAGGTTTAAAGAGCAGGCTAGACCTCTTATTACGTGTACGAAAGGAAGACATTGTGTGACCAATTTAAGTGAATTGTATTTTGTAACCATTTTTCTTGTGAAATTATGACTTGTTCCTTAATATACCGCTTGACCAGTGCTCGGTTTATCCTTGATGAACCGATATTGAAAGCTGATCTCTTAGTATGTTTTCAACATGACTACTGAAAAGCAAAATGATCCTGAAAATTTCTGACTTGATACCTCTCCCCTCTTAAGATACAATGGGAATTGTGACTCTACATGAAGCCTTTGTAATCCACTTACGTGCCGCGATGATTTTCGTGTTTTAAGCCGGCCATATGGTCTTTTTAACTGGGAAAGTGTAGGTGTAGTTCTTTATCTGTTCCGTATGGGTAGGACATAACCACTGCTGTCCATCGAGGAGCAGAGAGCTAATAACGAACCCTAATTTGCTCGACAGGTTTCAAAGATTTCTGACATCTTCGAATGTTTGTTGGATTATGAAGAAGGAGTGCTGGCAAAACAGAATCCGTCTTCTTCGTCAGCTCTGCTTCAAACAATTCTTGCTGTAAATACAATAATGCGGGTAAGTTGTTAACTTATTCTTTGGGCATGGTACAAAGCAAACTATTAAAAGTCTGTCATTGCGATAGTTAATGAAGGTAGCTATAAACGATAGCATTCTCATTCCTGGTAGTGCTAGCACATTGTGGAAACAATCTGAGATCAAATTAGTGTTTAGCAGTCCTACACCATCAAACAAATGGAACTTTCACACCCTTAAGTTCCGGGTGCCTATGCGCTCGGGGTAAAATAAATCTAAAGTGCGTGTTTTGAAGTATTTTGTCATACAAAGTCAATTATCAATTCATTTCTTAATTGATACAACATGCCTTACCTTTTGTATGTCAAGCTCTGATGCGCTTCAGAATTTTGGAGAGCACAAGAAAAGCATGAGTTTATTTTGAGCTCAGCTGAAAGCGGCATTTAAATCTTGAGTGCCTTCCATACTTCCAAGTTGCATCGAAACGTAATACAAGCGTAATGTATCAACCACTGAACTGTTGGATATCAATCACTGTGCAGTTTTAGCAAAGTAAAACTAATGATTTTGCCTTTAGCTGTGTCATCAGTATGTACACCAAGGTTTTGTCCCGCCTTGATGGTGACTGTCATTCCTTTCCCAACAGGGAATGCTCCAAGAGGCCTGGCACTACCGCCAGACAAATTCCATGATGTATCAACCAAGCAGTAGCTTAGGAGAGTTAGACGTTGAACTTGTGCCTTGGACTGGTATGATGGCTCCTGTACATGTACATGCAGCTTGTTGGCCAATAACACTTTGCGCCGTTTATAGTGTAGCGTTGGGACACTCATATTGGGTGTGGTTGTTTGTGCTTTTGTTTAAGCTCTGCTGGGTTACTACATTGGCAACAATATTCAGAACATCACCTTTTGGCATTGATTTTTAAAAGTTGCGTTTAAAGAGAATTGCGTTTAGTTCACTGACCACAAAACCAATTATTGATAATTAGTGAGCTCAGCATAGCCCGCATCCGCAGTAGTAGTAAAATATCTCGCATTCACATCAAGTGTATGTATTGCCAGGTGATCTGGTGACGTAATTCGGAGGACTGGGGAGAAAAATTTTACCGCTGTATCCCACAACCGCGCGCGGCCTTATTTTTGAATTCAACATGGCAGAAGCGAGGTTAGATCTCGTCGGTTCTACTTGAATGTTCATTCAGTAACAGGAAATGTGGTAGACACGGCATGATCTGTTGAGTTTTGGCGATGGAAATACTGCAGGGAGTTTGGAAGCAACACCTAAGGCCGCGCGCGGTTGTGGGATACGGAGTTAAAATTTTTCTTCCCAGTCCTCCAAATTACGTCACCAGATCACCTGGGGAAGAGTTTTGGTCAATTTTTGTTACCAATTTCTTTAGCCACAGGTGGACCAAATGGAGTAAGGACATCACTCTTAAGGCAGGTGGGTAAAATGTCTAAGTTTTAACAATAAAGACAGAGCCTTCACATTGATTCATCTATCATACGCCGTGTGTGTCAGTTTGCTTGTAAGATTTAGACAACGCGACGCACTTTCGAATCATACTAAATGTGTTTATCGGTCGCCTTTAAAGAACAAAACAAAATTTTACACTGCAAGCTCGCTTTCAGGAGGTTTCAAGCAATAGGGATTTGGTTTTAAAACTTTTAGTATTTTGACAAACTTCTCGCTTACGATTTATTTATTTATTTATTTTCATTTATTAACTTTTCCACTGCATACCTGATAAACACAAAAAAGATATATATAGTGGCAGGGACACCTTAACAGCGGGTAGCCAATTTGCTGCGGGCTCTGAGAAGAAAAACTATTAAACATACTTGAAAGAAATTAGATGAGCGAGACAAGACTTCGAGAACGATTACACTTAAGACATATAGTTTTGAATGAACAGGGGTTGTCAACACCGTACATGTAGTTGGCAAGGGCGGATACATAGTATGATTTCATGGTAGCTTTAAAAGAAGAGAGACTGTCCATACTGAGTTCAAGTTCGTCGGCGCGAGTGTTCCATATGCGAGTAGATCTTATAAGAAAGGATTTCTGAAAAGTTGATGAAGTTGATGGCTGCAAAAGAAGGTTGTCCAGTGTCTTACTTTGAGGTGCAAAGGCATTGCTATGTATAGACCCTCGATAACTTGGAACAAAACAGGTAAAATTGAATGTACGACCGAGCAGGGGAAGGGAACTGGTTTAATACCGAGTTTACGTCACAAACTACTTGCATTTAGGAGCAGCAATGCAAAGTGATTTTTAAAGTCGATTGGATATTAAACCCCTTCCTTGTCCTCGTGGATCGCACTATTGCCAGTTTTCTCATCTTTCAAAGCGAATAGAAAAGGGAATTTTCCGGATAAAACAACAAAATATGTTTAGGACCAAAGCAAATAATTACTTCCGTGGAATATTAGGGACCGTCGACTTCGCCGTCGTCGATCTTAAAGTCCCTATTTTGTCGTAATGGGTAGTGATTGGAAGGGGGTGCATTTAGTTGCCAGTTTCGTTTTCAATTAATATTTTGCCTGTTTTAGCACGCTTGTAATACCTATGACAACTGAATATTCTTGTTTGAACATAGTTGGCATTAACGGCTGATAGAGGCGTTCAAGGGATTGACGATAACCAGGTGGGGCCATTCAAGTCTTTCGTTTTATTTCAGTTTAAAAATTTCTTGCACTAAACAATCCAAGTGTTTTGCATAATTGTGCATAATCTAAAAGTTCTCAAAAGTCCATACAGACCATTTAAAACACAGGAAGTGTCTATAGAGAAACCAGTCTGACCAGCTGACGCTGGCGAAGCTATCAAAATTATGTGTTTTGACATGCAGTGAAGGTGGAATGGAGAATAAACTCTTTCTTTCAGTGAATTTAACAGGGTTGGCGTAGCGGTAGGACGCGGGTTTTACATCTGCTACTCAGGATTACACCAACTAAATCTAAAATCAGGGCCAAAAGTGTTGAGACCTTTTAGTGTAAATAATCACATGGGGCCAAGTAAACTTAAGGATTAATACCACTCGTATTTTCGGAAGTTGCAGAAATTGCCCGAGTCGCGCAGCGGCTCGGCAATTTCTGCAACTTCTGAAAATACAAGTGATGCTAGTACTTAATTTTACGAGGACCCATTGCGATTACTTGTTAATAACATAGAGGGCAAAATTTTCTTTTATTAAGAAGGTCAAGAACGCACTCTGTGGCGCAATTTTTCTTTCAGTGTTCAGTTAGCGTCACGAACTGTAAAACGCACGAACCAGCGGAATGAAATTTTTGTAAAACAATACCAAAGCAATGGAACCATAATAATAATGAAAGTAATTTTGCCTGGGGGCGTTTACCAAAATTAATGAAAATACCCTCTGTCTCAGCCAATCAGCAGTTAGTTATTTTGCCCCCCATGTTATAAGGAAAATAAGCCCTGTCTTAACCACTATGTCTTCGTTCTTTTGAGTTTGAACTCTTATTCAGTACTGCTGACTTCTTATATTTTGCCAGAGTTTGTCATTGCTTGTCCAACACATGGTTGATTTAGCCGATGTGGCCTTGGATGGATATGTTTATCAGCTCCAAGCGTTAAGGTAGTATTATACGCATATTTTAGTAGAAAGTTTTATTCTTTTCCCAAAGTTAACTCGATTCATATTACTCAAATATGGGTGGGTTTCGTTATCTATCGTTGAGTAAGCAAAATATAAGTCATTGAACGGAATGATAATGATACATGGAATGAATCATTTACTGAACCGCTCCATAACTGCGAGGATCATAGCTTTACTTGATTCCATATCCGCAGTTCAGTATATGATTCATTCAGTACATGATTCATTCTATATATCATTCCGTTCATTGATTCATTCTTCACGGGAAAATTAGGACCCACGAATGGCCAGCTCCCAACGTTAGTGGTTTCATAGCTCAGTTGGTTCGAGCGTCGCACCGGAATCGCGAGGTCACGGGTTCAAACTCCGTTAAAGTCCTGAATTTTTCAGTCTTCTCTACGCAATTGCTAAAATTGCGTCCATAACTGCGAGGATCATAGCTTTACTTGATACAAGTCATTACAGCACCAGACCAGATCATGTGAGAAAAATGATTTCAGTCTGGCCCGGGCAGAACATTTGCATCAACATCCGTTCGCTTTTGTTGAAGTAATGTTCAAACGATGTTGCTGCTGTGGTGGGCAGACGGTTTCAACACATCATCAACAGTTAGTTGATTCAACAATGCTTCACGAGAGGCCTGGTATTCAGTCCCAGGCTGCAGCCGCAGTTGTTACTATGGATACGGACATGGATACGTCATTGAGAGACCGATTAGTGCGCAGGCGCATACGGCTTCAACTTCATTCAACATTCGCGATAACAAAAGAAATGTTGAATGGTTACTGAAGTAAAGTTTAAACGCTTTGCATTCAACATCGATTCAGCATGTTTCAACACGGTTGGAAGAGGGAAGCAAACTGTTTCAATATCCGCGCTGTTCAACAAAATCGAAGGAATGTTGAAGCAAATGTTGAAACAGTTTTGCACTTAATAATTTTAATTACTGATTTAAAGAAGTCAAGTTTACGAGCAGCTTCTTAAAGGCTATCAGACTGCTTATACTACGCATGTCCTGAGTGATTGTTACCCACAGATAAAATCCTAGATATCTGATGCAATTTATACAAATAAGATTAGATTTAGTTAAACATTTAATGATAAAAAAGATCGAAAGAAACTTTACACAACGTTTCGATGACTCCATGTCATCATTTTCAAGTGAAAAGAAAAGAAAATTTGATAACTTAATATATACCGTGCGAGGTGATAAAACGTAAAAGTGTGCATGTAAATAGTTTGCGCGTATGGAGTCTGATTGTCTGTTCAAGCATGGCCTCTTCTTCTTTATGAATAACATTTCATAAATCAGACAGTCCAGTTTTCCGTTGCACTTCTTTAAAACGGAAAAATTGTTAGAAAGGTCGCCGATGGTTTCAAGAGCGTGGTCGTTCTTTAAGTGCTTGCCGATCGCTGAATAACGGTGCTCGTCAATACGTTGGTGTAAATGTCGGCTAGTGTAGCCGACATACTCTGCATCACACAGATCACATTTATAATTATACACAACGCATTGTTGGCTAATTATAGGTGGTTTGGGCTCACACATCTTGAGGTCTTCACATATTTTGCGACTCTTGAACACAGGTTGAAGAGTGTGATCGATTTTGCTGCTTAGATCTGATAATTGCCTTTTCACTGCGTCAGCTGACTTTTGATCTTTAAAAGGCAAAACCACTCGGTGAACAGCATTTTCATTGGTGGATAATTGAGCTTGCTCTCCAGGGTTTTCAGACCTCACTGAGGTAAAAAAGTGAGAGATAGTGGACTTGATGAGGCTGTCGGGGTACTTGAGGTTAGTAAACATCACCTTGAGATGATCACATTCAGGTTTCAAAGACTCCCATGTGGACGACAGGTGGAACGCACGATTTAACATGGTCTTGAGTAGCGATTTCTTGTACCTTTTATCGACATGGCTTTGGTGGTGAAGCAGTAGGCCAGTGTTAGTTGGTTTACGATAAACACTAGTTTCCAGTTTGCAGCCCTTTTTGAGGACTTCCATACCGATAAATGGTAACCTGTTATCAGACGCTAGTTCCATGGTGAAATTTATGGATGGATGACAACTATTAAGCGTTGATAAGAAATCCTCTGCTGCTGGTACATTTTTCATCGTAGCAAACGTGTCATCCACGTACCATCTGTAAAATTCAGGGAGCTTGTTGTCTTGATCTAGTTTCTCCTCGATAGAACAGAGAAATGCGTTTGCCACGGTATATATTAAGTTATCAAATTTTCTTTTCTTTTCACTTGAAAATGATGACATTGAGTCATCGAAACGTTGTGTAAAGTTTCTTTCGATCTTTTTTATCAATTTATACAAAAGCAAAATAATTGTCGAATACTCGACAACTACTTTTCACCGGTATTTAACAATTGTTTTGGTCTTGTATAAATTTAAGTCGCGAACGTACGGTTGGGAATCTTTCTGCGATAGAAGGCCAGACTGTCAACATTAAGAATTTTCGACCGGGACTTTATGCTTGATGCTCAAAGAGTTTGCCAATAAATTCTGAAGACCTCTGAAGAGTCTCTTGGCCGAGACAGATTAGCCACGAGCATTTCACGAGTATCTTGTGCAATGTTTTCTTAAATCTCAAATTGTATTATTTATCTTGTTTATAAAATATTTCACTCAGCTTCTCAGCAACCAAAGAGTATTTAACCTTGTACATGAATATCAGGAAATCTTGTTATCGCCTATTCCGCAGGCTTTTTTAGCAACTCTTCATATGCTGTCTCTTTATCATTAAAAACTGCACTTAATGCTCTTTCTTGAACCCTTTCCAGTTTACGGGAGTCGGCGTAAAAAAAAAAGTCTGCTACGAGCCTAGTGGTCCATCAGGCCGGCGCCTATCTCCGGTTACAGTAGCATGAAGCGACTTGGAGTGTTTCTACTCCCCCCTGGATGGAATGCTAGTCCATCGCAGGGTTACCCCCAGCATTAAATTGCCGGTACCCATTTATACACCAGGGTGGAGAGAGGCACCATGAGAGTAAAGTGTCTTGCCCAAGGTCATGTAATATGGCTGAGCAAATTAGAGGTAAAAGACAGCACTTCAATGTTGTTAAGCTATAGGGGTTGAAGACGACCAGTCTTTGTTGTTTTAATCCATAAGGATTGCAACACTGTTTTGGTATTTTTATGGCAGGAGATGTCAAGGAAAAGAGAATCGTTACGATGAAGTTAGGCAGAAATATGAACAAGATAGAAGAGCTGTCATTTTACCACTGGGTAAGTCCTTTCACAAGAGAACATACAAGGCCATCAAATTGCAGAGGCCATGGGTTTAAGTTTTGTGGAAGCATTTTTTTTTTCGCAGGCTTCATTTCATCGATGAGAACTATTTTTCTCAAGTTTTCTAAGTTGCTACGGTTTTTTACAGGCGGTATAGAAAATAAACTATATTAGATTGGTCCATGCTACCTTTCAGCTAGCCTGTGTCATGCATACGCCAACATGAAAGTTGGGGTCAGAAAATAGGAACAACATCACGTGGAGTGGCTTCGTGTATCTAGATGCTGTCTGTGATATGTGTCTCCTTCCGTGTTTTTTAAGTGAAAAATAAAACAAGCTGACGTTGTCTTGCATTGTAATACTGAATTTGTCTAAATTTCGTAATAGTGTAACATATCCGTCGAGTTTAATTTTTGTTTCTGTGTCTTTCAAACAATTGACTTTAAGCTTCTCGTATTGCTTCCTAGTTTGAGCTGCAAACCGCTCACGTCACGTTCATTTTGCTACGCACGGAGAGAATTTAAAATAGAGTTCTTGGATAACTATGAAGGGAGATGACAGGGGTGTAGTATTTAGATAACTAAAATGAATAAAAGATTAATGCGTAAACTTTCTAGAAAATACCTGAAGCTAATTTGATTATTTTCATATGTCATTTGAAGCGCGTCATACAGCCAGTTTATCTTTTCGCCACAGTACTTACGTGTAGTCACGTTTACAGTCCATTTAGGTCAGCAGACTCATGCTGCGTCGCTGGCGGAGAAATATCATGACTTCGGAGTATTGATTGAGCTTTGTGAATCAAGCGGTGATCAGGACACTTTACAACGATACATGAATCAGTTTACTCAACAGGTAGGCGCCGGGATTTTTAACGTTCTCAGCAGTTGACTTCCCTTTAGCAACTGTAATATCCCGGACATGCCGGCAACACGTAGGCCCATTGACCTATTGACAAAAATTATATTCCGGCTTAAGGCCCGGTTAAGTGGTTTCAACATTTGACCAACATTCGTTCAACAAAAGTTGTGCGGAAGCCGTTTAAACGGTTCCAACATTGCGCCAACAAAAGAACCAACACTTTCGCGAAACTTGATTGCGAGGAACTAAGGACTACAAACCAGTCTCTCTCGTCCAGATAAACTACGCCATATTGACTTTTGCGGCCTGATGTGAGCATGCGTGTGTTCTACAATTGTTGAACAGAGTGTTCAAACGGCTTCAACGCCATTTAACATTTTCGAGAACAAAGGAAAATTTGAATCGATGTTGATTTGATTCAACACGCGTTCAACAAGCTTTCAACAATGTTGGACGACCTGTTCAAACACACCGAACATTTTTTTTAGCAAAGTGTTGAAGCAAATGCTGAAACCGTTTAAACGGGCCCTTAAGTCGCTTTGCCTGAAAAGCCGCAGTGCACCCTTCAAATTTAAAGAAGTTATTGTTCCTACACAGTGATGTATTGAAGAATTATTTTTTTTCATCTTTGAATATAGTGGCCCGCGGTGATCGTATGTGTCAATTGTTATAGGGGAATCTTTGTTTACATTTTTTCCCTTATTAATCTATTAGCCAAGACATTACTACTGAATATTGAAAGTGAATCTCCAAGTTACGACAAAATCTCTGAGTAATGACGCTTTGAAAATTCGAAATTTTAGAAAAATTTATACACGTTATTTCAAAATTGCCGCAATTTTAGTATTCTTTTGTTTGATTGCAAAGTGGCCCTTTTAGCCTCGTTCAGGGTTAAATATTCTTTTGAATTTTACGTTTGAACGCGAGGCCTTGCAAGGAGAGAAAAGAATATTAAAATGGAGGCCATTTGGAATAAGGTGTATGGGCTCATTAGCGCTTTTACCACCTAAGAATTTGTCGGTTTTTGGTGGCTAATTTAACTACATAACTTTAACACGTTCTTTTTTACCTTTTGAAGCCAATTTGTAAATAGCATGATGCCTTATTTTCTCTAAAGGTGTTTGAAGATGACCTAGAAATAAATATTTTTCAAGTGTCTAATTCCTTGACTCCTTTCGTTTCGAAAATACAGCATTTTGAATTTTTGAATTGTCACCTTGCGTGGCACCATGATACAAAGCTATTTGGTTTTAAAAAGATGTCTATCCTTTTGAATCTCAGCATTTTCGTGTATTTTATCTCATAAGCGAAAAGTAAGCGCTTTCATCGTAAAGTGAACTCCAGATGTTCTCCTTGATTACCGGCCGCCATTTTGGTGGACCTCATGGCGTCTCCATACAAATCTCTATTCTACATTTTAAGTTGCGTGAAACTCTTTGGCAAATAACTCAACCGATGTACCGCACAGACCTGAGAATTGGAGAGGTGGTTAAAAGAACAACATTCCAAGTTCTTGGCCTCTTTCATTGAACCATTTCGACTCACTTTTTTATTGCGTGACAATGAAACTATCTGCAGTTTGAAATGAGAAACAAAGCAGACTCATACCACGCATCTTAATTCCTCCATCAATTCGTGCATAACCACAATCCCTTGCGTGTAGAAGAAAATGTGTTCTTCCGATTAGAGAGCTGCTTCGTTCGTTCGCTTCAGGTTCACTCACAACGGCAGCAATTACCAAGTCAAAACTGTTCAGGTGTCAATCAGATCATTGACGCGTCCCGAGTGGCAGGGCATCAACCATACTGGTATCGCATGGGGTCATCAGTGGCTTCGTTTTCCGTTCAAGACTGATTTTCGCTTGCTATCTTTTCTTTGATACCACTATTATCTCTACGAGCAAACTGTTTGGGCAATAGAGGAGCTAATTTGCCAATTCTATATGTCATGAGGATTTGAAAAGGGGACATTTTAGATACAGTTAATTACATGTTGCATATTTTGTTGCAGGGTTTTTCTGACTTCTTATTCAAATGGTACATGGATAAAGGTATAGTAATGTGGCGAGATAATGGCCGAATTTATACTAGAGACAAATAACTCGTCGAATTATCCGTCTAAGACATATAAATCGTCTGCAATTCGTCTTGGTATAAATCCGTTGTTTAGACAAATTATAGACCAAAATTCGTCGAATCAGCTGAAGACGAATTTTGGTCCATAATTTATCTAAGCATCCATCTTGACGGATACTTCGTCTTTAAATAGACGAGTTATTCGTCTCCAGTATAAATTCGGCCATTTTTGCGTTGTTGGCCGCCGACATCAGAGGTTTCTTTTGCCGGTTTAAGTGTCGAGTTGTTTGTCGTAAAATTACTGAAAATGTGTGAAGAAAATCAAAGAGAATTAAGTTTGGTGCAACGTAAAGGAAGCCTTTAGTTTCCGAGACTCTGTATGAAACACCGATTAAACAAAACAAGAGGCTATAATGTATTCTCGTCACCAGAGCCTCGGGTCGACCCAAGGCTCTGGGAAACTCTGCGTCGGAGAACATGCGCCGTAGAATTCTTACAGCCAAAAATTGGCTATTTGAGCCTTACGGCGCCTGCTCACTCCTCGTGCTAACATGAATGCACCAATTAGAGACGCTTTTGATTGTTCTTCACGAAAACCAATGAGAAGACACTTTGTTTCAGGGTTCCCCAGAGCTCTTCTCTCCCACGGTGAAGAGAAGAGCTCTGGGGTCGAGATTGAAGTACAATGATTTTGTTTTAAACATGAAAATACGCATGTGCACCTGGTGCAAAGAATTCCTGATTTGACGACGTCACGCGCAGGTCTTAAGGTGGACAGACACAAGGAGTCATGTTGCAGGGACATGTTGCAGCGACAAGAATCTTGTGTAGTGCGGACATGTCCATGACACGTCGCAGGGAAAAAATCACCCCCAAATTGGTGTTGCACAATTATAAAAGTATCAGTTTACACGAGGGGACCTGTCGCTGCAACATATCCATGAAACATGTACCCGCAACCTTTTCATGTGTGTGCGCATTTTGTGATTTTGTCCCTGCTGCATGTCCCCGCTGCACGACACTGCTTCACATCGCCTCAGTGTGTACTACACATTACTGACTGGTTTCTTTTCCGGGGTCACTTACAGCAAGAATCAGAGCGGAGTCCGGTATCAAGCTTGAAACTTGTGACAAGTTTATAGATGAAGAGATTCGGTAATCGATGGTGACTCGGGGATACTCGGAAAAAACCCGAATGTGTCGAACCTGCGACCTCCTGATTACTACTTTGGGTGGTCGATCACTAATCCATAAGAGACTCGTGGGAGATAGAGCGTTAATCTAGGTACCATATTCGCATTCTCAGTATTGGACTGGGACTAGCTTGAAATGGAGGCTAATGCAGGGGAATCTTTTCAAATGCAAATACCTTTTAATTTACTCCCCCGCATTAGCCTCCATTGCAAGCTAATTCCAGTCCAATACTGATAATACGAATATGGTCTATTGTTCCGCCATACTGCCAGGATCTAAATTGTCGAAATGGACCTAAATGTTTTTTTTTCTTATGAACTTAAAGGGACACTTTCAAGGTTTTGCGCATGTCCAAGCTTTAGCGCCAGCAGTAGTAAATTTTACTGTGTCCTACTAAACCAGATGATGTTCATTAATCAAAGAGAGTATTGACCGCGCACCGGTGGCTCAGTTGGATGAGCGCCGGGCTGTCACGCGGGAAGTCGTGAGTTCAAATCCAACACTCAGGATATTTGTAACGACATCTGCTAATGGTTAGACTCAAGTCTTCTCGGATAAGGACTATAATCCGGAGGTCCCGTCTCATAACCCTTGGGTAAAAATTCTGTGGGACGTTAAAGAACCCGCACAATATTCGAGAAGAGTAGGGCATGGAGTTCCCGGTGTTGTGATCTGATCTATGGATATAGGGGTTAGGTGTCAATTCGGACGAATGTTCTGTTCCTCTCCCCTGCCACTCCATGAATTGTGGCGAATAAATTAAATTAAATTAAATTAAATAAAGCAAATACACTGAATGACTGTGGCTCACATTTGGTGGAAGATACTGTGGGTTTACACAGAAAATATCAAATTTAGTTTTGACCATCGAATTTATTATACGGGCCGAACGTTTTATTCTAGGCACAAGTTATCTATTCGCATGCAGTAGGGTCATAACACAAAGGAAATGATTGCAAAAGTAATTCCAATGAGTAATTCCACTTCTTCGGCTCTGTTTCTATTTCCTGCATCAGTGCCTTCGATTGTTTCAATAACAATGAAATTAAATGGGCTGACGTGACAGTTTGCCCATGCGCAGAGACATGAAACCCTCCCTTTAATTGTGTGACACAAGAGGAATTCATGGGGCACTGGTTGAAATCATGTAATAGTTAAAATTTGAAAACGTCTTTGAATAAAAATGCAACAAGTAGAAAATAGAAATAGTTTGAAAAAAAATTGACCGAACAAATGAAACTTAATGCTCGTATTGTCAGGGATATTACGACCCAAAAAAACATCTTCAAATAAGTAAAACCTATATGGTGTTTCTTCTAAAACGTAATTCCGTTGAAGACACCTGCTCTCGTCGTGGGCGTGTTTGCTTGGTTCGTCGAAGTATATTCATGGTAAGATGATCGTTGTTCAACTGAATTTTTGTAGGTGAGAGGCAGAAGTTGATGTCGATGCCTGAACCGCAACATGAAGACCTAGCGCGTTTTCTGTCGTCTCATCATCACCTCAGCTGGCTGCATGATATACAAACAAGAGCCTTCAATCAGGTGAAGTGTGACGCCGACCATTTTAATAAAGTCTGAATTTCAGGGCCTTTCATAACTTCAAAAATGTTAAACGCGAAGACGCACTGTAAAAGGCGTGGTACTTTAGTCACATGTGGTTGATTTGGCGTGGACGCATACAGAGCTCTGTGATAATTTGTGCAATAAAAAGCCCCTAGTGACAATGTGTGCGTAATAGGATACATGATGTTATCTGTCGTTCTCTTTTTTAATTCCCAGTTACTTTCCTCTCTCTGTGAATATCTTTCAGGCCTCGGTTGTTCAAAAGGTGGATAACGCTATCCAGCGGATAAACACTAGCAAAACCAATTGAGTTATCCAGTGGATAGTGATTTATCCAGTGGATAGTGATTTATCCAGTGGATAGCGCTATCCACCTTTCGAACAACTGGGGCCAGGAGTTACATCTCTGAATTACTGTTTGTTGATCGTCAACTTGTATAATCATTTGTGCTTTTATAGTGCGTCATCGTGTTTCAATTTTAGCAGTTCCCAAAATAAACAGGTTACTATTCCGTTTCTTATTAAGACGGGAATGAGTCTAAAAAATATATGGTTATCAAGGACGGTGCCTACTAATTCAAAGGTATTTTTGCGCGGTTTTGTAATGCGCGGGAAAAGTAGATCTTAGCAAGTGTTATAGGAATCCAAAAAGAAAATTGGGGGTAGCCACGCATTTTTTAAAATACAAAGGAATGTATGATCAGTGGGGTTCTTTTCCAAACTGAAGGAAATCCGAGTATCTTGAGATGCGCAGAACGTATGCGCAATAGCAATACATGGTAGGCACCGTCCTTAAGTGATATCTTTGAAGGAACACGATTATCCAAGAAGATATTTAGGCTATTTTTGTTCTAGGACAGTCCAAAAAAACTAAATCATTTTGGTTTGCTTTTATCTAGGCCCACGAGACATTGAAAGGGTTAGCCTTCAAAGAAAATTCTTTCCTGGGGAAAAAGAAGGTAATTACTTCTTTGGGTTCGGCATTAGAGGCCTTTTTATAGAAGTTCGGCCACAAGCACGAGGGCTGCGTTCTGAGCATGCGCAAAAAGGAGCCGTGCGCGTTGAGTGCGCGTTCCAATTTTACTCGCATGCGCATAACAGGCAGGTAACTCGTTGGAGTATTTCATCCTAAAAGTCACTATTGTTAAAATCAGTTTGAGGGCTTATCGAGTGTTTGCGCGGAATTAATTTATTAAACTAATTAATTAATTAATTAACTCCTTGCTGTTTCCGTCTACAGTCGCTCCTGAATCTTAGTAAGCTAGCTCTTTTAGCTTCAGATGCAGATGACATTGAAAAATTGGATGGTGAGTTTGAGATAGTAGGGAAGTCTGTTTAATTCACTGCCTTAACCGTAAGAACAAAAATGGGATATCTGAAAACTCATACATGTGCCTTGTTTACAAGTCAATTGCTCTTTCTCTGGGCTTTTAGCGTGTTCTGCAGGCTGCTCTTATTAATTTTGTTCATTCAAAGTGGCCCTCACCTTCATGAAAGCTTGAATTATACAGTCTTGGACAAAAGTATATTGGATCCCCCCCTCCCCCCCCCCCCCCCAGTACCAATGCTTATAACGTCATGCAAAATACTTTGCAAGCCTTTGGCCGGTTTTTTAACCAACGTTG
>OX421455.1:20575672-20595672 GCA_949126865.1 Montipora capitata | reverse complement strand
ATGATTTCAGTAGAGGAATAGATCCTTTCCTCGGATTGGCTCGGCTTTGGCACAAGTAACTGCCAATTTCGTTACATCTTCTTCACTTGTGAGCTCCGTTAAAAGTTAATTTTTTTTGAATGAGAGAATTGATTGTTGAGGCTTAATTTGATAGTCATTTCAGAGTGCTTTCAGTTATTGAGCACTTAGGAAATATCTCTCTTTTCTCTCTCTCTCTCTCTCTCTCTCTTTATTTTTCCTTTTTGTTTCTAGACTGGTCGTTATTTTTTGGATGAAAATGTCCTCAAGCTTCACATTTGGTGCAGAGCTATTCTTAGAGACGAGTAAGTATCCTATTACCTGTAGCCGATGGGCGTGCAAAAAAAAGTCAATGCTCCAGGCCCACTCAGTTTTTCAAAAGCCAGTTGAAACTAATACCCACCGATGTTAGAGTTTTGCCCGTCAAACAATGTAATTTCATTCTGAATGAAAACGAACATTTAGGTCAAAATAGAAGGCTGAAGGTTTTGAGGAATCTTTTGAATAGTGAATGAACACAATTTGAGTTTCCAATTATCCGGAGTTAACTTGGTCGGGCTTTTAACAACTGGGACTTGATAATTTTGGGATGACCCTGTTTTTTTTTCTACTATCATATCAACTATTAATGTTAATGGAGGGTTTGACGTTCCACTTCGCACTTACCCACCCCACCCCACCCCCACGCAATCAAGCTGGTAAATCCAATCGAGGATGTCTTGATATTATTTGCAGTTGGTCATCACTTCCTGCTAAGGATCCTCTGATAACAGCAAGAAATACTATTTTCTTTAGAACAGTTGAACTGGCCTACAATCAAGGTACGGTTTTAAACTTACTAGAAATAAGTTATAAAGGTGTTTTATTAAATTTTCATCAAATTCTGAACGCTTGGACACTTGGAAATTAAAGCCAATCACAGTCGCGATAAGTTTCCACTTTAGGTCACACGGTATATTTGGTTAATAAACCCCTTCGGGCGGCTGGTATGTCGACTGATAATGTCCGGGGCGGAGAGATTGTCCGAAAAATTAATATTTGGCCGAGAAGCGAAGTTTCGAATATGAAAATTTGAGGACATATTCTCAGCGAAGGCCATTATCAGCTAGCATACCAGCAAGCCAGAAGGTTTATTTATTTTATAACCCCGCCCATCAATTTTCATATCGCGCAAAAAAAAGGCTCGTAAAAAGCCATTGTTGATCTGATGGCGCATTTTTTCGATGCCCTGTTCAAAATTTGACTAGAGAGTATGTCGGTCTCAGGAAAAAAAAATCAAATCATTTTGCTTTTCACTGCGAGTCGAACTCAAAAACGGCGCTTTTTAGCTTGTTGAAAAAGAAATTTCAACCATGAAAGAATGTGCAAAGTCTGGATGACAGCGGAGTGTTGTCAGTGTCCATTCCTCATTCCCAGTCCCCGTTCCCGTTCCCGTCCCACCTTTCCCCGTTGGTCCTTTTAGAGATTGGTCTTTTCAAGTGCGGCTGAAATTTTTCTCCCCATCGAACGGTTGGTTTATTTTTTTAGTTATTAAACATTGTATTGAACTATCTACTCTATAATAACTCAGTTTATGTTCGAGTAGTATTAAATCTCTGAAGTGTGCTCGTAACTTTCTTCACCTTCAAAGACGTTGACAGCATATTTTGTTGGCTTTCTCTTACTTTCCGGAACAGCATTTGCAACCAGCTTTTTAATGTCACTATCCCTAGACTCCAGAAAACGAATTTAATTTTCTTCCATGTAAAATGAAAACTGCTTCCTTTTTGTTCCGCTGGCTTCTTTTCTTTTTAACGGAAATGATCGCTAGAGAATTTCGCAGGTCAAATCTCGACGCACATGGGGTTTATTGCGTGATATTGCCCCACGTGACATAAATTAGCCAATAAAATCGCCAGAAAATTAATGGTGGGTTACCGAGATTCAGTGAACCAACCACAAAGCTAGAGAATACGATCTGTGAGATCGAAAATTTAATAACTTGATATATTATCTGAGAAATTCTGCCAAAGATCGGCAATACATGGTTTCATGATCCTGTGCAGTCGGCAAAAAAGCTCCATTGTTTATTTTTCTCTTTGTCATTTCCTAGGCATGGAATTGCAAGAATTTTTACCATCACTGGAGTCTTTGTTTGAAGCAGAGGAACTTAGAAGCGCTGGACTGTCGGAAAACACACAGTTTCATTTCCTGCTGAAGTCTGGTTATGAACAAATCGCTCGAGCGTCTGCTTTGCCAAGTTAATTACTCCTACCACCCACTGGCCCATCAAGGAAACAATACACTAATGGTTGTTTACATGGACCTCAAAGGAAGAAGAACTTTCTTCCGGAGCAACAGATTTCCTTGTGCTCTCTTTGTCTAACGAGAAGACGACTTTGAATTGAAAGTGGTGTATAAACGAATCTCCGCTTGCAGGCACCTTCTGTAGTTGAGGAACTCTGGACATTTCCGCACGGCTCCCTTTGCAATTTCACGCTAGAGGACACAAATGTTCGGTCCATAAGAGGCCGGTTACGGTAGATTCGATTGTGGTCAATCCGGTTTTCAGTGTCATCTGGATGCATCAGTTTGATTCAAACTGTGAATAAACATGAATTGAAGCGCAACCAAGGCCAAAATCCCTCTTACCCCTTAAAACCGCACCTCTAAAACAATGTAATTACCGTCGATATAAAACACACAACTTGGTTCTGCTGACTTTGTATATTGTGTAACATTTTTCTGCTTACATGTCATTTCTTGAGCCCTCTACTTTTGGACGACACTAAATAAATATAATACGATCTCTATTTTGGGGTGTTTGGTTTCGTTTGTAGTAAAGAGAATATAGATTTCTGCTTTCTGTTTCTGTAATTCTTGTTTGCCGAGCAAATAGTCCTTTGACAGCGCTCTACGTGAAGAACACTCGTCTTACGGGAAGAGAAGAATCTTTAAAAATGTCCTGAACAATAAAGATATTGCCAGTCGTTAAGGGCCACAGTCTTCTTTCCTTGATAGAATCAATATGACGTCCAATTCTCGGACCATCGGTAGCCCAAAGGCATGATTGAGACGCCACAATTAGAAAGAAATCGATTGGTGTCGAGTACATTGACTGCGACACCGTGAACTGTGCTTAGTATTTTAGAGAAAGGTTAACTAGGAAAATCCCACGGATCTTACTACATTGGATAAACAATGTGACTTTCTAAAAGAAACTGAATCGGGCTTCGAGTAAGCACTAAAATTTGGTATGAATACGTTTCCGTTGCTTGGACCTTGCAGCTGGCCTGTTCTTGAGCCTTCAGATGTCAGAGGTTTCTCATCCGAATCACTGCCCCTTCCTTGTTGCAGTGAGACTGTCACTCGCAGACATAACACAGCGGTGACAGCGTAGCCTGCTTATCAATGTCTCCTTCTCCAACTGAAGACTGCGAATGTCCTTGGCCAGTTCTTCATTTTCTTCTATCATATTGTCAGCCTCCTAAATAAAGACAAAGGTTTTAGTAACCCAGTGTTATTCTGTTGTGTAGCTGTAAGAAAATGTTCAGTCCAAAGCCTCAAATTCCTCTTTTTCTTTTACCTGGCTTAGATGCTCCATTTTGATCCTTTTCTTTTCTCGGCACTTTTGGGCAGCAACTTTATTCCTCTCTCTTCTCTGTTGTCGTTTTTCCTCTTCTTCCTTTGTTAACTATTTAAAAGAGAAATCCTGGTTGATTGTCTCGTTTCCGGTACAAAGCAGAGGGACCCTTGGTAGGAGGTTGACTACAACGACTGGAAAGAGAGCGCAGGATCTAACCCTAACACTAAGCCATTCACTCCTAACCGGCCATACTTAGTCTGTACTTTTACTCTGTCTAACACCAGAGTATTTTACTCTGTCTAACGCCAGACGATTTTACTCGTCGATGGGGAACCCCCAGAAGTCAATGGGTTTAAGGCACAATATTTATATTTATGTTTCTTGTATTATCCATCCTAAAAACGTTTTTAGAGAAAAGGCCACCTTTTCAAAATGAACGGATCGTAGGTTTTGGAAGTGGTTTAACAGGACCGAAACGATTTCGGAGTCGTGGAAAACGGTCTTAGCAATGTCTTTCTTATAAAACGAATACTTGGAAAGACCTCAGAAATAGATACAGAGAAAAAGCTGGCACTTCACTGAGCATGCGCAGGGATGGAGCAATGGTGAGAGTACTCGCTAATAGAAACCTGTAGCACATTATTTGCCCTATCACGGGTTGTTAGTGTTCGCGGGAATAAATGTTCTTTGGAGTTCCCAGTATGATTAAGGACGGTGCCTACTATTGTTATTGCCCATACGTTCTGCGCATCTCCAGATACTCGGATTTCCTATCGCTGATGCTCACTAATACAAGGATATCTTTGCGCGGTTTAAAACTATCCGGAGAAAGTAGATCTTAGTAAGTACTCTTGGTATTCAAAACGAAAATTGGGGGTAACCATGCATTTTTGAGAGATAATTAACTTTCAATTTGAGAAAGAACGCCATACATTGCTTTGTATTTTACGGCTTTTTACAAATATTATTCATAAATTATCTTTGAAAAATGCCTGGTTACCCCCAATTTTCTTTTTTGATTTCAATAACACTTGTTAAGATCTATATTTCCTGCATAATCACACACCGGGGCAAAAATATCTTTAATTAGTAGGCACCGTCCTTAATTAAAAAAGCTGGTAAACGTCTCACTTATTTATTTATTTATTTATTTATTTTTTAAATCCAAAAACACTACACCATAAATTTTCATTTTTAATATCTTCCACCGACATCATGAAAAAAGGTTGTCTTAAAAATTCTGTTGTTTTAAATTTATCATCGACGTTGTCCCAGGAGAGGCATGTGATAAACTACTTATGCAATGTCTTCTCATGATTTACGGGTGAATAATATATTCTTGTATCATACCCTGAATTGTATGCAAAGAAGGAGAAGTTGACATACATTTCACGATGAACTATCCCCTATCGCCCTCATACTACTGTTACTGCAATCATTCCTTCTGAGATCATTGCAAAGCCGTGTCTTAGGGAGTACGAACAAAAGTTGTCTTGACATAATCATACTGTTTTTCCCTCTTTTCAAAACTGAATACAGCGATTTTATATCAACTAATTAAAAATGAAAGTCTGTCTCAAGGCTTACTATGTATACACTGAAAAAGAAAGTGACTCGACAGCTTATCACTTAAGAGCATCGCATTACTCTTAATTTTTTTAATCTAAACTAGCATACCTTCTCTACTGTTGGTTTGTTAGCTGGTGTTGTTGGAATCTCCAGATGGTCCAAACCTTTTGCAAGTCTTCTGTTGAAGATAACATTCTTGAGTTCGTGTTTGATATCCGCCATTTCACTCGGTTGCTTTGAATCCGTGATTTTAGCGGCTTCCTTTCTGTATGAATTGCTTACCTCTGCTGTTTCATCGCACGCTTCCTTTGGTTTTAGCTGGAATTAAAATTCAGGAAGGTACTTAACTGAGGTTTTTCTGAGAAAGTAAGGTATAGTTACCGTATACGTCATTTCCTAGAAATTAAGATTAACATATCATTTCTTATTAGATAAGTATAGAGATTTACGTACACTTCCGTGATGAAATAAAAATGACATACCATGTTTTCACTAGTGAAAAATTGTAGTATCGGCCTTTTGATTGGTCGGACGATTTTTTCAACAGTGAAAAATTGTCGTATCAGCCTTTTGATTGGCTAATATTATGTTGAACTTTGGCACGAGTGGCCTGTGCACTGACAGCGGGAGTAAAATTTGTAAACATGGCGGTCTACTGGTGTATGGTTTTCAAAGTTTTTGATTTAATTATTGCTTAGTTTTCTCCACAAAATAATTCAGAAGATCTTACCTCGTTAACTTTATGATCTCTTGTACTTATATAATAAACAAATTACTTCATGGTTGGCTCGTTTGTACGATTTTTATTACTCACTCGTTCGTTTACGCGATCCTTCACAACTCGTGGATAAAAATCGTACGCACTCACCAACCATGAAGTAATCTATACGTCTTTTTCAGGAAGTGCCGTCAACTAACATTGTGGGGTTAAAGGTCGTTGCCTTTTGACACAGCTGATCATCAATGACCGCTTTCATGAAATTGTTTTGGGGCCTCTTTCCCTATTTACACTGTGACATAAGCATGAGCATAAGCATAAGAAAAAGGAATCGTTCCATTTTCTTATGCTTATGCTTCTGCTTTTGCTTAATTACCACGTTAATAACTGTGTAAACCGGTGCAATACAAACAGAAGCATAAGACCGTCGTCCGCCATTTTGGGACGTGGCTCGTCTCGTTCTTCTCCGAGTTTTTTTCCTGGAGCTAACTGCGCTTGCGTATGTCACTTTATCTCTGATGCTTATGCAAGAAGTGTGTGAACCTCGTTATGCTTATGCTTATGTTTATGCTTATGTCGTAGTGTGAACCACGCTTTAAACGAGAACAAAGCGTCTAATGGAAGAGGACCTGGTTGCAAAATAAGGTACGTTCCGAGGCATAGTTTCGTTTTTCAATGAACTGACTAAAATTGAATAAGCAATCAAATTAAACCGTGCAGCGTTAACAACAACAAATGAAACTATCGTTAGAATAGGAACTCATACTATAGATGTAAAAATGATGCTATTTCTGTCCAACAATTCCTATCGCTGTTAATTATATATAGGCACATTTCTTCAAATAACCTAGGATTTTGCGTTTGTCTATGCCCAGTACGGAGAGAATCATGGGACGACAGAAAAGCCCGACACAGCTTTTTGATTGCAGTTTCATCGTTAGAATAAGATTGTCCTCGATCGTGTTTTGCTGGATTCTCCGGTTGCGCGAGACAGTATCCAAACGAGGTCACTGGTTTTAAGAAATATATTTATTCTCAGGCAAAGGTTGCTCTCGCGATCACAGGTAGACAAAAGTTAAAGTACTCTTCGATACGAATTATTATGATATACGATTTCACAATTTCCTGATGTCAATCACTTCTCGTCACACAATCGACAAAACCCTAGGCCCAGTTCCCGACACTCTCCCCCATGGACGCTTCTGAAAGGAGGTACATGTTACATTCTTTGACCGGGCTGAAACTAAACTAAATGAAGATCAATTTTTAGTGTCCCAAACGATATGGGACACGGCTGATGCTATCACTAGTCATGCAATGTTCTGCTACTCAACGAATAAACAATAATATTTTGCTATGCAATGTTCTGATTGCTCAACGATTTCTTGAATGTGTGCTGCGGCTGCAACAGCTGCGTCCTTCCTCGGTCTCGTGTTAAACTCGGGAGCTTCTGGATTCAGCACATAATTGGGCTTTGTGACACTCGTAAGCTCCGAAGGGTAGGGTTGCTGAATTGGACGCTCCAGACTTCCCTTGCTTGTTCGGACTTTCGCAACTCTAACAACGCCGTCTCTCCCCTTAATTAGAGCGGTTACAATCCCCAGTTTCCAATGATTCCTGCTTTTGGTCTCGTCTTGAATGGTCACAACATCACCAATGTTGGGGTGTGATGTTTTCTCGCCTCCTGTTCTCCTGTGGTGTTCTCTAAGACTACGCACGTACTCTCGGGTCCATCGATTCCACACCATGTCCTTGCAAATAGACAAGTATCTGGCTCTCTTGCGCAGGTCTTTATCGGGAACATGGTGTGACTGCAATTCCGGGAGATGACTCGGGTTGATATGCAACATAGAGCTTGGAGTTAAAACTGATAGCTGAACGTCCTCCTCAAGATAATTGAAGAGCCGGTTGTTTAGAGCGACTTCTACATCTAACACAACTTCTTCCAACTCTGGGAAACGCAGCGTCCCGTTGCCGATTGATTTGTAGAATGAGTTCTTGAAGAGGCCAATCAAACGTTCAAACTGGCCTCCCCACCCCACCATGGGGCGCGACTCAGATTGAACTTCCACTTGATGGAGTTTTCAGCGAGGAACGCATGGCACTTCTCATCTGTATGCACCTTCTGTAACCATTTCGTAGCAGCTTTGAAGGTAGATCCATTGTCGGAGTATATGATTTCTGGTCTTCCCCTTCGAGCTATGAACCGTTTGAGGCTTGCTAAGAAATCTGATGTTTGTAAGGACGACAACAAGTCAAGATGAACTGCTCTGGTCAAGCTGCAAGCATACAGTACCAGATATGCCTTGCCCTCCTTCTTTGGACTCTGCTGGAGTCGGATTGGTCCTGCGAAGTCCACTCCTACCACTTGGAAGGGTATAGTATCTTGCGTTCTGGTTATAGCTAAACTGCCTGGCGGAGGCGCTTGGTATGCCTTGGCTTGGAATTTCTTGGAACCATTACAGCTCCCTCTAAGCTTCTTTACAAGACGACGTAGTCTTGGCACCCAGAAGTTCTCGCGCACCTTTGCCATTTTTAGCCCAACCCCTCCGTGTATTGTGCAGAGGAGCCCCTGGAAGACAAGCTTGGCAATAAAGGGATGATCATCTGGCAGGTAGACCGGATACTCGCCTACGATTCGTCCGCGGGATTCGTAGACTTGCTGACTGTTAAGTTGAAGGTTTAGTTGAAGTTGGTGAGTTTGAAAATTAGGCTTCTGTAGAGCTGAATGCTGGGCTCGCTTCACCCATCATAGGTTCTGTGACTCAATCTCTTCAGTGCTAATTGGTCCGGTTGTTCTGAATTCTCTTCTCGACTTGCAGTTCTTCAGAAATCGCTGGATCCATGCGCCGATGCGCAAGGCTCTTGGTAATGGATGTCTGTCAAGTAGGTTGTCAAAGGCATCATGGGTTGATTGACTGACCGCGAAGACCTCTCGTTTCATCTTAACTTCGGCCATTACTTCAGGTGTTGGATGTGTAATTACATCAGGCGGCCAAATTGATGAGTCGGACAGCCAAGTTGGACCTTGTTTCCACAGAATATCGTTTTCAGCATTTCCCCCTCTGCTGCCAATATCAGCTGGGTTTTCCTCGCTTGGAACGTGATGCCACGTGACTTGTTTGTGTTGTTGAATCTTGTCCACCCTGTTTGCGACAAACTGTTTGTACTCCCCTTGACCCTTGATCCAATACAAGGCAAAAGTTGAGTCAAGCCAACAGTGGATCGTACTTGGGTGGATGCTTAAGGCGGCTTGAACGTTAGTGACTACGTTTAATAATAATAATAAATAATAATAAATAAATATTGCTAGTGCTAATCACCCTTACTTGCAGTCGAAGACTGAATTGCGAAGGGCGCAGCTCACGACATCGGGCTGAAAGCATACAAAGGCGCTTCTGGCTGCCGCTATACAGTCCATGTTTTTTTTTAATGTCGGAGCACAGCACCACAGCTAGATGTTAATTAGCTGTGAGTTAGCGGACATGTGGCCTGCGATGAGCTCCTATCTGGATATTGTCAGACTTTTCGTCGCCAGTCGGGACTTTGCGCATACGAGTTGCTGGGTAACATTCTCTCTCTGGTGGACAACCGCATACACTGCCGCGCAGACTCCATTAATGCTAGCATCTCCAAAGGCGGAAAGAGTAAGTTGAGAAATAGGTTGATGGTATGGGCTAAGGGCTCGTGGAACAACGAAATCTTCCGTCAAGGTGGAATTCCAATCCCTCCAACGTTTAAGAAGAGATTCTGGGAGTCGTGTATCCCAATGTGTCTTGTTGTCACAGATGTCGCGGTACAGCTGTTTTCCTATTAAGGACTTTGGTGAGGCTAATCCAAGCGGATCCTAAATGCTTGCTAGTTGCGACAGCACTCCTCTCTTTGTTCTTTCCTTCAGGGTGGTTTTCAGTGTCACACTGAAGTTGTCAGCATCTCTATCCCAGGGTAGACTTAGGAACTTTCTTTGTGAAGGCTTGCCTCCTCCGAGCTGTTGTTTTCATCATCATCATTTCTCTTTGCGCCAGTAGGCGCATAAGGCGGATAAGGCCGTGAGCTGTTGTTTTGCGAACGTTAAATCTTGCTGATTGCATTGAGAGTTGGGAGGCCCCTCTAACTCAGGTGCGTTTGAGTGCCATTTGTGAATTTCGAAGGTTGCGTCGCCAAATACTTCGGTGACAATGATTTTCTTAGATGCAGCGGCCTTGATTGTCTCCCCTCCTGTGAACAAATCGACAACATAAAGATTGCCGCGAACGTCCTTGATGAACTCCGGATGTTGCCACTCCCATGTGTTCAGGTGTTGGTTAATTACTCCTCCGAGAAGAAAGGGTGAGCAGGTCATTCCAAAGAGAGCCCGCGTGGAACGGAAGATCAAGATTTCGTTACTGTTAGGAGGTTTCCAGTGGAAGCGTAGGGCGTCTTTCCCTTCTTCCTTTATTCGAATCTGAAGGAAGGCCTTTTTGAGATCACCTATAAGAGCACTGGGTAGAACCTGGATCGCACTAGGATATCCCAGAGACGGTTTTGCAGCGGGGGCCCTGGGTTCAGGCAGTCGTTTGAGGATGGCTGGTCGCTCCTTTCTCTTGCGGAGGTATCATAAACGATTCTGAGTTTGGTACTTTCTGCATCCACTCTATTGACTCCCTTGTGTGGGATGTAAAACTCTTTTCCACAAACCGGACGTCTGGTACAGGCTCAATAATTCCTTGCTGGAGTTGTTCTTGGAGTATGTTGTCGTATTCTTCGTACTGTCCGTCTCGGTGTAGCTTGCGAATAAACTGCTCTAACCTTCTTATCCTTCCGGCTTCGTTTGTTGGCAGGTCTGGTTGATTTGTCTTCCACGGTAGCTTGGTTTCGTACCAACCAGCTGGATTTCTCTCGAGTTGCTCTTTAAATTCCTCGTAGACCATCTGTTGATCGTCGGCATGTACGTCGGACAGGCCAAGAACGTCGAGGGTGCAAAGTTGTTCATAGTCTGATGATGTGGACTGCGTTAGAAGGATCGGACTGCCAACATCTTCTCTTCCTGGTGACATTACCGTCCATCCGAGTAGAGTTTTTTCTGTAACGGGTTCCCCAGTTCCCCAGGTTTTCGAACTCTCGGTGGCGTTGCTGTCTTTATGGTAGCATACTCGCTTGCGCCTAAGATTAAGTGTCTTCAATTTTTACTCCTTTCAGATGACTATACTTGTCCACCAGTGTTGCGTAATTTGGGTTAGCGACTTCTAGAGAGCTGAGCCTTGTGAACCTTCGTTACCTCAACGTTCATGTTGAATTGGCTGTTACTTATCCAAGGGTTGCTGTGTAAATTTCCAGGTGGGTTGTCGATGATCCGAGCAACATATCGATTCTTTTAGTGACCGTTTCTTTTCGGCTGTTTTTTTAAGCGCGTCGATCAGTTTCGCCGATGCTTGGGAACTTCCGGCTCCCGTATCAAGCAGGGCGTGCGTTTTAATGCCGTCGATTTCAACAAGAATAATGGGGTAAATGACTTTCTTGTTCACTGGGTCAAGTGCAGTCAACACTCTGTCTGGATTGTGACTTATTGGCAGCCTCTCGCCGATTGAGGTGTGGTGGCGCTTCCCGCAATTTTGGCAGTTTGTAACGCTTCGACATTCTGAAGACTTGTGAGGGCCTGTGCAGTTGAAACATAACTTCCCAGTCATCAGGAATCTTTTTCGTTCTTCAGCTGAAGGAACAGAGGAGCATTCAGATGGCCTGTGGTTGTTGGCGTGACAATAAACTCATCTGCGTATAAATTGACTCTTCCGCTGTTGTGTCTGGAACGCGCGGTTGGGTTTCTCTCGTTTCTTAACCGTTTCGGGTTCTGACTTGAAGTTGTCAGCAGAATTTCGGCGTGTCCATAGTCGCAGAGCATTTGTGAGTTTGTTGAAATCCCATTGTTCCTACTCCGGGTCATGGTCTCCTCTTATCATCGGCAATTTCTCAAGTGTCAAAGACACCATTCCATTAACGTCATCGAGCTGATTGAGTGATTCCAGAGCTTGTACATTGTACGAGAGTTTCTCGAAGAATTCCAAAATTTTCTTTGGATTTCCAGAGGAAGTGTGAGGCACGTCGATGATTTCCTTTAAGTAGGCCTTGAAAATGCCGCTTTCCTTTCCGAATCGCTTCTTTAAAATCGCTTTCGCTCTCTTGTATCCTTCTGGTGAGTGTGGTAAAGCCTCTATTGTTTTCCTGACTCTGTCCAGATAAGTGAACTTTGTTACTGGCGGCACGCTGCATTTATCGATTGCTTCAGAGAACTGACCCCAAAATCGTGGCCAATCTGTAAAGGACCCATTAAATTTGGTGATAACTAATATCGGAAGCTTGTGCTTGTTCGGTTGGGGTGCTTTTATGTTGATGTTTTAGCTCGTGTTCTTCCTGTAGTTTGAGCCTTGTCTCTCGCAATTTGATCTCGAATTGCATTGTTTTCTCTTGTTCTTCAATCTGGTGCTCTTGTCTTCTTCTTTCAAGCCATTCCTCTAATTCTTCCATCTGGTTCTCTTCATTTCACTGGCTAATTTCGTCATCTTCTAGCTTGGCAGCTATCTTGAGAGCTTCAACTTCTCTCCGTGTTTTGTCGACATCTGTCAGAATTGCCCTTAGGTTTCTAACCAGTCTGGATATGGCGCAGGGGGCCCACACAATCGGATGTGTAGCCGATTGTTATTTAAAAGTAAATGTACTAGATTTACCGTTTGCCTCACCTATAGCGATATATCGCCAACTATGTATATACAACAATGATAAATAAACGTTGAATTATCGTAGCTGTGATATATAGTCGTCCTTTTGCCTCAAAAGAAGTCTTTTGAGCAATTTTGAGTTTGCCGTTGACTGTTCCTATTATAGAAGGAAAAGGGTGGAATCCTTGTTTTGAAAGGGTTCCAGCGTTGGAGCGACTTTTCCCCCAAAAATCGCATCGCTCCTCTTTCAAACTTCGCAGCATTAAGGTCGAAGCATTCACGCTTCTCTTCGTACCTTCCGATCGATAATCCATCCAAACTGCCCGGAGCTAACCCTCGAAGAAAATCAAAATCCCACACTATTAAAGCGGTAGGAATGCGTAGCAAGATTCTCATGTGCCAGCCACAAACCGTCACGCTGATTGCCCCTTTCTGATTGGATAATAGGAACAGTCAACGGCGAACTCAAAATTGCTCAAAAGACTTCTTTTGAGGCAAAATGACGACTATATATCACAGCTACGATAATTCAACGTTTATTTATCATTGTTGTATATACATAGTTGGCGATATATCGCTATAGGTGAGGCAAACGGTAAATCTAGTACATTTACTTTAAAATAACAATCGGCTACACATCCGATTGTGTGGGCCCCCTGTGGATATGGCAGATTGCTTTTGGGCTTTGAGTACGTCGTCAGTTTTCCCGGCGGTTCTTTCAAGCTGCTTTAGCTTCGTTTGAAGGGTGGACTCGAGCTCTTCCATAGCTGCGATCGACGATTCGAGGCGTTAGGCTTTCGGAATTCGGCGCGGTGATAAATTGAGGACTTAAAGGTTTATACTCGCAGATGTCCTGGCAGGGTCGCCACGTTTGCTGGATTCTCCGGTTGCGGGGGACAGTATCCAATCAAGGTCACTGGTTTTAAGAAATACATTTATTCTCAGGCAAAGGTTGCTCTCGCGATCACAGGAAGGCAAAAGTTAAAATACTCTTCGATACGAATTATGATATACGATTTCACAATTTCCTGATGTCAATCACTTCTCGTCACACAATCAACAAAACACTTGGCCCAGTGCCCGACAGTGTTGTGATCGCTTTCCGATTGTCCCCGAACTTCTCAGGTTATAACACGCGTCCGGTTTACTTCGGCATGAAAAAGTAACGAAGATCCATAAAGCCAGCCAATCAAATCGATTCATTCATTTCGTTCGACTATTTTGTTTAGTCGAGTACTGTAGTGAAGCATCGTGACCCGGCGATTCGATGGATCCGGAGATCCTGAGTTCAAAACCCATTCTGGCTTCAAACTATAGCTGAAAAGGCTGTTTCTCGTTCAAATGGTTCTCTTTTCTGACAGTTTTTTTGTCCATGCAATTCATACGGTCACTCTCATAACGACGGTTCGAAATAGTCCAATAGGGACGACTTTAAATAACATTGTAAATAGAGAGCCTATCTCTATTGTTTTAGCGATTGGACTTCTGGTTCCGTTTGAAAGCGGTTGCTCTGCAATTACTGTGGTATTAAGTGCGGCCTTGGGCGTGTGTTGCAAATCAATAGACCTTTTCGGCTTGTACATTTTGTTTTCCCAATACAGATCATGTGATAACACTCAGGAGGTTTGGTCTTTTGTTTTGTTCATTAAAATGAGGGCATGAAAGCATGAATATGCCTGCATACACTCTTTTTAATGAACAAAACAAAGGACCAAGCCTCCTGAGTATTATCACACGATCTGTATTGGGAAAACAAAATGTACGAGCCGAAACGGTCTATTTCTCACGTGTGGTGAATGTTGCACCTTTTTTTTTTCTTCCAACAGTCGATATAAAGGGGACTCATAAGCCCATCGTTGGCTAATCTATCACCCAAAACATCATTACTGAATATTGAAAGTCTATTGCATCATAAGGTATCTCTGAAACTCTGAGCGCAATTTACCAGATGATCTCTGAGTAATGACGCTTTCAAAAACTCAAAATTTTAAAGTTTTTTTGATGGCGGCTAATAACTCGATCGTTATTAAAGCCAAAAGGCTGAAACTCGGAATTTAACTAAGTTCAACACGTTCTTTTACCTTTTGAAGTCAACTTGTATGCCTTCGATCACCAAACTCGTGTGTTAATGCGACAAAACATAAACAATGACGTCAGCAAAGAGGAAAATGCGTCTTCCTCTTCTACCGAAATTATATTTGGTTCATTTTCACTTTTGATATTCTCCTGCCTATACCATAAATTGATCTTGAAAAGTTTTCAAGCGGTTTCAAGAGGACATCTATTGAGCATCTCGGGTGGAATTAACTATAAAAGAAAACGATTAAGGATGGAGGAATGAAAATTTTCGGGATGTTATATATTGGCACCCATTTCAAATAGCGCTGATAAACAGTTTTTAAGTCTAAGTACCCATTTTAAAACGGTTATCTTCCAATAACTGTGTGACTCACATGCTGACTCGCATGCCGCTTGCCATGCTGGCTCGCATGACTCGCAGCCATGGCTCGCAACCATTGCTCGCATGACTCTCTGGCTCGCACATTGCCCTGACTCACATATATTTCTTGTTTCGCAGTCAAGATTTAACTTTGTCATTTTGTCCATAGTTCAGTTTTGTCCCATTACGACGTTACGCTGGCCACATTAGGTCACATTGATGATTACTGCTTCCACAGCGGGATAACTAAAATGACCAGGCGTGCAACGAAGTCGTTTGTTAGCTTTTCAAAAAAAGTCATTACTGAAAATGATGTCTGTCCCATTGGCTCTACATTTCAGTCTCATTTCGCGGCAACGTCCTTTTGTTAGGAAAATTAATATCACGAGGCCCTCAAACTATCTGAATGTCCTCGACTTGATGGAAGGCGTGATATCTTCTGCAACAAGACCTTCATTGAGAGTTCTGCGTGCTCAGCTTGCGCCCTTCCGACAACTCAGGGCTAGCGTGCATGGCCGGCGATCACTACGCAAGTCTAATAACCCCTCACTATCTAAATGTAGAACTGAGAGATTTCAATCTAGCTTTTCTCCAGCAATGTGTAGTAAATCACATGAATTATAGGCTTTAGGAACAGCAATGCACTTGTATATTCTGTATGATACAGTCAAGCTTATTTTGATGATGTAGCTCCATATTTGTTTGTTTTCAGATATTGTATGTACATTCACAAATTGCAGTTCAATCTAAGGCGCTGTTATACTGTGAAATGTTTCGTGCAACTTGTCTTGGCGACATTTTGGCGAGACAAGTTGCACGAAACATTTCACAGTATAACAGCGCCTTCAATGGTGCAGTTATTTGTCAATAAAATACTCCATTATTACAACCCGTTGGCGGTATTAGGGTGACATTTGTACATGATTTTGTCAAAGTAACTGGCACTTCTTTGATTTTAACTCATTTTTGGCCTGTTTCGCTACAGTTAATGATTCCGCGTAACTGAAACAAGATACAAATAGGATAACTTTCATGCCTCAGCTATGGTGATGTTCCACGAGCCACAAACGTAGTTCTAAAAATGTATTTTTTTTCCCTTTATAAACAAAGAACGCTTTCAGGATCAGATTCTCGATCCAAAAAGGTAAGAACACCCTTCATTTTCCTCAGCAATGGGGCATTCCACTGCAGGACATCGAATTTAAATCCCATGAAATTAAAAGTTGATTTCGTACCCTGACTGCCTCGAGTTGAAATGTTTGGGAACGAGTTTCAGTAGGCAAAACAAATAAAGTTTTCAATCATGGCCGGCGTGTGATTAGGCCCATGACACCGCATTTTAAAGAAATCATCTAAAATCTCTTATTGACAGCGATTCTGTTGTGACGGAAATTCACTTAGTATCTTCCATTGGGAAAGAGGACAATTTTTTTAGCTTTGCTTAGATTCAGAAAAAAATCCCATGTTCAGTTAAAATAATTCTAATTCCAGTTGACGTTCGGAAATGTTGAACTACAGCTGAGCATTTAACAAAATCTCCACAGAACGAAACCGTCGGATTCTTCCACTTTTGAAATACGTTAATACATGTAAGGACACTTGACTGACGCCCTAAATAATTTGTTACGAACTATGGTAAGCATTATCGATCTTTTTGCGTGCAGTGCGATTATGGTTAAATCGTAGAATAGTATACATTGATTTAGGGGTACTATTGTCCGATTTACCACGAAGTTATTTACCTATTTTACGATTTAAGTCTCCGATTCTTCCTTTTCAACAATTTTGCCTTAAGATGATCAAGAAATCATGTTCCGATTCTCCGATTCTTCCAATTCTACTACTTTACCTTAGGGATGCTTTAGAAATCATTCTCCGATTCTACGATTTCACCTTAATTAAGATGGCTATAATCAAGCATTAATGTGTTTGCTTCACGCATTTTAGTGCATATTTTTGCGATTCTCTGCGCAACAACGACGTGAACTCACCACTTGAAGTTGAATTTGAGGCTTTCACGACAACGTGAACATATAAATAACAACCTTCCATTCTTTGTTTTTAAGTCTAAAACCGCTCGTACCAATTCATTTTTAGAATACTTCGCCCATATTGTACGACGCCAACGAGATCCAATAATCTCGAAAGACTTTACGATATTGCAAAGTTACAATTTGAGGTGACGTTTTCATCGGTCACCGTTGTAGATCGTCAAGTGCCTAATGTTTCCATTTGCCCAACGCTGTTTGGGTGAAAAAAGATCAAGTGGGCTGTCCTTAAGGAACAAAACAATCAGTGACGTTCGTTTTTTAAAATGCACGAATAGGAATTTATAGTCATGACAAGTTTCCTGTTTGAAAACCATATACTTACCTGCGAAGAAACGACAGAGTTACAAGAGTATATTGAGAAATGCACACACGAGATTAACGGTAATTTATCGAACAGTGTTACGACCTTTGTAATAACAACCTTTCAAAACGCCATACGGCCAAACCTGGCCAGTTACCGTGGCAAAGTCAAATATCCAGACAGGCCAAAAGAATTTCGAAATTATTTCCCCTTGATTCAGTATTGAATGCAGAATACTGCGATCAGAAGGTATAAAAGCCAAAGAGATGAAAAAACCATTGCTAACTTTAAACATTTTCAAGTAATCAGTCATGGTGGTTTTGATCATTTGCCATGCGGTTTACTCTGTTATAATTACTAGAGCTATTTCACCATGATTTCGTTTTGTTTGAGACTAAATGTTCTCGATAAAAAGTAAAGGAATTAATTTACTTACAACGCTTAAATCTTGTAAATCATTTTTCGTTGGGTCCATGAGATACGGAGCAAAACGTCTGTATAATTTGCGGGTTCGGATGCCTTGTGATTTGCACATGCCTGCAGAATTTTATTTCCGGTCAGAGCTACGCCCTCAACTGATAGCTGCTCGCAAAATGACGTAGGAAACAAAGCAAATCAACGAATACAAAGCTATTGTTACTATTATAATAATTAGCCTGTTCCTGTTGCATATAACAGACGTTTCATTTCAGAACAATTGAAATGATGTTACTTTGCGGGAAGACCGTGTAATTTTATACATAAGAAATCGGAATTCCACTATTGTAAAAGTTTGCAAATTAAACTACAGACTTTCCCGATGACAACTGCATAGTCAAGCGTCAAACTTCAATTGAAGATTGCGTTTTGCAGCATTTTCAAAGTCATCCAAGCAAGCAAGCGTTTATAACAGGCAGGAGGAATTAAAGCACTGATGATTGCTATATGCTTTACTTAATCATCTCCAGATCACAAGACAGACACACAGCAACTGTTATAATCATGAAACTCTACAAATAGCCTTTAGAGACTTCTTTTATCAGGACCAAACATTGTGACGTGATTATCCATTGACCGACACACGTGTGACGTAAATACGAGGCAGAAAAAACAATTACGCGATAAGAGTTCGTGAAGCACTGATGAAAACATTATATACACAACGAATGGGTAACATGTTTTGTGAGCAAGTCATGTCATCTCTACTAACATATCCAGCCATGCCAAAGCGAACACAGCAAACGTATCTTGTCCCAAGTAATACCAGAAAAAAAAAATCAGAAATACAATTTGTCACCAGTGAACTACGATTGCGTCAGGCTAGCTACAATTGAAAAGTTCGCAGGTCATTGCAGTTTTTATTCATGAAAAGTAACAATTCCATCACAAAAGATTCGCTCTTGAACTCGCTTCCAAAACTGGGTAAAGTGAGATTGAAATCGACCTATTTTGCAATTTTTATGCACTAATATGGTAAAAACATGGGATCAGTTACGAAAAAATATACCTCGTTGCGACCCTGTTATCTGTTTTCCCTATTATTTGTTTTATTTTCGCTCGGTTAGTCTTCTACATTTAACGGTTTTGACACGTTGCGCATGTTTTGAAGTTCCGCTACGTTTCCTGTTGAATAGATTTTGCCGTATATCCTTCATTGTTGGAAAGTCATCCATCTCACCACGCACAAAAGGAAAAAGTGTTCATAAAAAGAACTGAAATAGGGGTGACGTCGAACTTTATGATTGGTCAGACGTAAATCACAATTAAGTTAATTGCTTTGCTGAAAGGAACAATTCAGAAGGAAAAGAACATGATATAGTCTACAACGGAGCCATAAACTAAATATGCCACGCTTCCATAGTTATTTCACGAAGAACTCCATTTCACATAGAGGGTCTATTTTATGGAGTGCACTAACAACTTTTTATTCTAAGGATATTGGCAAACTACCCTGGGTGCCAGAGGTTTTTTTCTTCTTTCGCGACATAGCCAGTCTCCCTCTACTAAATAGGTTCGCGAGGAGCGGTTAAAACACGACAGCTGCGCGATTCGGTATCGTGGCTTCGCCGCTGATGGAGATCACGCCAAAGAAAAAAAACCCTCTGGTACCCAGGTATTAGCAAACAGGCCCATCTGAAAAAAGCAGGAAACTACCTTCGACTTTAGACCCAGACTTAAGACACATTGGGGAGGATTTTGTTACCGTGATACTAGTGAGGGCCATAAATAACCAAAAGTTAACTTTTTTGGAGCAATTTCTCTACCTGCTGGGAACTTTTTATCTGTTCCGCACTCCCAACAAAAACAGACCAAAAATTCTGCTTGCTAGTAGGGCCGGGCGGAAGTTTCCCCAGGCAGCAAGCATAAAACCGACAATTGTCATATAAATCGCACGCCAAAATGGGCGTGGCAAAAGGCCTCAGATCTAGCGTAAATAACAAGGGTACATTGACTCTGAATAACCGTCACAACAAATATATTTCTCCCAGGAGAGGACCGCGAGGAGATTGAAAACAATTCACCAGCGCAACAACAATCTTTTTCCCAGCAACTTCCCAATACTTCTTTTCAAGCCAGCACATACACCCCCTGCTGAACACCTCCGTTGGATGCCCCTGACTAGTAGCGAACAACACTTTGATTCACCGGCACTAGGATTATCGTGAT
>OX421455.1:20563172-20570672 GCA_949126865.1 Montipora capitata | reverse complement strand
CTCCTTCTGGATCCCACTCGAGAGAAGAAAGAAAACAATTCATGGTTTTCAGAGTGACGTCGTCAAATTCTAAAATCAAAATGGCAACGTCGTCGTAATTTGTATCTAAAGGAGATTGAAGATGACCTAGAAATAATTCTTTTTTTTTTTCAAGTTTCCAGTTCAACATTTTGATTTCCGAATTGTCACCTTGCGTGACACCATGATACAAAGCTATTTGGTTGAAAAAATGTCTATGACTATGAATCTCAGCAGTTTGAGCATTTCAAGTACATTAGGAGATGTGTTTATACACATGTATTTTTATCTCATAAGCGAAAAGTAGGCGCTTACTTCGCAAAATGAACTCCAGATGATCTCGTTGATTACCGGCCGTCATGTTGGTGGACCACACGGCGTCTCCATAGAAAACTCTATAAAGTTGTGTAACGCTTCGACAAATAACGCAGAAACCGTCACAGTACCGCACAGACCTGAGAATTGGAGATTTTTTCTTACAACATTCCAAGTTCTTGGCATTTTTCATTGTGCCATACATGAAAAATCACTTTCCATAGGGCACTGGGCACTAGTACAAAATGCCGTATATTTCCAAAACTAAAGACATATGTAACAAAGGCCAAGCACAGTTCGTTTTCTTTTATAATTTTGACTAATCTAATTGTAGCGAAGTGAAATAAATTTTAGCATAAACTGTTGCCGTTTTTATTTTGAGTTTTGTGGCCGTAACAAGTCACGTGAACTCATTTGCATACGTCATCCACATCAATATAAAAACTTTTGTGACGTCATTAGTCTGCGAAAGTCTTAGGTGTGTTATTACTAAACCTTCAGAAATTAGACCACCCCCTTACTTTGCTGTGCAATAATTTGGGGCCACGTTGGGGCCCATGCCTTAATTTACTTTAGTTGTAAATTATGTAGTATTTGGTGAGTTATTAAGTTTAGCCTTTAGGTTTAAGAAATTACTAGGGCAACAAAAATCTGGGTCAGTAAGACCGTATTAATCAATAAGTTGTAATAATATTATAATGCAGCACTTAGTTCTTACTAATTTGTTTATCTCTGTCTTAACTATTAATATGTTGCAAGTTTGCCGGAAGGGCCTTGTTTTTGTCGATTTACATTTTTTTGACCTCGCGACGTTGCGGGCTTCAGTACTTCCCCTCCTGAGAAAAAATGGGTGGGTACGGCTATAACCACGCAAGAAAAGAAGATTAAATATGCCTCCGTTAAAATAAATTTCACTGGACGCTAAAATCAAATAATAAATAGGGATCCTAAATGAAGATTATTTTAGCTACTGAACGTTCTCGAGTACGTTTAAACTTTTAACTTTAAACGTTACGGTAGTGTTCACAGCAGATAGATATTAAAATATCTATCTTTTGTGAACTCTACTTACAAATGTGGAAGCCTCCAGCAACAGCAGTAAGGACCCACGCCTATCTCCACCTTTGTTGGAGATCAATGGACCCACCCAACCTCCAGAGACACAAATACCAATGGTGTAAATGATGTAATGTACACATGCTAGTGTATCGGAAACTGACCAAGAATTATAAGTGATTCGCTTGGGTAATTAATTATGTAAACGAGATTAAGCGAATGAGGGTGTGCGTGCGATGAAGGGCGTTAATTTCCGTTGTTAAAATGCGTTGAGCAGCATAATGACGTTTCAGCCATGCAATGAATCTTAGCATCAGGTTTTGCGGTGACGAGCTGGATTTACTTGAAATGCATAACTTTTATAAACTTAACGTTTCGTATGTTACAACATACATCATCAGAAGTGATTATTATTCAGTTACAGATAAATTTAAATTCAAAAATACAACTGTACGGACTGGGAACTAACGAAATTGATTGACATAAAACGACAAGAATATCCCATAATAGAGATAAAGTTTCTCACTGCCAACGTTTTCATTTTATAAGCCTGGCTTAAGATCACGGATCAACAGAGACTCTTTAATTTTGCAATGCATGTCTGATCGACCAGTTGCTAATATTTCAAAATGATCCCACTTAATTCTATGGTTGGTTAAGAAAACATGATCAGCAATTGCAGATTCATGACAATTTGTAGTTAGGGCTTTAAAATGTTCTGTTTTGGCTGTCACGTAATCGGCGTTTCGTTTTCCCTCTGTAGAAATCATTGCAATCCCAGCAGTTTGAGCTGGATTTAGCTTTTGTGTAGTTCTAGGACAGGAGTCCTTTTTTTTTCCCGCGAGCTCTGGTTGCGAGTGGAAGTTTTTTTAACGTTTCAAGGGAACAAATGTTGGGATCTGTGAAAAGCGTGCGTTTCTTTCTCGTGTTCCCCGCGGGTGGACGAACATGAAGCTAAAGAGGGATCTATTGTTCGTGTGACGGCCATGACGTAACACGGCAACCACCAATAGAGCATAAGCGTCATAACAGAAAAATGAGGACAATCACCAACACAGTCACCAACCACCTTGGCAACTGTTTCTTAGTGTGCCTGTCGCAACTAAAAATAAATCAGAGTTCAAGGCAGCCAGGAATTGAACCAATGACCTCCATAACACCGGTCGCTGGATGCTCTAAGAATGTCAAAGAGAACTTACGTTCGTTTCCTGCCTTGGGAGTCTACTTTCTTAATTTCAGTCATTTCTTTGTCCGTTGGCAAACACAAGACCTTAATATGAATTTGGTTTGTCGCCAGTTGCCAATTTCACAAGCCATGGCAACGGGTTTTTTTTTTCAGCCAGTAAGACAAATCAAAACAACAGACAAAGGAATGAAAGTAACCCTTCAACAGTTTAGGTACAGGTGTGAAGATCCCTTGGGATTCAAAGTTTTGAAAAGGTTTGCGCCAAACAACTTCACCAACTACATATTTCTAATAAACGCATGAGTAGCCTGCGAGATCGCAGGCTAACGCATGAGATGACGCGACCATCGAAAGCCCTTAATTCATTACATTCCAATAAAGGGTTAAGAGTTTTTTTATGCGCCAAAATGTTCACTGTGCTTGAAAACATTTCTTGTCGTGTTTTATAAATGGCTTCTCTGAGTAGTTAACACAACTATTAATTTTCCCCTCCCAATACTTCAAGGTACCGTATCTTGAAAGATGTACCGGTTACCATAACTACCTTTACCAATGACAGAAGTAGAGTATCGTGAGTTACGCTGATACGCTGGTAGCTGAAGTATTTCAACCTACGACTTACCTCAGCACGAAAAACTCTAATTTATCAGAATTTCGATTATCTCGAAGAGCCTTTTTTTAAAATTTAAATCGTCTTATTCTTTAAGGCGACAGAGCTTTTAACATGTTTTTCTGAAGAGAAACAAGAATGAAATAATTGCAATGTTTATGCTGTGAATATTACCTTTCAACATCTCCCTTTTGATGATGCAGAGAAGTTTACACAACTTGAAATGCGACCTAAAAGTTTCGGGATAGCGGCTTGAAAACTTTGCGCCAACCCGGCATTTATTACGTCCTATTAAAACCTGTATAAGTTAGTGCTTGACTCAGTGTGCATTACAGTCAAGAAAGACAAAGTGCTTTATTAGGAAGTATTTCCATTCGAGTACCTACTTGAAATTTCAAGTAGTCTCGTGATTTACATGGATTGTTGGTCAGACCTTTTTTTTTACTTCAGTGATGTTGAAAACCATTTTTCTCCGTTAACGAAGGGTTCACAAAAAAAAATTAGACACAACTGAACAAAATAAGAGATAATTCACTCGATACTTTTTGACCCCATCGACTAAATTAAACTGTTCTCGAATTTTCGCGGAATCCAAACAATTTAGGGTGCGTTCGATTGACCGTATTCCGGAATGGGAATGCATGAAATAGAAGTTTAAAATCCTTCGTTTTCACGTAGATTCACATTAAAATTGTCAAACACCAGCTAAAATGCTATTTTAAACATATCTTTATTATCCTTGTTGCTTGAAAACGCCAAACATACCATTTCAAATCATCTCCCTACGTGTTCTTATTCCGGAATAGGGTCAATCGAACGCACCCTAACCGACAGGTGAAAAGTACAAGCCCAATTTACAAGCCCTGACATTCAATTTTGCACCAATTTTCAACGCGCAGAAGTGGAATCGTATGTTAAAATATAATGATACGCTCCGAACGACGAAAGATTCGGATGATTAGATGTATACACTCACCACCATTATCCTACAAAGACTTCCACGCAATCAAGAGAAAATCATTTTCTCTTGACGCAATTAAGCATTTCATCAAAGTACTTGAATTGTGTACACCAACATCGGCCGCAGTCTTCTTTCAAAAATTACGTTGATTACAGCAGCAATGATCTTTCCTCCTGCCGGTATGTTCACCTCATAAACAGTGCCGGATAATGGGTCGTTTCCTCTTTCCAAGGCTATAACATGTTCTGCATAACGGTTAGTGCTTGACTCAGTCACGTGTACATTACAGTCAAGGTATTCCCACGAACTACGCCCTGAAACCAGTGGGCTGCCGAAGTCAGTGAAGATCCGACTTCCGGCCTGCCCGCGTCACAGAGCAGAAGTTTTTAGTAGGCTTCGTTTCTGCAACTAAACTCAGCCAACGATTCTTTAAGTGTTGAAAATGACAGTAAGCGATAATAGTGATTTCTTTAAAGGGGAATTGAAGCCCGAAATGTATATTTTTTGTATTCAAATTGCTTTCACTGAGGTAAGGCTGTAAGGAAGGTGTAAGGTGTAAGTCAACGCGAAAATGTATCCAGCACTTATGAACTTCTAGCCCTTGTTCATTAAAATCAAGTTTTTGTGGACTTTCACGCAAAAGGGTACTCCAGTACCCGACACTGATCTGTTCGATTGTGATGTGATGCACCATAGGATCAGCTACGGTTATGTACAGTCTTCCATTATTTTCCCAAAACTTTCAAATTTTACAATTGAAAGTCAATGAAAATTACTTTGTAGTCTTAAATAAGTGATGCAAAAATGATAAGAATACAAACAGGGTGTTTCAACTTCAAATGTAGCAAAAAGTTTAATGTCAAATGATGGCATCCGTTACACTGTAAAGTTGTGAGAGTCACGCGAAACAAAGAATAGCAGCCAATGAATGACAAGAAAAAGAACTATAAAGTACGAACGGCACGCAAATAATTGATCTATCGTCATATCCGGATCTATGATTTTACTTATCCCTATAAGGAGTGAGGTATTTTTAGTATTTACAATCTCTGCGTGGCGTGGAAATTCCAGACGGAGCCCACATTGCAATATGATTTGTGATCTGTTGTGTCTCTTATCTTCCTCACGCCAAAAATTCGAAGTTTAACCGCGTGATCGATCATTTCAAGGCATAGAGAATAGCGAAATCAAGCATAGATCGAAGAGACACCGAACATTCCGAAGACCTTTCACGTGACCTCAGGTATCTCCGAATAAGAACGATCGGCAGATTGAAGATCACGAAAACTTACATCGGCAGTCGACTGTCTATTTTTTTCAATGAGTGTGTGAAGTCTTATCTAACTTGCTCCTTTTCATATTATACCATGATATTTCTGGAACATTAGCCTCACGGAAAAATTGAGGTCCGGAAGCAGTCGGCGGAGGTTATTTTGAGTTGAAAGACAGTGCGGAACTCTATTGTTATTGTCCTTTCTATTTTGTCGTTTTGCATTAGCTTGCACTACGGTTCCATCGATCAGATTTGTAACATTTATGCTGGACATCATGAGTAACAACGTTGGAAAGAAGTCAAAGTGGAACCTGTCTGTTTATATCACAAATTTAAGCACAGAGAAGTCTGTTGAAGTCAATGGAGAAACACACGTTGGAAAACTCATGTTGGACCTTGTGGAAGGTCTCGGTAAGTGTTCTCGTGTCTTGTAATCTAGTGCTCGGGTGTGGTACAGTGGTGTCTTATGTTTACAGACAATGACAAAAAGAAGGACTTTCTTGTGATGTTTAGGCTTTCGTCGAGTTGTTGTGGATGCATGCAAACATTAAATGTGTTCTATGGTCACTTTATAAACTGGAATCGAAAGCAAATGAGCATTTGCAAAGGGCGGATTAATTTTAGAACAATTCTTAGTAACCGTTTCTTGTGATCAAATTACTTCGATGCAAAAGAATAAACAGCCGTCCAGTATTAATGTTGAACTAACGGCGCATCTTGTATATATTTGCAGACATAGCGGCAGATTGGTCAGATCACGGGTTGTGGTGGCCTCAGAAACGCCAATGGCTTCTGAAACCCCGTTTGACTTTAGATACAATCGGAGTACAGGGGGACGCTAAACTTCAGTTTACACCAACTCACAAAAAAGTTCGTGTTCAGCTACCGGATTTGCAGTTTGTTGAAATTTCCTTGGACTTCTCCAAACCAGTTTTCCACGCCATTCAAGAACTTTGTACCGAATTAGTAGTCAGGCATCCTGAAGAACTTTCACTGCTGAAGCCTTTCTACGATGGACTGAAAAAAGAAGGCAGGAGAAGCTTCCGTAGCAAGCAGAGAAGACGGCTTTCGCAGTCATCTGGCTCAGACGACAATTTATCTGCAAACAGCGATGACAAGACAAGAGGGAGTAAGGACAGTTTAACAGTGCCAAATTATAATTCGCTTCCAAGACAAGGTTACGCTTCACCGAACGGGAGTGTCAATTCTGGATCCCTTTCACCAAACTTTCCTAGCTTCGATGGAACCTATGGAACAATCGAATCAACAAACTTGGCTAGCAGTCCTGCGTCTCCTTCACAGGAAGCCATAGCCTCATTATTCAGGCCAAAAACACTGCAAGAAAAAGCTTTTGTAAACAAAGGGTATGTAGACAATTATATTAATTAACACTCAACTTCCTTTAAGCGATTATTTTCAAGCAATTTCTTTTCTCCATATCAGCATATTGGGAGGTCAATTGTACATTGATCACGGTCCAAATTTTATAAACTTAGGCATTCTGTGATACGAATAGTTTTGTCGTGTACACAACCGTACATTTTGAGTAATGTTTACACAAATTATTACAAATTTATGTGGGAAAATCAATAAAAAACTGGCATCAATCGATGCAATACTTTAAACTCCTTTTCACAGAAACGAATTGGTTTCTCATTAATTTTGATTTTTTACCATTTCTTTTACACTCTTTTTTTTTATAAGATCGTCTAATTTTTGAGCTGAGGTTGAATGTTCTTATATATTTTTGCATTGCTAGGCTGTTCTTAAATTTAAGAATAGTTTTTTAATAAATCATGCAGATGTGACGAGGAAACCAGCCATCAAAGTGCTTGCTTTGATGGTGCTGAAGTTCAATATTTTGTAACGATTATAAATAAGAACTGCTCATTATTACAAACTGCGATGTGTATCATGCAATAAGAAAACCATCGTTATGTTATACAAAAGATGCCCTTAAGTATTTGGGTCAATTTACATTTCTTCACCTTTATTAACATACAAATGAGTGAAATAAAAACGTTCTTAATTGACTCTCGACCCGAGGAATGTTCTTAATATGTTCTTAAAATTTTGGTTAA
>OX421455.1:20553172-20558172 GCA_949126865.1 Montipora capitata | reverse complement strand
TGGTTCGAGTTAGCGCGAGGTTCGAGTTAGCAAGGGTTCGAGTTATCGGGAGTCGACTGTATAGACATTAAGATTTTACGTTGTTCCAGTCTCTGTAAAATAGGTTGACTGTAGACAAGTAATTTGCATCCAGTCTTCTTCGTCATTTCAAAAGGATAATATTAACGCCGGGACCATTGAAAGCTTTTTCACACAACTTTGGTCATACTATTAGCGAAAAATCATGCTTTAGCTAAAAAAATCAAAAGCTCCAACAGACTGCTTAAAAAATTATAAAATTATTGTATATATTGACAAAAAAAATCTCCGACAAACTGAAAGGGAGGGCCGCGGCCCCCTCCCCCTCCCCCCCCCCCCCTCCCAATAAATCTGCCCCTGGGTAAATACTCAGTTTTATCGTCATTTAGCTTAACAAGCCTGCCACCTAATGAGATAATTTTTTTCCTTTTTAGTTGGCTGGATTCATCAAAGTCTCTTATGGCCCAGGTTTGAAAAAGTCTTTCTCAAATTGTTTTTTAGATTATAGTCGAGGTTCTTAAAGTACATGTACAAAAATTGGCCACAGTTGTGACTTTGTAGTAATAACATGACTGAGTAGTGACAAGGAAGATATCTAAGGTTGATTATTTTTTATTTACAGGAAGTTCCAGAGTTCTCTACACTTCTGTTAAGATACAAGTATTATGCGTTCTTTGATCTTAATCCAAAGGCAAGTTTTTTGACTGACTTTGTTATAAGTACTCACTGAACAGCCTTTGTGTTTTTCGACTTGATAGTTGGCTTGGATGAAGGATGGCCTGGGGAGCATTTAAAAGATGAGTGTTACATGACGCCTAGAAGTTTGTAGGACCCTAGCTTACAGTGCATGCCTATCCCAGCAGCTTGAAGGGATTGAGAGTATTGCTACTCCTTCCTGGATGGGAGGCTAGTCCATCACAGGGTTACCCCCAGCTAAGACAGACTGAGTGTCAAGCAAAGTTTCTTGTCTATTCTTGGGTTGCACGTCACGCAAGTGAAAACATACAATGAAAATCGCTTACCATTTAAAAAATTGAGTCGAGAAATGGAAATGTTATACATGTAGAAGAGGAATAGGGCTGTGCGATATTCCATACTTGAGTTATTCTGTGAAATTTATTACTCAAATTATAGAGTTTAGTATGGAGGCGCCAAGTTGGTGTACTGCTGAAACATGGCGGCCGGAAACCTTTAGAAACATCTGGAATTTAGTTTGGCTGTCTTTAACACTTTCTACTGTATAATGAGCTAGCAAACATTTGTATAGACACGTCTCCTAGTATATTGGCTGTTTAGGCCACAAGAACACGAGCGAAATCGATGTTTTTATGCAACTGGCATGTTTTTCGAAAGCCGTCAACATGTCACATACTGTGAAAAACTCTGAAATTCAAACTGCTCTACATTTATTTTCAAAACGAGGCACAGTACCGAGCTGAAAACATGCAAACAGATGTATTTTTAAAACCTCTTGTAGCTGATCAAGATAAAAACTCAAAAGGCTCTTTAGTTTTGTATTTTATTTTCTTGTGATGTCATGTGCAACCCAAGAATAAGGGAGAAACTGGTGACAAGTTAAGGCTAGGCCTCAAACTAGTGACCCTCGGGATGGTGGTCCAGCATGCTTACCACTACTTCACTGTGCCTTCCCCTCTTAAAAAACCAATAGAATAATGCAGAAAAGAGCATGTGTGCATAGCACAAACAAATGGTCAAAACCACAAATAAATTTTTAATCTTGGAGAACTGCAACATTGCTCCTTCAGTTTATAGTATCGTTAGGATTGCTTTTGTTTTTTTGATTGCATTACGAAACGTTAATATAGATCTAGTACTGCTTTAGGTGTTTAATCAGTTGAATCATTTGAATACTTCTATGTTTAGGTTGATGAGGTTCGTATCAATCAGTTATATGAACAAGCGAAGTGGTCAGTTTTAACCGAGGAGGTTGAATGCACTGAGGAAGAGATGATGACCTTTGCTGCTATACAGGTCAGTCAAGTAACTATGCCATATTCATACTGCATTACCATGATGGTTGTGAAATAGCACTTGTATGAGACCATCCAGACACCCAGGTTAATGTCTCCTACTCTTTCAAACTTTGGTCTTGTTGAGCTCCTACACTTGCTGTATTTGTGTCAAGAATAAGCCAGTAGCTGTTATTATCATTATTGAACCTGTTTTTTAATGAAGATGTGATTTCTTTGCTCATTTTGCTAAAGTATCATTATCTCCCGTATGTGAAGAGGGAATCAACCACTCAGGAATTTAAGGCAATGACATTATACCATAAACCATACCTACATACATGTTAAGAATTAAGGGCTTTGAGAGCTTTTATAAGTTTAAAAGGGTAAAGAAGTTTTGGAGATGAGGTGATAACATATTTGCTTTGATTGTATGCTTTTATTAACTATCACTAGTTCCAAGTCAAGCTTACCTCTGCATCACCACAGAGTCAACAGGGTGAAGAAGATGATGATGATATAGATGCAGCACTCAGTGATTTACAGGTGAATCTAGAGATACTGCAGCTAATTATTTTTTTTGAGATTAATTCACATCTGAGTTTTTTTATTTTCTTGTCATCATCAAGATTCTAGAGGCTCAATTCTTTAGTTTTTTTCCCAGTAAAATTAATGCCTGAACAATAAACTCTTCTAGATTTGCCCAAGACTATTAATTTAGGCAGCTTTATTATCGAAAATTCTCCATTTAAGTGCCTATGAAGTAAAAAATATCTTTTGCTTATTTTAAAAAGCCTTTCAGAATTCAAAGAAAGGTGTTTTCTGGTTTGGAATACCTTCTTATGTTCTGGAGATACGCTGTATTCAAAGTGTGCAATGACTGTGACAAATCCCAAAATTGAGAATATCTCCCGAAAATATTGGCACCAATAATGTACATCAGATGAGGCACGAAGTGACTCCCATTGAGATGTTGGCATGGCAACACTCTTGTTTCTAGTACCTCATGGCAATGAACCAAATATTACAGATTTTGAACAGATAAGTACAGGCAGATCGATTGTCAAACTTAAAACATGTGCTATCCATAATGCCTTACACCTCTGTTTAAGCTTACCAAGAGTGAACATGTCTTATTATGACGATAAACAAGAAAATCAATCCTGCATTAAGTAGGCCCAGCAGCAAGAATGGTTGCCTTGGCAACAACATAGAGAGTATTATTTTGAGCCTTACTTGATGCTGATTACTGCTGCTACATTTGTAAGTTTGAACAACACCCATCCAATATTTTCTGAGTCTCAATTTTAAGGTTTATTTCAGTCATTGTACAGTTTTTGACGTCATCAATTTTTGAACAAAAACTTGAATATATTCAATGAATATATATTCAATATTCATGACTTAACCAACAACATAATTCAACTGCACGTTTTGGCACCAGAGTTTGGAACCCCAAGTACGCCAACTCCCAAAAAAGAAATTTAAAAGGAAACTGCGAGAAATTCTATCCGCTATTTTTAATGCCGAGGACACTTGTGTTGAAGCACCCACACTCCTAACTTATAACTTGATCTAATGTGCAGTAATTATTTTATTGTTACAGTAATTGCTCACTTCTTTCTTTGTTTGTTTCTCTCTTCTATCCCTTTTGTTTTGTTTGACTTTTTAAGTTACTGATAATGACGTCTTATTTAAAAGCGCAACCCGCCTCGATTAGCTCTGCTTCCTGCAGGTTGTGCAGGATTATCATTGTAATTTTTATCTTAAATTAATAAAATGATGAAATGATGATGAATGGTAAGCAATGGCAGAGTTAGGTCAAGTCAGTATGAAGGGTTTATGTGTTGTGTGAAATAATTTGAATCACAAATTGGAGCAATCATAAGTATGATATTATTTAAAAGGTCACAGTATTATTATTGTTAATACTGAATAATCAAGCAGTTACATGTATTATACCACTACAAGCTTAAGTGAGTGTTATGTAGCCAAAATAAAAGTATTTAAATGTAATGCAGTCATAGGCATTTTCTTTTTGTGGCAATAGCAGTTGTTTTGTTTTGTTTTGTAGGCTACTCTGGAAGGATCATCTTTGTCTAATTCAACACCTCAAAAGGTGAGCTGAAAATCTGTCCTTTTAGACTCTTCGAGTTGTTGTGTTGGAACACAAAATATTGATTTCACCACCAAAGCCATTGTGCTCACAAAACAATGATGTGATTTTTGAGCTGGAAGCCTGTATACTTACCACTGTTTCAAGAGCATGTATTTAACGAATAGATTCCATGTTGCCGTGCGTCTGTTCAGTAATAGATCACAGATGACGTCAAAATGTGCTAAGAACAAAAAAGTGGCACACGAGGTGATAGCCGAGTGTGTCACTGATGTTGTTTGTCACTGAAGTTGTTTGTTGAGAGGTATCAAAATCTATAGGGTTCCATTGTATTTAACACTGGTTAGCATTAACCATGCTTCAAGCAACCGGGCCAGGAGTCAATGGGTTATATTACACAGTCTATCTGAAAGAAATTGCCATCAGTTTATATGAAAGCAGAAGGATTGAAACTAACAGGAAAGCCAGCTCAGAGTTCAAAGGGGAACACACATCTTCCAGTATAAAAAACAGCACAGCTGAAAACTACAATAAATTTCAAAGGGAACAAGGACAACAACTAGTTTCTGTGAAATTTTATAAATTTTCAACTTTAAATCAATTAATTTTAAATTGGAATAATTGCTTTGATTTTATGTTACAGAGTCTGACTTCAGTCCCAGAAATAAAGGATTATCTGCATATAATCAAGTGAGTTAGGGTTAGGGGCTGAATGTGCTCTTTTCGTGTGGCTGCCCTGATCTGACCTTGATATGTTTTAGCACAAGTTTTGTTGGGGCAAAAAAAATTTTCAGTCACTTTGGATTCAACATGACCATCATATGATAAGACCCCATAGGTAAATGTGTAGTTTAGTGTGCATTAATAATAATGTAAAAGTTCAGTTGTTACTAATA
>OX421455.1:20530672-20548172 GCA_949126865.1 Montipora capitata | reverse complement strand
CTCGACCCTGCGGCGCTCGGAAAAATACTACGACCCTCGCAAAATATCCGCGCGTATTATATGTTGAACCATGGAATCAAACTGTATTAGTTATTGTACAGAAAATGCATGAAACGAGTACAAATTTTCCACGCTATTGTACAGTTGTTATTGTACACTGGTTGTTGTGTAGTAGTGAACCGGTTTGACCAGTTTAGGTGCTTACGTTGCCCTGCGCTTGTCACGCACAAATGTGACACAAGTTCTTGGTTGTTTACAAGTCACTTACTAAAAATTTAGTTTAAAAAAGTTGGATAATAAATAGCATCCTAGATGTTTTGGTGTGTAGTATCGCTCAGTATTTCTATTCTGTTGTATTTTGACTCGCCCTTGCGGGCTCGTCAAAATACAGCACAGCTCCCAAAAATACTGAGCGATACTACACACCAAATCTATCCAACTTTTTCGCGCTAAATTGAACGTGTGACAGATTTGTGCGTGAAAAGCGTGCGGCAAACGTCAACACCTAAACAAGTCAAACCGGTTTTCTTACTACTGTACAAGAACAGGAGCCCATGCCAATAACCAAGTGCACAATAACTAACTGTTCGTGCGTTTTTTGTACCTAATTAATACAGTTGAATAATAAATATGCTGACATTTGTGCTGTGTTACAACTTAAGGAGGCTCAATATTCCAAGTGGACGGCAGCATATCGTTTGGCCTCAAAAGGGAAGACTATGGCTGATGCTGGATATGATGCAGAGGTGTCTGGAATTCAGGCTTTTCTCAGTATGCAACATGACAAGGGGGATGCCACACCCCTTAATCCAGGCCAGGTTTGTATTACATATTCCACTGACTTTCCAGGGATTGTCTATTCAGAGTGGGTTGCAGTCAAGGTCTTAAAATCACCAGCAAAGACTAACAAAGAGAGGCTACCGGTATCAAAAAGGAAGTCAAAACGAAAGGGATAGGAAAATGAAATCCTAAGAATGCGGCTCAGTTATCCGAATTCGAAAAAAGGCCGAAAATCGGATTTATATTAGTGGCCCAAGTTGTTCGAAGGCTGGATAACTTTATACAGTGCGTAAGTCAGTATCCAGATAATAAAACGTACTTCAGGTGAAACGTTGGCCAGAGTTTTTTACACACCTAAGGTTACGCTTACGTGAGTAAATACTGAAATCTAGGAACAGATTGCAACTATCGGATAGGATAAAGTTAACTGGGCCTTGCGGGCCAGATCACGTATGATGCAATACTTGTGTTTGTGCAGCTAGTTTAGTGCGCTATTTCCCAGTGAATTTGAAAGTACTTGAATCTTGTTGTACAGATCCAAATTCAACCGGAAGATTTTGTTGGACCACGAATGCTAAAGAAGTACAAAGCAAAACAGGTAAAGAGACCCATTTGGGTACTTTTCAACCAATCAATCTCGAGTTAAGATGCGTTAGTAACTGCAGAATACGCGGTCATTAGTGTGTTCTCGTAGAGGCATTCTTTGAAGAACGAGTCATAGAACAATGCACGTCATCCGTATTCAAATAAGTGGCCGGGTGTTCTGCAGTGTAGCTTAGCTTTTACAAATGAAGTAGAAAATTAAAATCATTTATAAAAAGTTGTCTTCTCTAAAAGCGTTCAGCGGTCATGTTTTTACCCTTAACAATAATAATAAATTAAACATTTCTATGGCGCTCTTTCCAGATGTGATCAAAAGCACTTTACAAAAATTTCATCTAAAATTAAATACATACCTCTTACTAACCGAGTTCGAGGTCCGTACTGTAAGTTACGGACCGAGTTTTTTCGCCGCGCGCTTCGCGCTTGGACCATAAATCAACGGGAAAAAACGAGGATCCGTAACTTACAGTACGGACCGAGAAAACGAGGTTAGTAAGATATTTATTATATCTCTGAGGTTAACCGGCGCGCGGGCAAGGAAACTAGTCAAAGTGAAGCGGAAGGTTCAACTGCCACAAAGAATGCCGTGCCAAAATCCCAAAAACTAAATCTTCTTCGCTGTTAAGTTTGAAATAGTTGCTTGCAAGATTCAAACAGTTTTCAGTACAAGTTTATGCAACAGAAATGACATGAAAAACTCGCTAGATGATGTTTTGTCGAAATTTTAAATTTAGCGGGCTGTACAGCGGGCCGTACTGTAGAATACGGCCCGCTAATTTAGCCAATTACAGCGCGCGTACTATCTGAGAGATATAATAAAACATTGAATGGAGAAAAAGTAAACAAATAATATCAAAATGATTCCTTAAAAAGAAAGCAGTAGAATACGCTTGAATAGCAATAAAGCTTAATTCGTTAAGGATGATTTTGGGACTCAAAAAGGTGCATAAACATGGACGCTGTGTGGTCGTACGAAAATCGAGACTTGAATGCGCCCTGCAATGAGAGTGTTTCTTGGCCGTTTCATCGTCCTTTCAAGATTATAGGAAATTAACACTTCGTGAAATTAACGCAAATTTTTCAAATTCACGTTAATTTAATTCGTGTAAATTTGTGTTAACGCTAATTTCCGCGCTGTTAATTAATTAGCGCGTTACTTTCCGCGACCTTAATTACCATTATTTTTCCCCCACATCTGTGACGCTCTCCAGAGATTCTTGTCACCAAGCCAAACAATAGATTGTATTCGCGCACTTTATTTGACATTGGTAAATCGTTTAATTTACTTCAACTGTGTAGTCCACTTTTAAAAATGGCGACCATCTTTACGTTCTTTTGTTGATGAGACCTAGTACCCTCATTTTGGAACAAATATTCTTTTGATATTTGCTCGTCGTAGCGAGGCTAGAAATGCTTCTTAGCATTAAAACAAAAGAATATTTTTATTTGGCCGTCATTATGAAAGGTTTTTTTTTTGGGAGGGGGAGGGGGTTGTACCAGATGTGTTAAATTCCCACATTTTGAAATTCTACCCCCTTTTTCGCGTTAATTTCCTTTATTGGGTTGCAAAATCCCCTTCGAAGCGCGTTAACAGCCCACTTTCGATATATTAAAATTCAGTCCCAAACAAAAGACATCATCTCGAGGCTCTGGGGAATAAACTCATACAAATCCTTATTTTTGTTCCCCAGAGCCTCGAGATGATGGCTTTTGTTTAGGACTGAATTTTAATATAACGAAATTGGTCTATTGAAGTCGCGTTAATTTCCAATGCGTTGATTAACACGAGCGTTAATTTTCAATAGTAAGGTAACATCTCACATGAGCCTAACAAATTGACCAGCTCCCAACTGACTGACTTTTTAGCTCAGTTGGTAGAGCGCTTGCGCCAGCATAGGGTTCGATTCCCGTTGAGGCCACCGGTATTTTTCAGGTGTCTATAGACCTCTTTCATTAGCCCTTGTCACACGGCGGCCATATTGTCCCGGGAGACCAAAAAAGCTTTTTTACCACGCCAAGCCTCACCCCCATGGTTTCCACTGTGAGGCTTGGCGTGGTAAAACAAAGCTCTTTTGGTCTTCCGGGACAATATGGCCGCCGTGTGACAAGGGCGAATAATGGCGGCAAAAATGAGGGTAGTAGGTTTAATTAACATAGGTGCAAAATAATGTGAAAGTGCTCGTCATTTATAAAAGTGGTTTATTACATGCAGACAATTGCTTAAATGATAAATCGTCCGGATAAGTGCGATAATCATTTTCCCTTTCGTATATTCGTATTATCTTGCTCATTTTGTTTTGTGGTATGAATATTCAGATTGCAGCTCGAATCCTTGAGGCACATTCATCGTTAAACAAGACTTCATTAGTTGAATCCAAGATGTTGTACATCAGGCAGTGGCAATCCTTACCCGAGTTTGGTGTTTCGCACTTTGTGGTTCGCTTCCGAGGCTCCAAGAAAGAGGTAAGGACCGCCACTTGGTGAAGTCGAAACTGCTTAGTGGATCCCGACAACACCGTCGATGATCGGGGTCTTGAAGTAACCCAGGAGAAACGGCTGGCTGTGTTTCAGTTTATTGTTTCTCAGAGAAGAACCATCTTCGTCAAGATGAAGTTTCCAAAAGGTTTACTTGAAATCCTGGTCTAGCGGTTAAAACTGTCAACTCACCATCGTGCATTATCATCGACTACATTCAACTTTTATTCACTCTGAACGTTTCCATATTTTTCATCTTAGTCGATGACACTTTTCTCCATTTGGTCAACCGCATGACATTCGGTGATATTTGATAACAGTTTCTAAGCAGCTGTAGCAATGTCAAAGAAAGCCTTTCAAACCATTTCTTTCTGGCTGTTATTGTCATTATTTTTTTGCAAGCTTTTTTGCGACTTCTCAAGTTGCTTTCTCAGTTGCAATGATCATTCCCGCTTAAAGTTGCGTGGCAAAATCCGCTTGCAGGGTCTAAACAAGGCAAGGACACTGCATGGAACAGTAGTTATCGCGACTTATCGCCCCGAACGATAATGACGATGATCTTCCCTGGCTGGTTATCTTCGCATATCCTGAGTCTGAGAACCCAGAATTTTGTATATTTTCGGCTCGCTGTTCATAGAAAAGAGACAAAAGAGAAACGAGAGCCGGGAGTACGCCTGCCTTCGCAGGTCACCTAGATGAAAAGGGGCAACGAAAGAACATAAGTTGTATATCGCTTCATTGTGAATCTTTTTCTTTATAGGAAATTCTTGGAATAGCATTTAACAGAATCATGCGAATGGACCCATCCAGCCGAGAGGCAACGAAGACTTGGCGATACAGTGTTATGAAAAACTGGAATGTGAACTGGGAAACAAGAGAAATGGTGATACAATGTGAAGGCGAAACTATTACATTTGAATGTATGAGTGCAGACATTAAGGTCATTCACGAGTTCATTGGTGGTTACATCTTTATGTCAATGAGAAAGGATGTCAATCAGCCTTCCAACGAGGAATTGTTCTTTAAACTGACTGGTGGATGGGTTTAAAGCTCGGAACACAATCCAGCTGTCTCAGTCAAACTTCAGTTAAGGCAGAGAATAAACTGGTGTACCCCTCACAGAAGATTTGAAATTCAAGAGTGTTTGGACATAGATGTTAAGACCAAAACACATGCTAAATGTTTTTTTTTTCTCCACCAGAGCAGTATATCCGCCATGTATCACAGTTTCCACAACTCCGCTTGCGGCAGTAATCTAGTGTCCTTGGAGTCAAGGAGTTCAGGCAATAGAGTTTTCAACTTAGCGATCTCGTAATTCGAGTTCAACTACCATAATCCTTCAAGTTTGGAAATTTACAACGTTTAAACATTCTGGTAGTTGGATTAGACCTGTGGCATTTGAATCTGATGTCTATCTCAGCGAACTGTGAAAGTAAATTATATGGTGCCAGTTACGGTTAAAATTGTTTTAGGTGAACAGTTTTTGTAAAAAAAATTACCACAATATTCTTTTTTACTGTTCTATCGTTTAAAATCTATGGTTAAATGTATTTTGTACTTGACGTTTACTTTTGATAAAAACTTAATGCAGTACAAGTCAAAAGGTGCGATTATAAATGCAGGAAATGTAAGAACTGTGAATGCATACTTTGCTAGCGCTAAATTTGAAGGTTAATTATTCACGAATAGGACAACAGATATAAGTCAATCGATGCGTCGGATGTGTTTGTTGGAACGAGAGTTGGATAATACAAATATTAGTTTAGGATTCGCTATCCCAAGTGTCTGCGAATCCACGTGGCGCGCTCCGTGTGCCTAAAGCTATTTTCTACAACTTAGAGGAAAGCCGCGGCTCTCACGCGATTCATGACTGTGGTACGAGAAGTACAATCTTTGGTCTCCTATTGAATAGTTTCGCCTGGAGATTTGGCTGCTTTCCTTATACGGAGAGGTCTGTATCTCTTTACAAAAATACCCTTCTTCTCCCCATAGGACGCGATAAGGCCCAGAGTAAACCTTGTGGTCACCCGGACTCGACAGATTCGTAGTCGAAGTGAGGGTCAATTTTAGTAATTGCTCGTAAATTCGTTTGTGATCAACGGTCGATGATTCTGCAATTTCCTCGTTCGGAAGCAGCCAAACTGGAGTAGTTATTCATTATGTTTATTTAGCACAAGAATCGCGTATCACTGGGGTATATGATACGTTGATACTGATACGTTTTCGGCCCTCATATTACACACTTGAAAGATATGGCACAAAACAATATACTTACAAGAAACACTTGGGTATTCCAAGAAATTAGGAGCTTCGTTTTAGAGAGAGCAGAAATATTTAAACAAATCGAGGAAATAGATTGATCATTTATCTTTTGTATGAAGCTGCTTCAAAATATGCAAGAAGGAAAATTTTTAAAGCCTCAATTAGATTTCGGCACACTGATAACCCTAGTAGATAAAAATTGTTTATCGTTTGTATAGCGGGTGATTCGATGTTTGGAAAGAAAAAGAGTGTAAGATATCACGGATTTTTTTCTTACTTCGGTTTTTGTAACTAATTAATATATTCATGACCTGTGGTTCGATTCATTTTAGTTTGTAAATGTTGAGGCCCACCCTCTTACCGCGCCCGAGCCTCAAAAGAAGATCCACGCTGAGGAAAAGCATGGGATGCGAAGTGGTTGTTTAATGAGAGGCTTGGAAATAAACATTATTTAAATTAGTTTTGTGTGTTCATGTCATTTCGTATATTGATTCTAATTGTCTAGCCTGCACACAGGTTCTCCGCGCGTCAAATGGCGCGCGGCCCGCTTGCTCCAATTCCCCAGCTGTTGACCGCGTGTCATTCGACGCACGGAGTGCATGTGTGCAGGCTTCTAATTGTCCTTCATCGTCTCTAATTGTTACTTGTAAATGAAAAGTGTGGTTGGTTGACTCTTGTGAGCAAAAGAGAAGCGGTAATTAATTCGTCTAGCAAGCCTTTTCTCCTCATGATTTTCTTTCAAAAAGAAGCGATATATATACTAAAGTGCCGCAAATGTTGCGAGCAAACGTCGGAGGGATGGATTTTGCCATTAGAGTTGTAAGAAAAGGACTGAGAGGAAACGCTTCCGGGGACAAAGGACATCTCTGCCTCTTGTTGCATCTTTTTGACTCAACACCACCCAGTCCGGGTTCAAATTCAGGCCAAGGACACAATAGGGCCCTTTATACGAGAGAAAATAAGCCGCGGCGTACATAATACGCGAAAGGAACTATTTGTACGAGTATAAACTCCAAGGCCAGTATAAGCCGCGGCTTGAGAAAGCCGTGAACGTAGATTTTGTACCATTTATACGGGGTGTTCGCGTCTTATGTAAGCGCGGCTTATTTTCTCTCGTATAAACGGCCCTAATGTCTTAGGAACATTTGTGCTGCTACCACTAACGTTGGGACCCGGTGTTATAAAAACCTATCGATAATAGTCAATCCAGAGCAAATAAGGATTTAACGGTGTCCTTAACTTCAACCAGAGTAAGGCAGGGGACACGGTTCCACAGAGGAATGGGACAATTTGATATTTATAAGAATATCAGTGATTAGGCCTGAGCCCTGGGGCTTAAAATGTTAAGCTTTAACATGAAGTTTGGAAATCGACCTTTCCAATTTACCGTACAAAAATTGTTTCTTATCGGGTGATTATGTGCATCAAAACAGGCAGAAAGATGAACGTATTGAGACAGTTGAAAAAATGAGATTTTCTCACTTAAAAGCGGGATGTTGGTAAACGAACGAGTCCAGGCCTCGGTTGTTCAAAAGGAGGATAACGCTATTCACCGGAGAAATCACTATCCAGCGAATAAACACAAGCAAAACCAATTGAGTTATCCTTTGGAAAGCGCTATCCACCCTTTGAACAGCTCGGGCCTGGAAGTTAGTTTATTTCCCAGAATTCCCATCCAACTGTCAGTGATAGGTTGTTACCAACAAATGTTCTCGTGCTCAATCTCCAACGGCTAAGGGGGCCAGATGGCTCCAGAAGACGAGAATGAAGGGATTAAAAGAAATCGAACCGAGCAGGGGATTTGGGAGGGAATGGTGGCTTACCACACAAAGTGAGCCAAAAATGGCGGAATGTTACTCATCCCAGTCCAACCGAGAGGACAGAAGAAAGAGGCTTCACTCGGAAAAGGAATCACGTCAAGAAAATGTACAAATTTATTTAACTAGGCTGAACTCTGGACCATTTGTTTGTAAAAATCTGCCTTTTTACAACCTTATTTTCGATTCCAGTCTGAGATCTTTAATAAATATATGAAATCACATTGCGGCAACAGCAAAACGATTCCTTTCACATCAACACATCATCTCGCATTCGACCAATACCTGCATCCTCTTCAGCATGTGCTCCCATTGTCTGCAAAAGAATATCGACGGATCACATTCGTTTCGGGCCAGATAAAAGACGCAGACAACTTCAGAGACCCTTCCCTAGCCTTATTCTCAGACGGTCCAGATCGGTCGTGTCACGCACTCTTCTCCCTTTTTGAGAAGACTGCGTGATAAGAGCGGACCTGGACCCTTCCCTTGGTAAAACGAAACTTCAACAAAAAAAAAAAACACGAAAACGAATGTTTACAATCAAGGTTGATTTTTTCCCAAAGAAAGCGTTGTTACATACGAAAAAAAAGAATATCAGAATTGCTTTTTTGTTTTCAAATTTCCCAGACTACAATAATAGACAAAACCGTTGGGAAGGTTAGCACTTTTGAAGTCTTCATTGCTTCTCTCCCCTCCCCCCTCCTTCAATGTTGTGCAAAACTGAATGGTTTCAGTGGGAAATTGTGACTTAGCTTCCAACATTGAATAGGGTAGCGGGGGGGGGGGGGGGGGGGGCTGTGTAAGAGAAAGTGAAACTATTTCTTTTGAGCTTTAACAGAAGCAGTTTGAAATACAGCTCAGGTATGGTTCATTTACATAACCGTCCCAACTCTTTTTGTCTATGATTGTAGGTCATCTAGATTAAATTGTGACGTGTTACAGTTGCCCTATTGTTAAAAAAACCCTCTTTCTGTCAGAAACGGAGGGGAAGACCATAACACCTCAACGTTGCGGCGGTGCCTCGGAAATTTAAGAGTGAAAATGAGCGATTCCAAAATTCATTTTTCCCCTCATTAAATCACCCAAAGAAACTCTTAAACATTTTTTAAAGAGGTTCTCTAAGGACTGGTCCCTTGAAAGGATGCCAGTTGTCTCGTCGAAGTCTTGAAGGTTCAAGCTTAGTAAATCCGAACCAAAAATCGTGATAAACTCCTTAATAATAATAATGACTCTTGAAATGTATTTTCAGATTCTATCATTACTTTTCAGTGAACTGACCTTTTGAACATACTGCGGGTTTGTTGCCAGTTCGCGGTCCATGTGCTGCAGCTTTTCATCAAGATGTTGGAACAATCGCATCTAAAACAATTACGATGAACATAAAGCAATTTCAGTAGTGCAGTAACTTGACACACTGCTTAATTCTATTACTGTCAACTGAGCTGCGTTCTGTTGTCCAGAAGATTCAAGTTGTCTTTGCGTAATATGTAGCTCTAATAGTACACAATATTGGTTTGGTATCGTAAATCATTATAGTGCTATGGTAGATGTCTTAGGTAGTTACTAGTAAAACACTAAATCCAGAAAGATTGAAGACAATAGAAGGGAATCTCGACACATTGGCTTCAAGGCAGACATGAAGTTTGCTTCAACTTCTTTTTCACAGCAAATTCAAGCCTGTACTCTGCGCGTCTGACAGCTTTCGACGACAAACGTTCACTGAAGTTAAGCCCTGCCCGGCGGGGTTATTAGGGAGTTTAAGAAACGACGACGGCTACGGCAACGACAACGCCAAAAAGCAGTAATATTATTGGTTAAAAGAACCAAAATGATCGTGCTGCACGTGCGGTACGCATTTTTGAACATTTCTCTCCCGTACTCGTCAAAACTACTACGTGAAATCACCAAATTTAAGGTTTTGACGACAAAGTGGACAAACTCCAGTGAATCTTCTATTCTCTCTCTCTTTTTTTCAAATCCGTTCGTACCAGTACAGTTAAGAGACACCTCGCCCATATTGTATAATGTAAACAAGATGCAATAATCATGAAATACTGAAAATAGCCCAAACGTATATTTTGAAGTGAAGTTTTCGTTGCCGTAGCCGTCTTGGTTTCTCAAACTCACTATTATCTGGATGAGAGACCTCAAAATATACGACTTTCTGTCAGAAACTGCACCAAAAATTCTTTTTAACGCTAAAAAATGCGAACTAAGCAATATACAGATTTTGTTAGCCTGCTTTATGAAAAACAAATATTGATGCATAAATAAATAAATTTTGATACACAGTTTTTAGGAAGAGCAGAAGGAAGTTTATAGGAAGCGTCGATCGAGAATAATAAAAAATACCATCAGCAACAAATTTGCGACATGAAAACAACATAAATTTCGTGCCGCGAATATAAAGTTACCATTAGCGAGATTTTTGCGAGATTTTTGCTACGCTCAAATTTTCTATTGTACTTTTGGCTGGACAAATAACTAAATCGAAATTGACATCGATTTCAGCGGTTTCAACCTACCTTGCGTGTTTACTACCAACTCAAAAAACAAAGGATACATAGACCTGTGGCAAAATGACGGCAAGACACCGGGTTTTTGTTTTTGTTAGTTAGTTTTTTTTCTTTCAAGTGTCATAAAGTTCGACAAGAAATTTGCGAATTCAACACAAAGATCACAATCGTCTAACTCTCGAGGTTATCCATTGTTTCTAAAAAGTCAAAAATTCACTCTCCTAGATGAGGTTATTTATCACCAGGTAATTCCATCGTTTTAGAAATAGAAGCGGCTTTATTATTCATGAGCGTCACAAGTTCTTGGCGATTTTGGGGCTCATTTGTTGAACTTCAAGCACGCTTTCAACAGAACGTTTTATTTTCGTGACGTATGCACGCGCTTCGGGCCTATTTGCCACCAAGGACTGACACTCTCACACTCACTCACTTACTTACTACGACTACGACAACGCCTCAAAACAATAATATCATTGAAGAGCATAAATAATCGTCGTGCTCACTCTTACAACAAATTCGCAATGAGGAGCTTTGGCAGAGTGGGGAACAACAACCGGTAAGTGAAGAGATCTTGACAAGGAAATGGGGCTGGATTGGTCACACCCAGCGGAAAGCGCCAAAAAACATCACACGGCAAGCTCTGAGGTGGAATCCCCAAGGGAAGAGGAAGAGGCCTATGTTCCACCTGGAGCAATGGGCCTAAGTAAGTAATCAAGTGAAGCTATGATCTTCGCAGTTACGAACGCAATTTTTACAATTGCGTAGAGAAGCCTGAAAAATTCAGGACTTCAACGGGGTTTGAACCCGTGACCTCGCGATTCCGGTGCGACGCTCTAACCAACTGAGCTATGAAGCCACTGACGTTGGGAGCTGGTCATTTGTGGGTTCTAATGGTCCCGTGAGGAATGAATCAATGATGAAATGGTATATGAAATGAATCATATGATTCATTTCATATACCACTCACGGGACCATTGGTCATTTGTGGGTTCTAATGGTCCCGTGAGGAATGAATCAATGATGAAATGGTATATGAAATGAATCATATGATTCATTTCATATACCACTCAAGGGACCATTAGAACCCACAAATGACCAGCTCCCAACGTCAGTGGCTTCATAGCTCAGTTGGTTAGAGCGTCGCACCGGAATCGCGAGGTCACGGGTTCAAACCCCGTTGAAGTCCTGAATATTTCAGGCTTCTCTACGCAATTGTAAAAATTGCGTTCGTAACTGCGAAGATCATAGCTTCACTTGATTTCATATCCGCAGTTCATATGATTTATTTCATATACCATTTCATCACTAAGTAAGTAAGTAAGTAAGTCACTCTTTCAACCCGGTGACATTGTGTGTAGTGCACTTATGAGCACTACCACAAAAATACACTTAAGGGCTGCGGACAAAAACAACCTTACCAATTCTCCTTCTGGAAAGTAGTTGCACATCGCTGTCATCCCTCTACAAATTGAGGCTACCATAGGTAAGGGATAGGTGGAGTTGAGAACAAAGGAATGAGGGTCTTTTGCTTTAACTGTGATCCTAACTTACGGTGCTTTCCTTTTATCAGAACTGGCCGGGCAGATTGGTCAGTTTGCAAAGAAAATGCAACAATTTCAAGGAACACTTGCATGATAATCCCTCGCACTCTTTTGGAGGAGTATAAATCATCCTCAAAAGTGTGTTAATTTGAGGGCCTTGTAGAGTTATTCCTTCCAAATGCCCGGTCTGGCAGGTCAGTTCTGTCAAATGGAAAGCGTCCTTAGCGTCCCACCTCTTCATCTAACTTTTTTAGCATCTTTGGGTTATTGTATTTTTCTGGATTTTGATGAAAGGAAACCATTCCATCTCGCTGATTAATGCTGGCATGAATGTCTCCATCCTCAATCTGAAAGAAAATTATTCACATAAAACAAAATGAAGACACTTGGGGGGCAAGCCAATACACTGCAAAGTGTAACCTGCAGTAGTCAATAATGTGATAAGAACAACCTGCGATGAGATAGTATTCGAACTCGGCCCAGGACCTGGGGCTTAAAGAATAAGCGTCCTCTCGCGGATTAGGATGGCCCCATTCCCTTCGTCCGAAATCCCAAGATTTTTCAAAAAACCCTCCAACCGACCAGACACCACACCCAAACAACCAACTACCATTGGCACAACCTTCATCAAAACCTGGTGCATCTTTCTGATTTCCTTTGCCAGAGGAGAGTAGTTGCTGATTTTCTCATCCTCTTTAGTCAGATGTCACGTTCCTACCCCAAGGCACCGAGAAATCGACAATAGTCCACTCCTGATCCACCACAATAACGTCTGAACGATTATGTTTAATCTTCTGTGTTGCCTCGACGCTCCTATCTCGCAAGATTTCTACATTCCCATCCTCCGACACCCTCACTTAATCCGGGAACCCCCTTATAGGTCCTTATACCACACATCAGCACTCTTCACACTATACTTCCAACATAGCCCCCAGTACACCCTCAAACCCATCCGATCATGCCTCCTCTGCACCAAACAAGTAAACCACTCACCACATTCCCAACCGACTCCACCTACTTCCCACACACTCTACACTTTGGATCTACATCCTCCTTCTCAGTTGCGGCCTGAAAGAGCCTTGTTCGCAAAACCCTGCCCCTGAGCAGCAAAAACACCCGTGCTCTTCCCCAAAGACCCAGCTCTAAGTCCCTGCCACAACCATTCATCAGTACTTCACGCCCAATGAAACCTTTTCTCCAGAAACATCTTCTTCCTTGCCTTCTTCACCTCCAAACTCTTTCCAACAACCTTAAACATCCACTAGTCACGCACCTTGACATATTCAAACAATACAATCACACACACTGCTCAATCCCATCTCGCCATCCTTCCTCTTCCTCTACAACCTCATTACACTCGCCTTCAGTTCTTGTGGAACGCCCCAAATGTCGTAAACGTCTTCATCGTCTTCACATCCATCGCCCTCAGTTCCCGATCACTCTAATCCAAAATCCCTGCACTGTACCTCACTACCTATACCCCATGAATTTATTGCCGTAATCAAATTTCCATCGTACAACTTTGACCTCGCCATCAGTTTCGCCCTCCTCAAACAGGCCTGCTTGACCTTTACCTTCAGCTCCTTCAGTATAATATCCGCATCCTCCAATACAACTAAGTACTTATACCCATTCTCGTCAACCTCATCCATCACCTGACCACCCGGCAACACAGCTCCTTTACAACGAACCTTCAGCCCCTGCTTCAAAACCAACACAGCACATTTGTTCAATCCAAACTCCAACTCTGTGCCCCCTGAGAAAAGCAGCACAACATTGATCAAACTCTCCAGCTCCTTTTCACACCTTCCATACAGCTTCAAATTGTCCATAAACAACAAATGGTTGATCAACTTCTGATCCTTTCCATGTTTGTACCCGATGCTCTATCTTTTCAACAACAAAGTGAGAGGGATCAACGCGATAGAAAGCAACAGTGGATACAAGGAGTCCCCCTGGAATATTCCCCGTTTGATCTCCACTCCACGTCAACACAGTTTTTCAATTGCTCATACTGCCACACAAAAAACCCTTCAGGTTGTCAGCCACCTTCACCGTTTCAAACATTCAACGATCCACAAATGCGGCACCATATCACAGGCCTTCCGATAATGTATCCACCCCATAGCCAAACACCTTTAGTTCACCCAAGCCTCCCCTACCACTGCTTTGTCTATCAACAACTGATCCTTCATACCCCGCGACCTCTTCCTACACCCCTCCTGCTCATCCTGAAACAACCTATTAACCTGCAAAATATCCTTACATCTTCTCCGCCAAGATCCCAGTGACTAGCTTCCACATCAACGGCAAACATTCAATTGGTCTGAAGTTGCTAGCCACTCCTTCCTTGGCATGATCCTCCTGTATCAACACTGTCCTCCCCTTTACCATCTACTCTTGCACCTCCCCACTGTCCAAACAACCCTGCAAACTCTCTGAAATCAACCCATGTAACGACTTAAACCTCTTAAACCAAACCCTTACACCATCCGGACCTGCAGCCTTCCAATTCACCATCTCCCAATTTCCATTTTCGACATCCTTGACACTAATCTTCACTTCATCTTGCTTGTTCACACGACCCATCCTGTCCCTCACCTCATCAAACAAACTAGCATCCTTGTTATGCCTCTTCTCCACCGACCAGGTGCCACTAAAGAATCTCGTTGCTGCCCCATGAATTTGGTCCTTGGGTTGGCCCAGAGTTCGCCTAGCCCCCAACTCATTGTACAACTGACTCTGGTTATTCTTGAACAAGGTGTTCTGTCCAAGGGCCTGTTTATAGTTGATAGGGTACCCTGCCTCTCAATATAAACTCTTATTTTTTCAGTCTCACGTTTACATGAGAGGTTCGGTAACCCGCCCAGCCAGGGTCGCTTGAAGGTGGGGTAATCCGCCAACCCGGGGTCAGCCTGTGTCACAATATACTGCTTTTGTCGGATGCGTTCCAGCATCAAAAGTGATAGTAAGAAGCCACAGCACTGAAAGTTGAAGCAGGAGTAGCTAGTGAGAGTAGACCCGGGATTTTCGCCTGTTTAAGTAAGTACTTAGCGATCACGCAGTAGCCTCGAGAGAGCTCACCCGGGAGCATGGGGTGGTAAGATTGCATGTAAAAGCGAGCTATTTGTCGACCCCACCTACCCGAGTTACCCCACCTTCACATAAACAGGCCCTAACTTTCGTACATTTGTCTACAAACCACGGAATTGTCGTGCTCCCAGATCGGATCCCACAACCGAACCGCTCTCAACAACCGGCCCAGTCCCCTTCCTCATCTTCTCATCCCTTGCCAAGTCCTGCCACCATTCCACGATGCACTCCTCAATGCTTGTTGCCATCTGTATTTCTTCTTATCGAAATTGATACCTTTCTTCTTCTTCCCCATCAGCCCCAACCTGTCCGCAACAACATACAACCCAATATACAAAAGCCTATTAATCTCCGACACCGGTATCCCATCCTTCACAAGATTATGCATCAGTACTTTCACAACCTTCACCTCTCCATTCCTCCTACCCTGAGCCTTCAAACCAGGAAGCTCAACCAACTCCTCACTGCCAAAGACTGCTCTCATCTCCTGAAGTACCTCCTTCTCCTGTAAATAGTAATCAACCACCACGACCACCACCACTTTGACCTCTTTACTAACATAAAAGGAAAAGTTAACAAGTTATCACAGATACACCTTATATGCAGTTGATATTTGTGGACCTTTAAACATGTTGGGTTGATTTCTGCCTTCCGTTAACATAAAATAAATGTGCTTCTTTACATACTCTTCACTGGTTTTAACGTTAACAACATACCATGTTCAATATGTACTGTTCAGCTTCCCTGGGGCTGCTAAGCTGGACTCGATTAGCCATGTCTGACAAGGACAGAGTGAGAAAAGTCTGAAATAATGAATTGTTTAAGAGTAAGAATAGAAATACAATTTCGTAAAATTAACAATACTACAGTAGTGTCATCTTTTAGTGGTAAAGGCTATAACGAGAATGCATTTCAGACAATCAAAGACTTTTTGCCCAAACAGGGGTTCAACTAAGCATTCTTTCAAACTACACCTCTAGAACATTATGTATAACTTGTTCCCTGAAAACTAATGATACACTTCAAGATCAATAACAGTAATGTACCTTTGTTAGTCTAAGGATATTCTTCTTGTACAAGGAGCTTACCACTTGCTTAACCAAACCGATGTTGTTATCCTGCAAAGAAACAATTTTGAGGATAAATGAATGACCAAGGATTAAACTTACATGTTAGATCACGTTATAGGTTCGAGGTGTCAGGTTTTTTAAAATGCTCTTATTTTATCAACATTCATGCTACAAGAACGAAATTGACATAATTGTATTGCCCCTGAATGTCCCTTTAAATCCAGAAAAGTATTCTTTTGTTTGATCGTTATTTTTTCTATGTTAGGTTTTCAAAGCAAAAACAGGTAGTCCTCTTCTAGAGGTTAAGCTAGAAGAGATTTCAACTTTTTTGTAAGTGTTTTTGAATAATCAACTTTGAGTAAAATTTTCAGTTTAACGGATGTTGGCGATTTTTGACATATTGCGATGTGTATTTGTCACCTTCCATCAAAGTTGAAAATAGTGTTTTTGTCAGGAATTTTGACAAGATATGGTATAAAATCAAAACACCTAAAAAACCATTAAGCTGAAAATTGATCTCAAAATTGATTGCCCAAAAAAAATTGAAATCCCTCCCTGTATCTGTTTTTGCATAGAAAAACTAATGTTCAAACAAAAGAATACTTTTTTGGATTCATAACCACATTCAAGGAGCATTAGAATGATGTTAATTTTAAATCTAATAGCATACATTTTAAAGACACTGACACCCAGAAGCTATGACGAGACCTTAAAATCCACTGATCGATAACTGCAAAGTTTTAACAGAAATACACAAAAAGCAACAACAAATTTTTGGATAATTTCAAACTAGTTTTCTTCTCAGATTCAATTAAATCAATTCATCTTTTGTAAATGTGCAGTGAGAATATCGCTGTGAAACAAGTAAAACAGTGTTGTTAATACTTCAAAACAACAGATTATAAAAAAACAAAACAAAACTGAAGGGTGCAACAAAAAATATGTTGACTTACAGTTCTAAAAGTGTCTTCATTTTTTGTTGCTGTGGCCCGTACTTCATTTGGATTATTACATGAGTAACTTGCTGCCAGCTCATGATATGAAGAACTCAGTGGCTAAGTGAGAAAAAACACTCGTTTTTGCATTGTCTAATTCTTTCTGGAGGGGAAGAAGGAGGGAGATGGGGAAGGAAGAGGGGTAATTTGAAGTCTGAGCAATTTCCAGACCTGCTCTAGCTTGTGAAAATTATTTTTGCAATCCTGACATTTTGCACAAGATATATTAAAGGTGGGGGCATAGTTTTTGACTCGTTAAACCATTGACTCCTCAGGTTCCCTAGGACACCCCCAGTTGACAAGTAAAATCTGTTGGCGTTACAGTAAAATCTGTTGAGTCTCACTCCC
>OX421455.1:20518172-20525672 GCA_949126865.1 Montipora capitata | reverse complement strand
TCCTTGAGAAAGTTAAGTATACCTAACAGCAGCAAAGGCATTTTTATTATTGTTGGAGCTACAGGAAAACTGGGATACATGTATGCACTTGGTTTGAAGCCTTGCACAGAGAATCCCAATCTTAAGTGAATTCTCTTTAATGCTCACTTGACTTTCCATCACAAGAGTTTTCCACAGAAAAAGACCAGAACTGTTTCACTCTCCTGGGATGAACTGGGTTTAAAGACACACTTTGTAATTTTGTCCAGATGGACTACATACCACTTCATAAAAATATAGTGCCTTCTCAAACTTTTTCAAGGCCGTATAGATCATCCCACCATAATAACAATATCCAAGCAATGCTTTTGCATCAAACTTTCCACCCTGAAATTACAAAAGAAATAATATTGCAGCAGATTAGAGAAGCTTCATACAAACATCAATGTTCAGTAAAACACCAAATGGTTTACTACTGAGAAGGAAAATAATTAATGCCACTTTCGAAAAAGCACCTAATAGGCTTCTTGAAAGATACATAGGGGTGACTTCAAAATGTTGCTGACCTAAGCTACAGCTGTAATGTCTGTGTTGTGGTTTAAAATTTTTCTTGGTTTAAATTTTTTAAACTGGTTTTTTTTATCAATTCTCTAAAAAGTCATTAATCATTCCCAACTTGACAAATGAAATCAGATAACATTAACATATGTAGAATGTAGTGTACTCTGTTTTAATTAATGTACAAGCATGACTTTAGTAGTGACAATTAATTAATTGTATACCTCTTTGTGGATGTCTGTAATGTCAGCATCTAAGAATGGCAGGGCTGGTTTAAGACACTTGGCAAGCAAACAAAGCTGTTGACAGATCAATTTGAGATATTTTATCAGTTGTTATTAACTACCATGATACTGGTCGTAGAAAAACAGTGAAAATGTGGAAATGACAAATGTAACAGCATGACACATGAACTTTGGTTTGACAAACCTGTTTGAGGTCAATGTTGTAGTTCAATTTTGACTGCTGGTACAATTTTAATTGTACTGGTTTATTTTTATCAACTGTCTAAAAAAGGGATTTTCCTTTCTTGGGGGAGAGTGTCTAATCAACGTGGGTGGGTGGGTCGCAAGTTGTGGGCCGTGTGTTGTGAGTCGTGAGTCATGTGTTGTGGGTCCCTAACCCTAACCCTAACCCTTTTTATTAATCAACGACTGGAAATTCTCGAAACAGACAAGACCTAGGACAAATTTGGAGCAAGCACTGAGGGAGCTAGTATATATCTTTTTTTTTTAATCTTCAAACAAACACGACCCACGACCCACGACCCACCACCCACCACCCACCCACCCACACGATTTAGCCTAACCCTTTTTGGGGGTGTAGTTAAAAAACAGGGGCTTGGTTTTTTGGGGGGTCTCAAAAAGAACACAATATTCCTCGTTCTACTTTGCCTACCCCTTCCTGAACTTCCTAATTACCTCTATCATATCCCACCCTTCTTTCACAGTACTGTCCCTCCTTATCTTCCAGGTAGCCTCCTCCTTGCATACCCATATGCCCACTGTCTCTACAACACCTCTCACAGACTTTTTACTCCAAGCTCAAGACTTTTCTTTTTACTCACCTTGAACTTGAAATCCCTACCTCTGGATCTCGATCAGGGCGAACTTAAACTATGTGAGTCAACATGCAAGTCACACAGTAATTGAAAGCTAACCATTTTTAAATGGGTGCTTAGACTTAAAAACTGGGTGCTTTGATTTAAATGCAAAATTCGCATGGAATTTGAATGCAAATTGTTCAGCCCCAAAACGTCAGCTTTAATTAATTAAAATTTCTTTACAATGGCCAGATTACCATGTCAACTCACTTGATAAACCCTTTTCTTTATTTCACTTTACCACTGACACAGCACCAGAGCTTCTTTACAAACTAACTCCTTTAACCTACATGTGAAAGAATGCTTTACTTCCAATAATCATGAACCAATATTCTTAACCCAATGACCAAGGCAACGCACAGGCTGTTTTAGACTAAACACTTCAAATAAGTTACTGCAATCACTACATTTGCATGCCAATCCTTTACCTAGAATGCAGTGTCTGACACTTGCAGACTGTAGACTGATCCTCACAGTTATTGAAAGCTAACCATTTTAACCCTTTGACCTCCAAACCGGCCAAAACCGGCAAGACTTAGTATAAAATTTTTACTCTGTCTAACACCAGACGATTTTACTCGTCAATGGGGAAACCCTGGGAGTCAATGGGTTAAAATGGGTGCATAGACTTAAATGCTGTTTACCAGTTATCGCCCGGAAATTACGGTATTTGTAGGCAATCTGCAGTATGTCACCTGCAGTTGTCACCTGCAGTTGTCATACACCTTCTGGAATCCTAACTATTAATAAGACTGTCACAGTCACTGCCTTCTCGACGGCTCAATGAGCCGCCTCCTCAGAAAGCTTGACCGTCTCTTTCCAGTCAGACACAACACATTTTTAGCTCCGACGTAAAGTCACTCAAGATATTTTAAAAGCTTGAAAAAAGCTTGTTTGACGCACAAATATTTTTTTGCATCACGCATATGAAATGAAAGGAGAGGCAGTGTGGCCCAGTGGTTAGGGCGCTTGCCTTGAGATCCGGGGAGCTCTGGTTCAAGACCCGTTCTGACCACTCGTTGAATTTGTTCCTGGTAGCCCCTGGTTCAACTTCCCAGCTGCACTTGTAAATAGCCAACTGCTTTGCCTCCGGCCAGTTGGGATTCTTAACAGTTGTTGCTATTCTCTTTCGTCATTTTGTTGTGTCTCATTGGCCCTGAAAAGCCCATATGGGGAGCCGTCAATTAAGTATGTTTCTTTCTGTTTTGTTTAAATGTTTACTTATTTATAACTAACATTCCAGTATTTCTTAGACTCCATGCAAGTGTCAATTCCATATGTGAAATTTCGTCACTTTAAATCCCCATGATTGCATTATTTTGCATCTGTGAATGTCTAAATTTGAAAAATTCCCAAGAGGAGCATGCCCCCAGGGGTTAGGATTAAATTGTGTACATTAGTGCTTAACACCACTCCTGTTATTCTTGGTCAAACCAGACTGTTAAGTATTTCTAACAGGTCTTGCTATTTCTGTCCTGCTCTGAATGCTCAGCAAACATTATTTCAGTAACCTCTTGAACTAAGTAAATGAATGGCAAACAGCTGTTATCAATGAAGTGTGTTCTTTGTGTTCTACAAAAATTAAACTATTTTCACTGTTCTTGCACCAGTACGATTAAAATTGGTACCAGTTCAAATATCTTGTACCAGTTGAAAAACAAATTGTTCCAAAGTCAAAACTGAACTACAGCATCCACAAAGAACATTACAGACATGTTCCCTGATTTCAAAGGTTACCATGGTAGCACAAATAATACTTTACACTTTCTGTTGAAACTGAAGGTCAACTCAAAAGTGAAATACATGTAGGTATTGTATTTTTTTCTTTCCATGTCTTCAGCATGTTGCTTTTTCTTTAAAAAAAAGTTTAATTTACACTGTAATCTTACAGTGCACATCATGCCAAATCTTTGGTAAGGTGATCAGTGGGTGTATTTACACAATATTAAATGATTGACAACAAAAGCAAGCAATATAGACTGGCCTGAATGAATTCCACAATATGATAGCTCTTCTAACAATATTAAGGGGAATATATATGTACATGCACCATATAATGGAGCCTAACCTGTGCAAGATCTGTATGAATTGATGTAAGTTGTGTTGGAGATTGCTGAGCCTTTTGAATTGCAACGCACATCATTCTTATCCCTCTCATTGGCTGAAAGACAATTTTTTTACAAAGTAGTCAGTTTCCATCTGTGCTCCTCCACCACCCCTCACCCCTAAGGGTGCATTTACACACCTTTGCACACCCAGGGGAAGGGCATTAGCAAGGTTAGCGCAACTCAAGGCATTTGACACACATGTTGGTTATGAATTCCAAAATCTAAGATGGATGACATTTGTGGGAAAGACATCATGGCAGAATTGTCTATCCAAGGGAAAATCATACAATTATCCATGGAAACAACATACTTCTAAGAGCTAAAATTGATTGAGCATGATCCTGGGGCCAACACATTCACCTCCTTCCATAATCCATAAAACAGGGTATTAGGTAATCTACAATGTAACTATCCCCACCCCTGAGAATTTCCCAGCCCAGACAAAAACCCTGAAAAGGGCCTTTAGCAGCTTTGGTTTGCCAGTTATGACCTTGTTTTAGTGGAGGTTTCCTTTAATAGGCATTTACTGTTGAATGATTTTTGTATCTAAGCTTGTGCAGTTGTTTCTTGATATTTTATGAGTTCTGCTACCAAAGACAAAGTACTGAAACTGCAGATGAAAATAACATTTCAAGAAAGATTCAAATGTACAAACAACTGCACGAACTGCCATGATACTGGTCACAGAAAAACAGTGAAAACTTGTTGGAAATGATAAATGTAACAGAAAGGTTTAACAAACCTGTTTGAGGTCCACAAGGCACTGAGTTATGAAGTGACAAATGTGAGCGACTGAAATAATCAGAATTACAAATGTAAACTCAACTGTTCTATGCAATCAAAGGACTCATTTCTCCTGTATTTTCCGGGCAGACTGGAAAAAGTCCACAATCTTGAAAAGCAGTGCATAAAAGATACTCCCTAATACAGTGTATGTTTGCTATAGGTCACTTGTGACTGCTATGCCGTAATAGACCTAATCGGCTAATTCAATACTGTACCCAATTCAAACCCTTTGGGAATAAAACGTTTTGTTCCATATGAATGCTACATTATCATGCAAATACAATACACAAAGAATCTTAATCCTGGAAGATTTGAATTGGTTAGCAGATTAGCTCTATTCTGTTGTCTTTTACAGAGACTGCAGAGTCCAGTTGCCAAGTAACCACAGTGGCAGTGCAATAAACCTAGGGTTTCATTACGCTCTTACTCAAGACATCATCAGAGTTTGGTAGCAGGGTATTTTTAATGCTTTTTATGTAATGAAGTAAGCAGAAAAGAAGAAAACAGCTGGAAAAAGTCAATTTGCTCCGTGCCCATCCCTTACACCCATTCAGACCTAAAGCACCTCCAATTGATGAGTAAAATTGTCTGTCATTGGACTAAAATCTATTAGTATAAATACACAGGTGATTATACAAAATCTAGCGCTCTCATTGGCTCGCTATCTCAGATTATCAGCCGATAATCACCTCGACAGACAAAATGGCTGCCAGTAGTCGTTTTGCCACTGTAAGTGAAGATGATTTCGTGTTGAAATGTTTTTTTTTCTCTTTTTTGAAATAATCACCTGTGTATTTATATTAAAACAATTATTCGCCTCAGGCTCAGTGATTATCGGTGAATATTCACCTCGACTTCGTCTCGGTGAATATTCACTGATAATCACTTCGCCTTCGGTGAATAATTGTTAATTAGTCTCGCTCTCCAGTGGAAAAGGGTCAAAGAGGACATAGTTTTTGAGTAGACCTACAAAATTATAGATGTTGTTAACCCAGTCACACCTTTAGTGCCCCCAATTATTGACGAGTAAAATCGTCTCGCACTAGATATCCTTTTGGTGAATTTTAGATGCTTCTTCCCACCGGACGTGACTTTTGATTGATTGTTGGAATGTAACAGCCGCATGAAACCATCAGGACTAGCCGATACTTCAAAAGTCAACCTGGGTGGGAACAAGCACCTAAAATTCACCAAACCATCTGCGATGCAGGCTAGGCATTAGACATAGTAAAATCTATAAGTGTTACTCTCACTGGGGAAGGGTTAATGATGCACATTAACTGGTTATTATTTCAAACTTCAATTTCAAACATCTAATGAAAGTGTACTTGACCAATAAGAGATAAGAACTAAGAGATCTGAGTTCTGTTTGAGCATTTTGCACCATTTGAAACTTATCATGAGTTTTTTTCTTCCTTAGCAAAAGGAATCGGTCTTCAACTGGCAATCCATACCACAGGGTAGTAAGACTGGAAAAACAAAAACTGACAAAGAATGGCTCTTCCTCTGCTTTGACTCTCCAGGTTTAAAGGTTTTGGCCTCTCATATTGAGCAACCATCCATTATGGTCTCACTAGAACAATCTTATCTTCAGAGGCTGATTTACCTCTCTAAACCTACTCAGGGTTTCATACAGGTTCAATTTATACGTGACAAATGGAGGTAACATCTCCACCTCCACCTACTTTTCTGATGTTCCAGGTTGTAGTTTGAAAATTAGGGACAACCCTATGTTGTACAAAGAAAACTCAGAAAGAAGGACAATGTTGTGATAGCATACCACCAATCACTGTTTCCTCTGATCCTATTGGATAAACTCTTACAGGATTAACAGTTACTGTGAAGGATTAGGAATTTTGTTCCCAGGTGAGTCAAAGATGTGCAATGCTCCAAGCCCCTGGACATGGGTAATCCATTGGGAAAGCCAGGGACCAGTGGGTCTAAAACACAGGTCATGGGTCACAGGTCAGTGTCCATGTCACCGTGCTACAGATATACCAACAAAATTTAAAGTGTCTCCTACACCTACATGTAATCACTCTACAAAAGTTTAAGGGAAACTTTTTATTCAGTTGTTCATCAGTTGAGCGTGGTCTTCTAGTCTAGATATGTGAAATGTGACCTGAGTTTTAGACCCGCCTGCCGGTGACAGGTGCATTTTTCAACCTATCCTTACATTTTTCACCAGCAAACTGAATTTGCTCCTTTGAACAAACCGTTATGAACTGCTGAATCTGGCTGAATATCAACTCAAAGTCACCATAATTTGGTAAAGATAATTTTACCAACCTGCAAGACAATAAGTATTCAAACTCAAATAGATGTCAACCGCAAGAAAAAAGAACAAAAATCTCCGTAAACTATTTAGAGCCTCGAAAATGTCACTTTTTGAAAGGAAGACTTACAAGAGTGCCATAAAAGCCAATGCGTGCTGATCCGGATCTAGTGATGCAATGGCAGCATCAATTTGACCCGCATATTTGGTCAAAAGTTCATTGGATCTGTTTAAAAACTCAGCAAGTTGCACGTAATTCTTGTCGGCAGAAATTGATCGTACTGTTGCAAGAAAGTCCTCCATATTTCTTTCCTCTCGGCTTAGGTTCCCGCTACCAAGTCCTTGAAACCGAGGCTGTAAATGAATGGCGGCGAATTCGGAATAAGTGCATGTAAAACATGCCGTTACAAGGTTTTACGTTTGACAAAAAACCAGATATTCGTCTTGTGGTATATGGAGAAACAGTTTATAAGATAAAGGTGACCTGTAGGCAATCCTCTAACAGGTATTAATTACCCTAACCCTGGATGAACGGTTGAATGCTATCATGTTTTGTTGTCACGCTGTCCGGGTAGATTTTCATATACCGGACCAAAATGGCGGAAGACAAAAGAACCATTGTTATTCTGATTAGGCCTTGTTGATTAGGTATTGTTATGTTAGCTTTGTTCTTTTGTTTTATGGACGTTAAT
>OX421455.1:20508172-20513172 GCA_949126865.1 Montipora capitata | reverse complement strand
CCACCGACGCAGCACCACAGTTTCTTTAGAAACTACCCCTTCATTCATTTGTTATTCACTGATTTATTTAATGTATTCTTTGCTTACAACTGTTTTACAAGGGCCACAAAATTTTGAAGTTATAATGACCAAATGGGAAAGACATAAATAAAGAAGGCAATGGTGTTGTACATCTCTGACGAAACGCAAGGGACCTTAAGATTAGAGGATAAGGATGACTACCAGTACAAGTAGCATACACATACTGAGCATACACATAAGATATGGAGGCTGACATTTTTCAAAGTGCGCGTGCTCAGAACGGAAAACACGTACTGGTAGTCTTCCTTGTCCTCCAATCTAAAGGTCCCTACAATCTCTCTCATCAAACATATTAAAAACCTAATTCTTAAAATTTTAATTTCTCCCAATACACAGACGAATGACTGCCTTGAACTATCCTACACTGATGTTTATACGTTACTCCAAATAATTATTAGCTTTCTTGAGCTACGTGCCATCACTAAAAGGCTGAGAGTCCATTAACACTTGATACTGCGTTAATATGCTTCAAAGCAGCATTTCAAGTATATGCATTAAGCCTTCTAATACTAAAAAAGAACAAATTGTCAAAAAGCTGTAGTTAACACCAGTTGATGATAATGTTAGGTGACCTCCTCTTCTATTGTTGATTTGCACTCACGTGATCAACAGCCATGTTTTTCAATAAAAGAAAACGTTTTCATAATAATAGAGTTCACTTCCCACAGGATTGGCTTGGGACACCAACATGGCCACTGTTTCTTTCTTTGGGGTCACCAGTGTGATGGCCGTGACGTCATGTGAAAACGGAGACTAAAAAATGTTTGTTTGTAATTTCTAGAGAGGCATTTGTCAGGGACTGAACAATTAAATGAACCAACAGAGGTAATGTATAGATTTAGCCAAGCCTAAAAGCGGAGCTCCCGTTTCTAACCCCAGAAAGCAATATACTGTAGCATATATGGACATAATTATATGCTCCTGCATAAAGTACAAAATTAATCATCATTAATGACTAAGATACAGTTTGCAATGATCAAACACCTCTGAGCTGACAGCAGTAAACAAACAAGCCTTGCAAACAATAACCAACAATATTATTTTAATCAACAAGGAAAACTGAAATTACCGGTACATGTACAGTTATCTCTTTCACAACATTTTCCATTTGACTGATAATCTTTACACCCTCTCTCTTCAGTTTAGAAGAACAGCAAAAATCTTACTAATTAAAAGGTCAAGCTAAAGAGTAGTAAATTTGCTTACTCAACTGCAATTTCACAGTCAAACAAAGTAGCTCACAACTGGACATCCATTTCACACAAAAAGCTTAGAAATGTGATTGGTGAAATATGCCAGAATCTCTGAAAACACAGAATTGCAAACATTTCAGAACTTCTTTGTTTTTTTTAGCGAATTTTACAAAATATGTGAGGCAGCCAGGCATGCATTAAGGAGGAAAACTACCTGAAAATTAGTGTTTTGTCTCTTGCTCTATTTCTCTCAGCTTTACCGTGTTCTTTTATAATTAAAAAATATATTTTATAAGAACATTTTTACCCACCACTGTTATTTGATATGTTAATTTTTACCTCTAATCCTCATCAAACTCCATGAATATGCATGTTCAATATTTTTCTTGTTTTGTAGCCTGCTGCCACAGCTGCTGAGGAGAGAATAGGTATGAATGATAAAACAAATTAATTTGTTACCAGGCAAGGCGTGGATGGTGCAGGGAAAGTAATGCAGTGTTAGTTCAAATCCTGGAGACACACTGATGCCATATGGCCTGAACTTGTGTTGGTTCTTAACCGACCCTCCCTCCCTGCCCTCCCTCCCTCCCTCCCTCCAGGGATTTTCTCTAAGACATTGTGGAAGCTGGATTTCATTTTACAACTTGGTGCATGTATTATCAATATAAATGAATGGTTTCTCCCTTTGTCTACCATCTTATAATTTAAGTTGGGAGGGTTAAGGGATTTTCATTTGCTTGTTCATTTTGGGGTCCTGAGTAGAACAATAATGACTTGTATGGTATCTGTTTAATGCTTTTCTTAGTGTCACAATTTTCAAGTAAGGTGGGGAGTGGAACTTACAAGACAATTTTCGTAAAGGTGCAGGTCTTGGCATTAGAAAGTTCTATAGCATTCTAGAACTGTTCTAGTTAGAAGAGCTAGGGATCGTTTGATATTCTAGAACTTTAGAGATTTTAGAGATTTGAGAACCCCCAAAAGACCTTACATATTCTAGAGCTTTAGAAATCTTAGACTCACAACATGGACCATGGATATTCTAGAACTTTAGAACTTTTAGAGATTTTAGAGGCCCCAAAGCCCCTCAGTCTTTTTAAAATAACTCTAAAATAGAAGATAGCCATAGATGAGGTGACAATATCAAACGATCCCTTTGGGGCTTCCAAAATCTCTAAACGTTCTACAGTTCTAGAATATCCATGGTCCATGTTGTGAGTCTAAGATGGACGTCACTCGTCATTTTGTTTATCCAATCAAGTAAAGATCTTTGGCTGGCTTTTTGTACTGTTTACATCGTTCACACGCGCCCTGAAGGACAGATGATCCATTTTTTTCAAAACACTCTTACCAAATAAAATTGAGCAAAATAACACCTTTTTTGTAGTGGAATAATAAATCTCTTATTCGATGGTTTGTTTAACATATAATACTCGCGGACATTTTTCTCATTGCTCGTATTTTTCCTCGCCCCTGCGGGAAAAATACTTCTCAACTCGCAAAATATCCGTGCGTATTAAATGTTAAACCTTCGAATAAGGTGTATTTATTATTTGGCTAGTGTTTCTGGCCGATATAACGCGCGTTCCGATTGGCTAAGGGCAGCTAGGCACTAGGGCATTATTCTCCAGTAATGCTCATGGGCCGATTATGGATTCTGCAAATTATCTTTTTCTTCTTTCGAACCGTTCTGTTTATAGCCATATAATAAACAACTTAATAACCTCGACCGTTCGGTCGTTACAGCAAAATCTCAGACCTCGGCCTAGCTTCCTCAGTTTGAGATTTGCTGTAACGACCGAACGGTCGAGGTTATTAAGGACGGTGCCTACTATTGTTATTGCGCATACGTTCTGCGCATCTCCAGATACTCGGATTTCCTATCGGTGATGCTTACTAATACAGGGATATTTTTGCGCAGTTTGAAACTACCCGGAGAAAGTAGATCTTAGTAAGTACTCTTGGTATTCAAACAGAGAATTGGGGGTAGCCCTGCATTTCTCAGAGATAATTAAGCTTCAATTTGCGAAAGAATGCCATACATTGCTTTGTATTTTAAAGCTTTTTACAAATATTATTAATGAATTATCTTTGAAAAATGCGTGGTTACCCCCAATTTTCTTTTTGGATTTCAATAACACTTGTTAAGATCTACATTTCCTGCACAATCACACACCGGGGCAAAAATATCTTTAATTAGTAGGCACCGTCCTTAAGTATAGTTAATAGCTAATATGTGGTGTACTTTTCCTGCGATTTGACAGAAAAGACCACGTTATTTTTTAGGCTAAAAGCTCAATATTATTGTTCTTTGCCCAGTAGTAACCGAGTATGGACAGAAAAACCGACACGATGTCGAAGAGAGAGATTTGAAGGAATTTCTTAGATTACAACAAATGGCGAGTGAAGAAGATGAGAATGCAGATGGTTAGTGTCTCGTCATTCTTTTCACTGTAGTCGTTTTCCGTTCGCACTTAGCAGAGGGCTGCGAATTTGTGCAGTTGTCAGCGAGTGGATCGGAATTCTGGTGACATACTGTATATCTGTTGTTTACGAAAGGACGTAATGATTCTCGCACTGTCAGGATAATTTAAGCAATTATTTCTTCTACATGTACACCTGAAAAATTCATGGGGAATGGAACCCATGACCTCTGCCATGTCCGTGCAATGCTCTACCAACTCTCGTTTTGGAGGAGCTCAATTTGTTGCACTCATGTGTGCTCCGGCAGCACTATAATCTGGATCCCGCGGTGTCACGACGGATATGGATCCCCTTTCACGGATTTGGACCCCCCAGAAAATAAGCTTCCTTTTGATTAAGGTAATAAAATTCCTTTGTAAATTGTTTTTAGTTGTAAAAAAACTTTTACTGAAACTCAAGTCTAACTTTGCTCAGTTTCTCCTTATTGAAAATAAGTTCGAGAATTCATGACTGGAAAAGTTTGTCCTTGTAATCAAGTAAACTTCTAACCATGGGTTTTCCAACCAAGTGGTGTTACTTCAGAAAGTGGCACCTGCTTTGTGAAAGCGCCCCTATTCAAACTATCAAATGGAAGGAAGAATGAAACAAAAAAGAAACAAAAGCTTTACGAAATGGCCACAGCTTAAGTCTGACTTTCCTTTTTCTCCTTATTAGAAAACCAACACGACAATTCAACGAGTTCCTAGTGCGTGATTTTCAAATCACGCTTAAAAGCTTCTGTCAGAAAGGAGTTCAAATTCGCATCTACTGTACGAAATACCAGGCTCGAAAGGGTTTTCAGCTGAGGGCGCGCGCGTAAGGCACATGAAACAAAAATAAACAAATACCGCTAATTTCGCTCACCGCTCACGGTGAATTCTTTTCATTTCTGGCATGCTATTTTAGGTTAATTTAAAACGTTTGTCTTTCAAATTGTGAAAAATTCTGTAGGTGAAAAAAAAAGGTTTAGAGACATTTCAAAAAAACTGACCAACAGATTTTGTTGAATTTTAAATATTTTAGAGATTATTTTTAACATTATGTGGTAACGCTGAATGTGAAGCTTTCACCGTCCAATTAAAAAAAAAAGACAATATATCTTGATTTTAAGGCTCAAAGAAATGCCTTATATCGTTACCATGGTAACGTTATTTTGGAGGAAAATGTGATGTGAGAAATCTATGACGGGTACTTAACACGCTTACCAAATTTCGGCGTGATATGATTACCCTAACTGTATCTAAGGACAGAATATGTTTATTTGTT
>OX421455.1:20503172-20505672 GCA_949126865.1 Montipora capitata | reverse complement strand
ATTTACGGTAGGACATAGGAAATACAGCATATCGTAAAAAGATTTACGTTTCATTGAGTGATACTTTCTTAAAATAAATGTTTCCGGTTTCCGGTTTCTGGTTTCTCGTCTCCGGATTCCGGATTCCGGATTCCTGCTTATAGTGGGCTGAGTTGTCGGTGCTCTATTCTGCTCCGAGGGGTTTTTCTCCTGGTACTCCGGTTTTCCCCTCCTCAAAAAACAACCTATTATTTTCTTTTATTTTATTTCTGTACAGTTTTCTCATTTAGTGCCCAAGTGACACTTAAACAAAGTTCGTTGTAACCGTGTGGGAAGTGAACGAAATTATATCCATGAAATGAATCATATATGATCCTGGCATATGAATCAAGTGAAGTTAGGATTCTCGCAGTTCAATATATGATTCATTTCATATATCATTTCGTATGTATCATTGATTCATTCATCTCGGGAACACTTGAATCCACAAATGACCAGCTCCCAACATCAGTGGCTTCGTAACTCAGTTGGTTAGAGCATCGCACCAGTATCGCGAGGTCACGGGTTCAAACCCCGTTGAAATCCTGGATTTTTCAGGCTTCGCTACGCAATTGCTAAAATTGCGTTCACAACTGCCAGGATCATAACTTCACTTGTATAGGAAGTGTTATCATTTTCTGTCTCAAATATAGCTATTTTTCCACTCTGTTTGTATGGGACCAACACTTTACGGTTGAAAATCTCGAGAAATAAGATGTTTTACTGTGAAAGCAACTGCCCATATTTATTTTATTTCCCCCTTTAGATCTCTAAAAGACCCCGTGTTATGTAAATTTCAATTCAATTCAATTTATCTAAAGCGAATGACATCCTCAACCAAAAATGTTTGCTCCTGTTCAACATTGGTCCCTCCCTCCCTCCCTCCCTCCCTCCCTCCCTCCCTAGGCGCCAAAATTCCCCATGTTTCTGTTGACCACAAATCATATCTGAATGGTTATTTTGTGGATAGTTTCTTCACCTCACCTACTACTCTGAAGAAATTATTAATATAGTGTCCTCTCTTAAAAGTAGTAACAGTGAGGGAGTGGACTGTTTTAACATCAATGTGATTAAAACATCTATTGACTTATTGGCATCTGCCCTTTCTCAAATCTGTAACATCTCCTTTTCTACTGGTATTGTGCCTGATAGACTCAAAATCAGTAAGGTAATTCCTGTATTCAAAAGTGAAGACAGCACTAAGTTCACCAATTATAGGCCCATCTCAATTTTACCTTGCTTTTCCAAAATTCTTGACAGTGCCATGTATCATCGTCTTATGAATTATCTTACTTGTCATAACATACTAAATGATCAGCAGTATGGTTTTAGAAAGAAACACTCATTGCAACATTGGAACTTACTAACAAAATATTTGAATCGTTCGAAAAGAATGAACACACTATAGGTATCTTCATCGATCTCAAAAAGGCGTTTGACGCTAATAATCATTCCATCCTCCTAGAGAAGTTAAATTTCTATGGTATACGAGGCACCCCTCTAAACTGGATGCATAGTTACCTCAACTCTCGTTTTCAATATCTTCAAATTGACTCCTTTAAATCCCCACTGCTTCCTATGTTAATTTAAAGTGTATTAGATGTGGTGTTCCCCAGCGTTCTGTACTTGGACCACTATTATTTCTTTTATACATTTACATGTTTAAATTACCTCTCATTTATACTTTTTGCAGATGACACCAATGTTTTCTTTCAGCACAAGAACATCTCGGAACAAATTAATATCGTTAACTATACGAACTTTCCCTATTGGCCACTTGGTTCAAAGCTAACAAACTAACTTTCACGGTACATGTCCGAGAAGACAATTAATCTTGATGGTCTCTCTATCATTATCTATGACAATAGAATAAATATAGTAGAAAACACAAGATTTTTAGGTGTCTTTATCCATCCAAACCTGTCCTTGCAACCACACATCAAAGCGTTTTCTTCCAAAGTTGCTGAATCTATCGGGATCATTACCAAATCTCGTGTATTTTTTTTCTTACAAATATTCTATGCACATTATATAATTCTATAATAATTCCCTACCTACAGTACTGTTCTATGGTTTGGGCCTCTACATATCCCTCTCATCTACAACCTATCCTTCGTTTCCAAAAGAAAGCCCTAAGAGTCATGACTCAATCTCCACCACGTGCACATACCTAGCCTCTATTCAGCACATTAAACATTCTTAATATATTCAATATTTATAAGCACCAAGTCTCTTGTTTCGTTTTCCTTCATATGCGAAAGCCCTTGCCCATTCCTCCCTTGACTCTCTTCAAACTTAATTCTGATTGTCGTCAATATTTTACAAGGCAGAAAGATAACTTACATCTCCATATTCTCATTACGGGTACAGGGTCCCTGAATTTGGCATGATATTCCTCTCTCATTACGCAATAGCCCTTTTGACGGTTAATTTTTTTCATTTGCAATACAATGTAATCTAACGTGGATGCGAGGCAATTTCG
>OX421455.1:20485672-20495672 GCA_949126865.1 Montipora capitata | reverse complement strand
TCCAAATTTAATGCTATTTTTTTTGAGAAAGAACAAGAGCCATAATGACTCTTGGAAAGAATCGAAATTCGTACGGCTGCCGGCCGTAACGTTCAAAGTTACGGATTATGTTACATGTGAAACTTTGAACCAACTGTTTCGTACGAAAAAAAAAAAAACATTTTCTGAGAGGTTTCGTAAACTGTAACCACCAGCATATTAAAATTTTTAGCCGCCTTATCTACTAGAAATACAACAAGCCAGAGTGCCCGGCCGGGCGACCGGGTAATTTTTCTCATTCGCCCGAAACCAAATGTTAGTCGCCTCAGGCGACCGGGCGCCGTTAGAGCACAGCCTTGTTTGATGTTCGCGCCTGGAAGTTTTCCACAATTTTAGATAGGTTTACAAAATGTCCATCCGGAATTGCCTACAAGGAAGTCAGCGTTTTACTTTCTTTTGAATTTAGTTAACTCTCATATTCACAGTGATGGGAAACCTTTTTGAATTATGATATATAAATAAATTGATTTGGGGAAAATTGTGTTTGCAAATTGACGCAAATTGTGCATCGGGACATGCCTTTACCGAAACAGATTGACCCATTACGGAGCGCTTTTGCCTCAGGGTAGAGTTGGTCCGGGAGGGGGGGGGACTCCCATATAAAAAGGGGAGGGATGCTCGTAGGAAATTTTAAATTAAACCCCTAAAGTAGACCAATCTGGGCGTGGCCCAGGCTTTACTTTTTTTTTTTTGACCCCTAAAAGAGACCATATTACAACACAGAGAAATAAAAAATACAGTGACTTTTAATGATGGCAAAGACATTATCATCACACTTTTATATTTCTTCGCATGCAACCCTAAAGGAGACCTTCACGGCTACATATGATTGCGTTTTTTTGGCAGAACGTATGATAAAAACTGATTTACGTACTAACATGACTCGGATCATCTAGCAGTTCATACCAAAAGGGCTTATAAATCTGATGTAAAACCACGAGCAAATAAAGTTGATCTAATACCGACCGTTTTCTAAACGACCTAAGAATGTTCCAAGAGAATAAACTAACTGGCATATCGCCGATGTTTTTAACTGTATTTAAAATACATCATGTTGCCTTTTTTCAGTTTAATAAAGCAAAGGTAAAGCAACCATATTTAACGTCGATAACTCGTAACAGTAATTCAACTGACAAACCTGAGGTCGACAGTGCGCTCATTTTACTTCCCCCTCTCCATCAGTGCTTCGTTTTACGGGTATTTAAAGCTACTTAAGCTACACAGAACGGAAAGAAGTCGAAACAAGGATGTGAGATCTGGGAATCGAACTGAGGACCTCTTGCACCAAGGTCGCGCACTAACCGACTGTGCCATCCTCGCTCCTGTGAATAACTAACTTACAATACACATCGATTATTTACATTTTTCTCGTTTTGAAAACATTTCTTAAATGATGATTGTTCAGAGCTTTTTATTATGATTGAGCCTCCGGATTGTTTTGCCCATCCTTGCTTCCAACCGCGGGCTTTTTGTCTCTGAACAGCTTCCTCAAAATTATGTTTTACACTTCCTCTCCTGTTTTTTTACCGGCTAACTTTTGTGGAAACTAGCTTAAATCTTGTAAACATATCTCGAAGTAAAACGAGAAAATTAGGATTATGTACAATTTTCTCTTTTACTAAACATTACATACAACAAATCTGTCAGTAATTATTCAAAGCACGTGTTAAGAGTGAGCTTCGACATATTGTTCGTGATTCATCTTGATAAATTTTGTTTGTCCTTGTTTTCAGGTTTCTGTCAAGAAAGTAGCCCTCTCATGTCGTCAATCTTACACAAAATTTCGCTTCCCATCGTCTATCATTGTCCTCAAATATTAAAGAAATTCAAGATTATAATTCCACGCCTGTTATTATATGGAATGTCACAGACGACTGAATTAGTTTGTATTATCTACATCCAAAGCGGTATGCTTGCAACCAGAATTTGTCATTCTCACTCGTATCCAGCGGCCGGGAGAAATGAGAAGCTCGCTCAGCAAATGTTTGTTGGTTTGCTTTTTTCTTTTCCGCATTGCTATGGGATTGTTGTGACTTTATGGAACAACGCCCTCTTGTATTAATTCCTTTTCTTTTATCTGCAGCCTTGTATTGCTTTGTTTTGGAGAAAAGAAATAGAAAGCATCCTGCAACGATGTAAATAACGGACAAAGGAGGTCCATTTCCATTCATGTTATCACTGGATTTAAGTGCCGTCGTGTTTCTTGTCTCGCGTGAAGGCTTTAGTAAACAAGTGACTAGCACAGTCGAACGAAACCACGGCCCCGTATTTTTCGCTAAGGGATCACAACTCGGGATTGAGCGAGGTTCAAAATCCTATGGCTCTTTGGCTGTGTTGGAGCTCGTTTATATTGTCACGTTTCAGTCTTAATTCAGTCAGATTTAAAGATGAATGGAGATCAAGATGTTTGTATTCATGGGATGATTTGTATTGACATGTGACCATATTTAATTGTCACGTCTCGTCAAGTAAATGGACCAACAGTGGCTGCTGGCCAACTCTTGATTTCCATGAAAACTGGATGAATATTTGTCTGCTTCAGCACTTCCGGTCACGAACAAAGCCAAAACAATGAAAAATTGAAAGCCAGTCGAAACGAAAAGTGTCCTAACGAGAGGCATGTTAAATCTTTGGGAGAAGTTTTCCTTTTGGCCAGACCGTAAAATCATGTATGATTGTACTGTGTAAGATTTAAACACCTTCAAACTTCGACGAAATGTCAAAAACGTTCGTTCTACTGTCTTGCCAAGAAAATGTGATTAACGAATAGCAACGGTCTCGTGTTACGACAACTCGAAAGACGTGTTTGACGCTGGCGAGCATCCCGCCTTCCGACTGTCCTAATGGCTTTTGTTCTGGAGTTTTCTATTATTGTTTGGCACTGAAGGGTGTTTTGATATAGAAAATGTATTTGAACTGCATGCGGAAATAGAAAAACGTGAGAGATCAAGGCAAAAGTTATACCAAGAAACCCGGGAAGAAAGAATGATTATCGCATTAACAAAGTGTGAAACTTTATCGTTTGGACTAGTTGTGGACTCTTTTTGAGTGACTTTGAAATTATATGCTATACCTGATGAGAGGTTTCTAAACAGTGAGTATCAATATGCTCAATATCATTAGTACAATATCATTGGACCCCCCGACGGGAATTAAAAGAGCCCTTTCTCGCATGTTACGATACTCGGTGCCTTATATTCAGTAAAACAACGCTTCAATAGGGTGTTTACATCGTTTTTCAGGTAAACAATACTAATAGTGCTAACCAAGTGCTAGATTATTTAATTCAGAATGGGCTCAAAGTGTCATTGTTGTCAGTTCATTGTTAAGTTTCACTGCCAAGAACTTGACATGCTGCTTACAGTTTATGTTAAGCTTGAAAGGCGATTCAGACGACCCGAATCGAGTGCACAAATCGTTGCTGACCTCACAGGGCAGTTTCCTATTTCTGTCTTTAATATTTGATTCTCTGTTTTTTACCGTTCCTAGGCCTCGAAAATCTCTTCCTATCTGACATTTTACAAAATCATAGAACTAGCATAGCAATAGTTAACCCTGCAGCTGCGAGGAAAAGAGCGGGACTGGAGAAAGTATAAGAAGAGATGAAATCAACGAGAAAATACGGGAATCAGAGAAAAGGAAAGACAAAAATACTAAACAATAAAAAACGATTTCAAGGAAGAAGGAAAAAACCGACAAGAAGGGAAAGGCATCACGCCATGGATATGCTCCGGAAAGAGTCGGCGGGGATCATGTTACAGTGGGAACTAGTGAGGACGACCTCCACCCTTGCTTCATCTGTACCAACTACAACAGAAATCGTAGAAAAACGTAGACAGGTGTGTCATTTTTGTCTCCGGCTTCATCATGTCGTGTTAAACGCCCTGGCAGAATTCCCCGTCGCATAGAGAGCTCTAGCCTTCACCCTGTGGGTAGCCTGCGAACGCAGACGTATTTCCGGCCAACATCTGCTTTCGCAAACCTTGAGAGATATTCAAAGTTTTTGAGACCTTGAGTTTTCCCAATTACCAATCGGGATCTTCTGTCATGTGCATCAGCTGGTTGGCGAGCACGATCAGAGTAAAGTGAGCATGAAAAAGCGTTGAAGAGCTTTACGCAGAAGACATGCCCTGAATTTGGATGTTGTCCTTTCAACGATTGGCGGGTAGATTTGGCTAGCAACTCGTTACGAGACGTGGTTTTCGTTTTGCAGCAAGATGTTGAAGCAAGGGCGTATTCGTGAAAGGCAGAAGAGAAAAGAAGAGAAACAAAACATGGTCGCAACAGTTATACGAACATGTTGGGCCCCTCGATGAGGCGGAGGAGAGACAACGTCATTAGCACCATAAGACACCACACCTGCAAGAGTACGGTGTTGGAGTCATCAAAGGGAAAACATGTTCAGAGTAGCAGACACACGACGTCTATGCGAGGTCAACCTCAACGGTAGAGTCCATCGAACAAAGCGTACTCGATCGAACCAAGACAGAAAAAACAAAAAAAAAAGGACCTGACACAAGTCACTCCACACAAGTTTCGTGTCATTCAAGTGGCATCTCTGTAGACGTCCCATTTCTTTGTAGATAGCAGCCTATCATTCTGCTTTATCTCTGCCTTCACCCAAAGACCCATCACCCGTCGTCCTCCGTTGCATCAGGGCCAACTTATTTATTGCAACAACCGCTGACCTTTCACTCACAGACTTCATCTGTGAAACCAAGAACTTTGAACGGTTGTAGGTTCGGCCTCATACCAAGACCCTCTCGATTTGGGAATACCCTAAATCCACAAGGGTTGCTTAACGTCGCAGAAGGTCACGTAACGATGATCCTCGTCTCAATTTGGTCCATGGAGTATCAGGTAAGGGCAGGAGCCCAGGTAAGGGTCATTCAAGGTAGAGGATTTATAAAAAAACGATTCCTCACGTCTATTGAGGGTGCAGGGATGGCGTAGTGGTGGGAGCACTCGCCTCCCACCAATGCGGCCCAGGTTCGATTCCCAGACTCGGCGTCATATGTGGGTTGACTTTATTGGTTCTCTATTCTGCACCGAGAGGTTTTTCTCCGGGTACTCCGGGGTACTTACCATTTACACGGGAAAACCGGAAATTCCCGTTGGAAGATCAAATGGTTCGCGCCATTTCGTTTAGGAAGCTTCAGAAAATTTGGGCTTTGATTTGTGGTGATGCTATTTTTCTGCTCTTTTAAGTCTCTCTAGCTGACGTGGATAGAGTTTTTGGCGATTCCCTCTCCCGCAATGTCGCATTTAAGTGTTTAATGTTTATGCGTGAAATTTCCAACCGGATGGTTCTTGTAAATGGTAAGCACCCCCGGTTTTCCCCTCTCCTCAAAAACCAACAGTTGACTTGATTTCCGTTAATTGTTAATTTCAGTTTACAATGTCCCTAATTAGTGCTGCAGCACTAGAACGACTAGACGCTTAATTGAAATTCCTTTCCTTTCCTTATTCCTTAACTCGGACCACGGGTCAGTGGCTGGCAACAGAACAAGACGAAGACAGGCACCAGGCTGCAGCCGCCGAGTGGTAGTATATTCATAAATGACAACTTGCTGTTGGCAATGACCCCACCACATGCAGCATTTTGAATTTCATGAGGACCCCATCGTCCATCAACAAAGGGCCAGACTTGACGTCCAGTTGTTTGTGTCCCCACTAAGTGGAAGCCTTCCTTCCCAGACAACACTTGCCCGACACCGTGTTTCAAGGACTCTGCGATACCCTGGACGATCTGATGGGTACCGAAGACATCGACGACCACGACTAGGTTAACCTGTCACTAGCCTCTAATCGTTTGTCAAATGCCTACCACAGATTTGGACTCACGGCCAAAGAATGGCGCTCCAACAAGCAAGACGCAGAGCAACTGCCCAGGAATCTGATGAAGATGCTCAATTCCAACATACACTTCCAGACTCGTTCAACTTGTTGTTCAACCACATGCCCCGGTAGGCACTGGGAAAGAATTGTTGGCGCTGGGCAATCAGTTATCCACGAAGCATGCAGTTCGTGGTCCAGATTCCCAAGGACGATGAGCAGCTGGACTTTTCGCAGCATCCATCCATAAGCCACCGACGACTCCCAATCTCACTTGGCCTTCACACCAGCCTCTACGATTACATGGTTAGCCGGCCTTCTAATTGCTGGCACGAGCCCGTTACGTCATAGATAATGGATGTCAGAATGTGGTGATAACATCAGTGACACACTCTCCTCTATCCCTCCTTACTGCGCTGTGTTTTTTCTTACAAATTTGGACAGCATCCATGATCCCTTCCTTACTGAATAGGTGCACGCCAACATGGAGTCTCTTTGTGAAATGTAACAAGCTAGAAACCACAAGGCTTACTACCTAAGAGGCAGCTTTAACCCTTTCATTCCCAAGATCGAAACGTTCATTCTCCTAACTAGTACCTTAGATTTCTTTGTCAGAAAGTCATGATAATAACCTTGATTCTCAATATCTGTCTGTCTGACTGACATTTAATTGAATTGTGACGAGAATTTACATGCTGGTCACTCCAGGGCGTCCTCGTTTTAGACCGATCGGCGAAATGGTTCGTATAATGTTTAATTTAAAGGTTTTGACCTCTATTCGAGTGGCATGCCTGACTATGCGCAGGCTAAACACTGCTGTAATTACTGCAGCAGGAAAATGTCTCAAAGAAGGAAATATGTAGTGAGATAAACAACAACAATGTTCATTTGACGTGGTGTACTCGCAAAGTTTTTCTACGTACTACGCAACAAGATGAAAAACCCTTTTTTATTGAAGGCATATGTAATTTTCGTATTTCAATGATGAAAGATGTTGTGGAGTTCAACCGACTCTAAAATCTTGTGTTGATGTAGTAAGTCAGTAAGGTCTCTCCAAATTCCTTGCAAGCTCTTCTAGTCTATTATTGGCTTGTACAGTCAACTTGTGTTTTGCTCCTAATTGTGATCTGTAAGCTAACAAGGGAAAACAGTTACTGGAGTCAGAAGCAAACCCAAAGACAATAAAGTCAAGAATTAACTAGTTATATTACCAGGGCATGTTCTGAAAACAAACACGCTTACCAACTCATTATCATGCATCTTATGCACGAAAGGATTAAAATCATGGAAACGAAAATCGGAGAATTGTTCAAACAAGGAGCAATGCATAATTTAAGTGTCAGTTAAGGTGGCTCCCTAGAGTATTTGCGGATACCCTCACTACAGGGCACGAGTTGCAAACGGAAACCTAATTAATTTCTCTCTCAAAGTTTTCCCTGTAGAGACCTGCCAATAAGGGTACCGATATAATAAGGCTTATTTTTTGGGTGTCAATTTTTGGATTATGGCCGTTAACATGGCAACATCACATCTTATGACTGGCAGATATATTCCTATTTTTGACCTAAATTCCAATATTTATACTTTCCTTAGGTGATTTTTTTTTTATTCTTTGCCACATTATGGAAATATTATTGCCTGACATTTTGAAGTGCTAAAAAGTCAATGTCGTTCAGACGGTTTTCCAAATATTCTGTACTTTGTCATTTTTCTAAATATATTCAATTAGCTCTGACATATTTTAACAAATATAGGGTATTTAATAGAAACTGCACGTGGTTAGAACTGAGCCCATTTTCAAAAACATTTACCGAAGAGAACGCGAGAAAATTAAGAAATTAAGTTTACAGATTTGGTAACACAGACGTCACAAAAATCAGAAAAACACTCGCAATTCAGGCCATACTAATGCCGAGCTAGTGCGCGGCCCTATAAAAACTCTAGGGTGCCTCCTTAATGCCACAGTTATTCAAATGTCAGTTGGATCGCAAAATTTTCAAGAATGGAAGAACAAAGTTAATTCTGGCCCTTGAAATGCAAAATAAGCATTTGGCAAAAAAACTAAAGTTTGCGATCTTGACTGACAATGTCATGACCATGTTTCAATTTCACCAACCTTGAGCTGTTCTAAATAAAATGGGGTATGCCTCCTCCTGTATACTGACCAATAATGGCCGTGGAAGCTAGGAACAGCAAAGAAAAGAAATTGAAAAGCAGTCAACAAACTTTTGCAACCAGTAGATGGTTTTTAAACGCCTTCCCGAAATAGGGCAGATTCCAAGTGGCTAAGGCTTTACTCAGGAGCTTTAAATGTAAAACGTAATACATATGCCAAAGATGTTTCTTGTGGTATGCAACGAGGCCTTAAAGTGCCCATCACCTCAACACACTTTTCCACTTTTATTCTCCGATATCATCCAAAAAGCATCGTGTTATTTTTAGAACCATTTGAATGAAATTTCACTTTTTTTTCTTTGAAGGACGGGAAAAAGTACCGAGCAATGAAGGGGAATGGGTTCCATACCGGCTTGACGTCACAAATTAATTTGCATCGCTATTTTTAAAGAACTATCTCAATGCAAAGCAGTCCGTGACGTCAACCCGGTATGGAACCCATTCCCGTTCATTGCTCGCTTTTGGATCAAAGAATGATCACTTTTCCCGTCCTTCGAAGCCAATAAAAAAGTGAAATTTCAATCAAAAGGTTCTAATAACAACACGATGTATTTGGGACGATTTCGGAGAACAATGAAATAAAGTGGAAAAGTGTGTTGAGGTGATAAGCACTTTAAACCCTAACCAGTGTAAAGAATATACTTCAACAAACTCTTCGTATCATTTTACCTCTGTTTTAATGCGGTCAGCGGTTCTATCCATCAATTCTTGGTGCTTGGCGTCCTAGAAAAATAATTCAGTTTTTGTGACAGGGCGCACTCAGAACTTTTGTTCGGTTCCAACGAAATATTAAATTTTGCGTACCGACGCTCGGGATACGAGATTTATTGTTCCTGACCAACATCCCTGATGCGTGAAAATACCCATTCATTTAGTGTGTATTGAATTTTCTTTAAAATCAATATTGACCGAGGATTTCATCTTGGTTGCAACGGTATCAAACCCTCAAGTACGCTGTTGTTGAGGCTGTTATTTAGCAGTTCGGTCGCCTCGATCTTAAGCGTTGCTCTAAAACAGGGGTTCGGACTCGAGAGCGGGAGCCCTGTGAAGGTCCAGAGGTTACAGAAATTCTGAACTTACTGGAATATGTCGGGATCAACGGTATGGGCACTCTGAAAGATTCCAGCAGAGGAGGACTACTGAGGTGTAGGCAGCCGAGCCGCGGTTGGCTCAGTTGGTTGAGCATCGGACTACCGTGCGGGAGGTTGCAGATTCGTATCCCGTCCGGACCACTCAGGGTCTTAAAATAACTGAGGAGCAACTGCTGCCTTTGTCTCCCTCGCCGTGAGAGACCTCTGCTAGCAGGGAAGCCTGTTACATGCTCGATACGCGAAACCGGTTAACTGCGGAACGCCCATAGAGTTTAAAGCTTCAGGCATTTCCATATCACAAGACGTTATATGACTTTTCTAAAGTGACGTGATCACACCAAGTAAAACAAACTTTCCCTGTATGTTAGCATATTGAAAAACAAAATGCGAAGGAATGAAATTCCGTCAATGACAAATAATTTTCTTTTAATTTCCAACAGCGACGCGAATATTGATTAAACCTCGATAGGGGAGATTTTAAAATTCAGACAAGCGACACGGGACTCCCCACCACTCCATCCTGGCAGAGCCTCATTTATGGCTGTCTTAAGGCCGGTTTACACAGTGCGACTTGTCAGCCCGATTGTTGGCGGCGGCTTTGAAAAAAATCGGGCCGACAAGTCGTACCGTGTAAACCGGCCTTTAGGCTTTTTGTGGTATCACGACAAGCCAGCCACATGTGACTGGAACTCATGTCCTCTTTGCTCTTTGAGCTTCCTACACAAGTTATGAGCAATGTTTTTAAGATGGGATCTCCAATTATCCAGGAAGACTTGAAAGTCTGACCATTTGTGCATGAGATTACAAAGGCAGCAGTTTCTCTTTCGTTGTTTAAGGACTCTGAGTGTTCGACTTGCGAG
>OX421455.1:20460672-20480672 GCA_949126865.1 Montipora capitata | reverse complement strand
CTCAGTGTTGTTTTCCTGAAACAATCAAGTAACAGGCATGAGATAATACCCCTTTTTAATGTCCGAGTCCTTATTACTAATCATGTGAGGTCCTATACACGCCCCGCCAGTCCGGTTTTTTTATACATCCACTTACAACTGAATTTGCAGCTTCAGGAGATCATCAGATCCAGTTGTCTCCTGCGGAGCAGTTTGTACCTTCAAGTGGAACAATTGTACAAGAATTTGTGTTAGCTGTTTCGACAGCTTGTAGGTCCACATCAGCCTTACTGGCTGCCAAACTTTGTAACTTTGCATTACTAAATAAGATGATGACGATGATCTGCAAAAGCTTATCCCACAAATGCGTACAAAGCCTTGAATATTGACAGCCTTCTCTCATCTGGCAGCGTTGGCTGATTTCGCGTATTTACAAAGCTGAAGACTCGTTCTTAAGTTGTCGCCGCTTGGACAAAAGAGCAACTTGGAATTTTTATTAGCTTTGAGGTACTATTGATAGGCCCGTCCAAACATCTCTAGAAACATTTTACTTAATACCTTATCAAGAACACTGGAAGTCGTGTGGCTGAGATCTTCTGACGCGTGAAGACAGGATGCATTATCTCTAGTAAGCAAGTAATAAATATCAGCAATTACAAGAAAGATTTGCAAAGATAAGTCAATGTTAGAGTAAATTAAACTGAGCATGTATCATGTGCCGTTTTGAGAAGCCTACTTGTTTGCTAGTGTGAACAAAACAACTTCAAGTTTAATATTGACTATGTGTTGACGGTATCCTGGCCGGCTTGGAGAAGTGTGGTGTAATTGCACACACTGAGACATGATAAGGTTGAACCACTTACGTCTTTTTGTCATCAACAACGTCGTCGAAAGCGGCCTTGGTCTCCCTTGTACGACAAATAAAAGACTTGTAGGTGGGAGAAGTGCCATTGGCACTTACGCTACGGAGACTTGGTTCAATTGTATCGTCCGTATCCGTAAAGCCAGATGAAAAACTTTTGTTTGCTTTCAATATAGAAGAATTTTGTTGTGTCATCTCTGTGTGCTTCAGAGTTTAACGATCCTCTGGTGAACACTCTAAACCTTGCTTTCCCAATTCTCCACCTCGCTTAAAGACAAAAATAGGTATTTATGACGCATAAATGCGCGCGCGCCAAGTTTCTTTTCTTTTTGTGCGCGAGTTTAGAGTATGTGCGGCAGGTTACCCAGTACAACAATGCGCTTAAGTCGTTTGCATGGCCTTTAAATGCCATATTTTTAAGAAGTCGAGCTGATTCAGCTTTACACTGTAAACGAACAAAACTGTCGTGCTGTTATTCAATGTTTACAGGAGAAAGTTGATTACACTGTAAATTGTGACGTCTACAAATTGTGTCGGAAAGCCCTTGCGAAAGAACAACATTTACTGTTTTAGTTTTACATCACTCAAAGGCTGAAATCTGAACAAACCGACTGGCAGGAAATAGAAATGAGTTCTGCTTTTCATGTGAGCTAATCGATTATAAATCTGGCATTGCATAGCACTCTTTGACTGCTTGCCAATGAGTTATGCATGAAAATTAAATAAAAGACTTATGAGAGCCGGATAGAAATGAAATTGAGAAATGATCCTGTAAACGCACTCAATTTTAGTATTTGTCTGCACAAAATTCAGGCGGCTTGGACGAGATTCCAACCCATGACATATATGATACAGGTTCAATGGAAATGTTTCGAGGAATCATGTAAGAGTTAGACGAACCTCTTTCAGTGTAAGCGCCTTTATTCTTGAAGACATACCGTTGTCACCGTTGAGGCTTTTGATATAAAACAAAAGCCTAACACTCAAGAAAGCACCTTTTTTTATTAGGTGGGCTCTCTTGGAGAAATTTACCGTTGAGAATTTTGTACTAATTGGCCAAAAAGTTGCCCGCGATGTTCGGTCTTGCAGTTCTAAGGGAAGTACTTTATACGCCGCATCCTCAATTTAACCGACTTAAGAACTGCATCTGTTTATTTTTAGTTTTGTCAAACTCGCATCTCTTCCGTGCGTGTCTTCTCTTGAGAAGTGGCTGTTTGCGGAAATATCAGAAAACTGTGGAATAAAATTTGAAATAATTGAGTTCTCAAGCTATCTCAAGCTTCAAAGGAAGTGGACCGGGAAGATGTCTTTGACTCACGCAGAGAGTTATTCATGTCCAAAATATTGACATTTTTTGAGGGTTCAGTAAAAGACAGCTTTTATTTGAGCCTAATCTCTTAACAAGCTAATTATCTTAGGCTTTCAGAGGAGCGCCGATTGTTACTTGGAGTTTAAATGTCGTTTCTGAAGTGAAACTCCTTGTAAGGAGGGCATTTTTGGAGTCATGTTTGTTGGTTACTATGACAACTTGGAAACAGCTGGTTGGCAAACACGCTCTTCTTAACGGCAGAAAGGAAAGGAAAGGAACTTTATTTAAGTGTCTTTATTCTTTATTTAAGTCGTTTCTTACGCTGGAGCACTAATTGGGGACACTGTAAACTGAAAGCAAATGTTGGTTTTTGAGGAGAGGGGAAACCGGAGTACTCGGAGTAAACCTCTCGGTGCACAGTGGAGAACCAATTGTGACAAGTTATAGCACAGGCAGCCCAAGCTCAAAATGTTAGGAGTTCAGTGTAACGTGACATATGCTATATTACATAACTACGCGAAACGTGACTCCCGCCTTACAGCATATTGAGGTATTGTGTTACAACGGTTTGAATTTGTAAAGGTTTGTATGGGAAGGCAACGGCTTTGTTGGAAAAGTCAATTATTCTTATATTTTGTGAATAAAATCTACTTACCCTGTTGCCGTGTTGTATTCTTTGTTGTTTGCCAGCTTCGCAGGCCGATCTAACGCGATTTCGGCGACTTATCGTTTTGTGGGTTTCCACTGCTAAAAGAAAGACCACAAAACGATAAGTCGCCGAAATCGCGTTAGATCGGCCTGCGAAGCTGGCAAACAACAAAGAATACAACACGGCAACAGGGTAAGTAGATTTTATTCACAAAATATAAGAATAATTGACTTTTCCAGCAAAGCCGTTGCCTTCCCACACAAACCTTTACAAATTCAAACCGTTGTAACACAATACCTCCATATGCTGTAAGGCGGGAGTCACGTTTCGCGTAGTTATGTAATCTAGCATATGTCAGGTTACACTGAACTCCTAACATTTTGAGCTTGGGCTTCCTGTGGTTATAGGATAGCTCCGAGGAGCTAGATTGGAATATCCGTTGATCACACAACAACAACGTTAACACCTGGGTGTTCATTAAAGGCATTACAATAATTTATTTTCCATATTCACATTGATGGTGTTCATGTGCTGTCGAAATGCAGAAGAAAATTATTCAAAAGAAAAGGGGGAAATAGTACCCTTACAGTGAATGTTTGGATCTAAGCCAGTGTTGTCTGGAGTCATTTTACACAGAATATTGGCCAAACACAAACGTAACCTAATAACTCGAAAGAAATCGACATCCTGTGTTATGAAACCAGTTTTCTTGAATGACCTCTCAGGTCGTTCATCCTCGGCTATCCTCCTTGTAAAATGCTCAGTAGTTATCCTCAGTTGATTCCAGTTCCATCCCTGCAAATAAAATTGCTAGATGTTTCATTTATTAGCGAATGGATATCCACAAGTGTCCCTCTTGATATCCAAGTTTTATTCCCGACTCTTGACACTGAGCGTGGTAGATACAGCCAAAATTGATGTTTGTATTTGAGAAACCTTTCCACAATTTACATAAAGGCAAGGAACTTTATTTAAGTGTCTAGTCGTTCTAGCGCTGTAGCGCTAATTGGGGACACTGTAAACTGAAATTAACAATGAAAGTAAATCAAGTGAAATGTTGGTTTTTGAGGAGAGGGGAAACCGGAGTACCCGGAGAAAACCTCTCGCTGCAGAGTAGAGAACCAACAAACTCAACCCACATATGACGCCGAGTCCGGGAAACGAACCCGGGCCACATTGGTGGGAGGCGAGTGCTCTCACCACTGCGCCATCCCTGCACCCCAAAATACCTTTTATACGATTACTGCTCTTGTATGTTTTGGCAGATGGCTCACTCTCGTGCTATGCAATACACACATCGGGAAGATGGGCAGTTATAACCGGAAGCGAACGAGTCAAACTGGCTAGCTAATGCTCGATGTTTGCCATTTTGAGCGGTGCAAATAAACAATTGTACTACTTTGTATATGATTTAGTTCGTAAATACTTGAACGGTCTAAGGCAAAGGTTAGCCGAAACGTAACTTTATTACGAGGCAATACCCTTGATCGACCTTTCCGCCTTATTTGAAAAACGCCAGTTGGATCATAACAGTCAAAACTCAAAGATTGTTTTCCCCCTTGAAGGTAAAGCTTTTGGCGTTGCAGCGAAAAAAATGCCGGTTATCAAAACTTTAACAGATTGTGTGTAAATAGGATTAATATGGAAGAAAGAGAAAATGATGGTTTCAAGTTCGTCTGCAAGAATACATGAGAATAGAATGTGAACAGGCCCAAAGCAGGCCTTTGCCTTGCTACACAAAGTTTTCGACTTTTACTCATCACGCGTGGTTATAATGATTCAAGATACGCTTACATTGTTTCTAAAAACAGAATTTGTCATTGTTTTGTTTCAACCCGCCGAAAAAAGAACGAGACACTCGTGAAATGCACGAGCCAGTTTCATTTGGCTTGTCACAAGACCTTCAACGATTCCCGCCAAGACTCAGTGTGATGTCATATATCAGACATTGAACCTTTATTTTGAGAGGGATGGTGTAGACAGTATTTTGTTTCTGCTTCTATTGATCTTCTGTGAAACAAAAATCTTGGTCTTTTGAAAGATTGGAGTAATATATACTCATCTTCTCTCCCTGATAAAGGAGATTTTATTCTGGATTATCTATTTTGTTAGGTGAAATTCCGTTTCTGCCGTTCTTGAACTTAGGGTACTCCACATAAGGTTTTTTGGGTCATGACGTCATGACATGAATGTCTGTGTTTTGGTTCAAAGGTCGCTGTGGTTACTAATAAAAGTGGACACAGTTTATTTGCATATCAGTTACGAGTGGCGGCGGGTCTTGAGAAGGAAGCTAGTATGACGCGTATCATGAAAGTTCTCCTGGTTTTCCTTTTTTTCATCGGAGGATGTTTTCCAATTGTGATCCGTAAAAAAAAGATAAGATGTCAGAGGAAAGGCCATTCATGTTCTTGTACAGATTACCAGACGTCAAGTCAGGAATCCATCGATTCGATCGATAGTTTGTCCGTAGTGGAACCGACCACATGGCAGATGCCTTCTAAAGGAAGAAAGCGAACTCGCACAATATCCGGTGCGTCAAATTTTTCTGGAACATCCACCATGTCTACATTGAGTGAGAAAGACAGAATGTGGCTGCAAGCGTTTCGTTTCGCTGGTAGATGAGGATTACTGCGAGACCAAGCTCCATTATTCTTTGGTGCGTAACAGAAAGTGAAACGGCGCGGAAATCGAAATACGAGACAGTAAAAAAACCCTTGGAAGCCAACTGTTAATTTTAAACGCAAGTAAACAGCTGAACTGAACTTTTTTTCTCTTACAAGAACTGGCCATTATTGTGGCATGGGATCGTCGATCGGATTCTTAGAAATTAAGAAGATGAAGAATGTTTAGCGTACGTGTACGGAAATTTGTAGAATATTGCAGATTGTTTACGATTATCGTTCAGTGCGTGAATGAACGCGTTTTATGTGTACATAAATGCACCCAAGCTTTATGATTTAGAAGTTAGTTTTGGTGCGCAAGACTTGAATTGTAGAAAGTTGTAGGACATATTGACGAATTGTTTCGTCGGAGACATGGTTTGATGTAGGTGGTGTCTACCGTCTTATGAAATATTCAGTGGGTATTGCCATCAGTCGACCGATCGATCCATTGCAATATCGCTTGGCAGTTTTTTTGTCGTTCGAATGAACAAAAGATATTGTATTGTAAGTATTTATTCTCGTTGAATTCTGTTGTAAAATTTGTAAAATTATGGAAAGCTATGTATACAGCCTGAAATTTAATCTGGCAAAAATGTGAAATATATATTGTATAAGAGTTTATTATTAAAATGTCTGGCGTTCTGAACATTTCTTTCGTTGTTGCGTCGCGGTTCGTCTTTTGTCATGCACTTTACGACAATACCTGTGTTTTCATGCTCGCTGTTTCAAATTGCCCCGTGATTCCTTGTAGTGGGTTTATACTTTTTGTTTGTATTTTTACCGGTTACGCCATGATCCTGTGAGTATCATGTGACGGAACACATAATTTATTGATCACTGTTCTTCGTCATTTATTAATCAATGAAAAAATTTCCCGCGTTTACGTTTTGTTTGTTAAATACCTCAAAGCAATGAATATTTACTCTCAACACTTTGCCCGTACCTTCTGTGTTTTTTCTTCCTCATGAAACCTGTCCTCATGAAAGAAATGTACCTGAAGGAAACATTAAATTGTTGATCTGGCAAAATAATGTTCTTTGAGCCGGGTTGGAAAAAGACACGAACATGTGTAATTCACGAACATATTGTTTGCTTGCCGCGAGGGCTTGGAACCAGGTAATCTAACAGTATGGCTGCTGACTCGATCAAAGCATCCTCGTTTACAGAAAGGAAAAATTGTGTGGAAAACATGCTATTACGGGTTGCAAGTAGCGATGCTGTCGTTAAAAGCCAGCAAAGAGGGGAACCTGATTTGACAGCTGCTGAAAAAGTTTCTATTTTGCAGAAAATTTTAGATAAAAGCCCTGGATCATTTCTGATGCGATTTGGGAATTACCTTGTAGAGGACGATCTCGGGAATTTTGACCACTTAATTGCAGATTATGAGATAGCCTTTCGGGTAAAAGAAGTGGAAAAAGCTCTTGACACGAAAAAGAAAAAGGTGGGGGTCCGAAATAGACGCTTTGAATGCCTTCAAAGATTAATGAAGAATAGTGATTATTTCAGCGAGGAGCAAATGCGAAAACGATCTCCTCTACTATATGAACAGTATATTGGACAGTATTTGAGCGAGGAAGAGAAATTTGAAAGAGACAAAGCTGAAATGCGCCATGACCCCAGCCTGTCAGAACTTTTAATGAGCAGACAGGAGAAACAAATGGATGAATGGTTACTTGAATACCAGAGGGACCAGGAGAACTGTACTGAAGAGGAAAGTGAATCTGGCAGCGATACTCCAGAAGAGGAAGGTGATTGTTACATACAGTAGTTATGTAAATGTTATGTATAAGGATCACTTTACCTGACTTCAGTCACATGTGATCCTGCAAATTATACTGTCCCCCCCCCCTCCCGTTGATAGTGGGTACCAGCTAGTCCTTTAACTACCTATTGGTCAAACCCTCATTGATTTTGACCTTGTGAAGTACTTATCCACCTTTTGAACAACGCCAAACGTCAAAAACAACTATTGAACTTCATAAGAAGCACTTGAACAGGAATCCATACTCATTTTTTATCGAAGTCGTCAGCCAGGCAAGTACGTCTTATGATATACTTGCCCGGACAACTTTGGGTTGCCCAGGCAAAAATGCGGAAATATAGACTGGATGGTCGATAAAATTACTTGTAACTTGAGCATTCGCGATTTATTTTACACTCTCGTCAGAAATTATGAATTTTGACTCTGGAGTATTTTGTTATTTGCACTGTGGGAACCCAATTTACAGTGGCCCATATTTGCTATGGTTAAACGTACATGAAGGTAGCTTACAAAGTTATGATTCAACGACCCAAAGTTTTGACGCTCCTGTCTAGTGTCTTCCTTTAATATGCTACCAAGATTTTGTGTTTTTCCTGTTTGTAAGCAGCAGGTTCTGCTCCACTTGTTTTCCTTTCTGCCGGAGGTGGTGAAACATCTTGTAACTAAGTTAAACGCCACATTATGAGCTCAGCTAAACGACTTGCCAACAACCATGCCATCCCATGCCATCGGTGAGAGACTCTGTGAGATACATGAAAATTGAGCCTGCAATCGTTTCATGGAAAGTACCACATGGTCAAAGATTGCGCCCAAACTTGAGATTTCATTGCTGAGGAAAGCTGCATGTTTATTCCTTATTTTCTGGAAGTTTCCATTAAAGAAAAAGCGATCAGAACAAAAGTACATAATTTCTATATTATAACATTCGATGGCATTCATGAAAAGACATTTATTAAAACTTCACTGGTCTAATGGATGACCTTTGGAGTTATTATACTCGTCTGGACGGGTTCTTCGTCGTCTGAGATGACCGGATGACTGCGAATGTGGATCCCTGCTTGAAAGTACTGGTGAAATGAAACTGATGATGGATTTTTACCTGTGTTTGCACAATTTCTATGAACTTTGAAATTTAATTTTCCTTGTTCCCATGGGAAATTGTTTTCGGTGTTATTCCAGGCAATAATTTATATCTTTAGCTTTAAGAAAATGTAAAAAGGACTGTAAAATACTTAAAATTATGCTGGTACCAGATTTTTGTCCACTAAAAACTGAAATTGCTCAATTTTCCATTGGATTTAGTCTTCACCCTTCCCCTGGGCCACCGGAGAGTGAGACTTATAGATCTTACTTTGGCTAACGACAGACTATTTTACTCGCCAGGGGGGACACTTTAGATGTGAATGAGTTAATTGACAATTATTCTACCAGGACGCACTGGATATGAAGTGACAGACAACCAACGAGGCGCATAGCACTGAGTTAGTTATAATCATTTTATATTCAGCAAGCCTGAGTAGAATACCTAATTGTTTTACGAAAAACTCCAGGATCAACAACTCTTCCATGTTGATTTTATTTGGCACAAAATGGTAACATGGCCTTGGTCAATTCCGATCCAAAATGGCTTTTTTCCCAGAGCTGCAAAAGTGTTTTCAGCTTGCTTTATTGCTGATGCATTCCTTGACCATATATTTAGGTACAGCAGGTATACATGTATGAACTGATAACCTGTGTCCGGCGAGCCAATGAAAATGGTGGAAATCTGATATCTGTAGTTCAGTTTTTAATAACTAGAATTAGCCTCCTTCTTGTTCTCAACAATGCTGTACAGGGCCACATAAATTTAGATTAGTTGAGTGATATGAGTAATAAGCAGTGCTACTGCTGAGTTTAAAGAAAATCCACAAGTGTTCCAGATGAGAAAAGAAAAACTTAACATCCAGTCAGCAAGCTTGCAGAACCAATTTCCAGTTGACATCTTGTTAAGGATGTCCAACAGTGGAATTGGTTCTTATCAAAATTAGTTGTTGTTGTTTTTCCCTTTTTAGTTGAGACAGGAAGCCCTCTCAAGGGTTGTCCGACAGAACAAGAAAAACTCATGCTACATGAAGAATTTCTAAGTGTGATGCAGGACAAATTCATACGTGGTGAAGAACAGGAGTTTGATTATAGCACTGTGGATGCTAACACTGAGTATGATGACCTGAAAATACGAGAGAGAGATGAGGAGGAACAGTACTTTGACAGTGAAGACTAAAGGTAACTCACTGGTAGTCATAGCGGAAGAAAAGTGACTTGTCAGGAGGCAGAAAGAGCACGTTCTTGTCACAAGAGAAGAGTGAAAAGCTGTAACACACTCATCTAAAATCTCTTTAAACCAGCCCATCATTTTACAGCAGTGTACTGAGCTACCTGGCCTAAAATGCAAATGAGGATAAAAATTAATTATCCTTGTTTACAAAAAACATTGTCTGCAGCTTTGCTAATGGAAATGCAAGCTATTGTTCTGTAATTTCTATTCTTGTTTACGACCAAACGAATATGTGAAATGGGCTTATCCAGGGGAATAGATTATTATTACTTGGAGCACTAGTTGGTTTCAAAAATACTAAACTGACCCATTTAACGATATCAGGGAGCCTAGAGCAATGAACCCAAAGTTTTAACCTTGTACAATACCAGATTGGCACATCAGCATGCTGAAGGCAATAGCCCATTTCAGAGTTGCTGCATGTCTCAGTTTCAAAGTGAGTCCTGGGGCACAATCATTCAAATGGAAATGAGTTGTGTATTCTTATGTAAATCAAACTCATTTCCCTTACAGTAGTTTAGCACCAAGACTCACTTCGAAACCGAGACAAACAGCAACTCGGAAATGGCCCATTAGGTTTCATAAAATTGGATGGGTAGCAAAAATTAGCAATACTTGGGACAAAACAAACAACTTATTTTTGTTCTAAATGAATGCTCCTTGAACTCAATGAAAATGTTGTAACAGGATATTTTCCAAGTACAAAATAAATAGGCCATTTGTGTGATCATGCCTGTCTCATCTTCAAACTGAGTCTAAGTGCACAGTTTTGTTATGAAAATTAGTTTTCATTCACAAGTAAAGTAGAACTAATCTAACCATCACAAAAACTTCACACATAGACTCACTTTGAAGAGAAGGCAGACATGCACTCAGAAATGGCCTATTACGAAGTAGTAAACGTTTTGAAATACACACACGGCGTTTCGAAGTCATCTTGACTTCATTTTCAAGCGATAAATGTAATGCTTGTTTCAAGTCTTGGCAACCCAATACAAATCAGTATTCACAAAAATTGGCGAGCAGCTTAAAATCAGGAGAGGAAAGCACCCGTCATTAGCCAACAATGCATTGTTTATCAATTTAAATGTGATCTGTGTGATACAGATTATATTGGCTTCACTACTTGTCATCTCCATCAGCGAATTGAAGAACACAGAGCCTCCGCTGTGGGTGCACATGTGAAAGTTTGCTGCGGAATTTCAAACCCCAAGCTTTTGAATCAGTTCTCCGTTTTGAAAAAATGTCAGGGAAAGCTTGACTGTCTAATCTGCCAAATGCTTTCATTTGTTAGAGGAAGCCAAAGTTGAACACACAGTCAGACTCAATTTGCGTGAAAGTCTTTGTTCAGAACACTTAATCGCCCGCACTACAGTAATTCGTTTGCTGACGTTATAAACAACCACTTAATTTAAACTTGAAACAACCATTACATTTATCACTTGAAAATGAAGTCAAGACAACTTTGAAATGTCGTGTACTATCACTGATTTTTGTAATCAAATGTATTACAAAATAAATTGTTTGTTGTTGCAAATGAGTGTTCATGGAAGAATGGAAGAATATATGGTATATCCCAAAGCAAGTCCAAGTGTAAAGTTTCTGAAAATAATGTTATTAATCTTTATGAACGAATGATTCAGAATGATGGCCTGTTGCATGTGCAACTTACATGTACCATAAAATTTAGTCTTTGTCAGTCCTTACCACAACCTTTGTGCACATCATACAAGAAATAATTATAACAAAAAGAAAGTTGATGCTGAGTACTGATATGCACCATACATCATAAGCATTACAGCACTATTGCATAGTTCCCTCCACCACTTTTTAACTCCTCTTTTGAATTTCAGTGGTACTGTGATCAAAAATCAAATTTTTTTTTTTTGGACTTTAAAACTATGTTAAGTAAACACTAAGTGACCCAAATTTTTAGCCTTAATTTAAAAAAGACACTTGTGTATTTTAACTAAAATTTGCTATTTAAATGGTCCGCCATTACTAACTAATTAATAAAATGCAGCACGGAAGTTTCACGCTTACAGCTTTTTAAACTTGTGTTTTGCATACATAATACACATAAACTGCATTTACACACTGAAATTTTAAGCTATTGAGTGAATGATGTCACTTTTCCCTAGATCCAACACTCCAATCTGAGGTCCAGTCAGTCAGTTTTGAACATGAGTAATGGGACACTGTAAAATCCAAAGCTTACACTCAAAGTAAACAGCCTTTGGATAAAAATTAAAGCTCAAAGTTTTGCCAGGCAGGTGTTAAAGTGGTACTATGACAAAAATCACATCTTTCCTATCTAAGCCATTTTGAAACATAAGCAAGTAGTCTGCGTGAGAAGAAAAACGCTGTTTACTTTTTTTCAAATATCTCTTTTTGTTCCAGAGATATTCGAGTTTTTAAAATATGCAAATTAGCCAAGTGATGACGTCATACACTCAACCAAATTTTGTTCAAATATAATAAAAAGAGATATCTCAGCCAATTTGTATCAGACATTTTTGATTTTTTGCAGTAAGATTCTACTAAATGCTCTCCACAATATGAGCTTAACAGTTCTGTTACCATGGCATCATATTGGGTTCCAGACCTCCCCCATATTAAAAGCTTTTCTGGCCACCTTTGGCGTTCCATTTTGATATTTGCTAACAGCACTTCATAGGCATGATCCAGCAAGCATATAAATATGTTAGCTTGAGTTTGTGGCCATGTTTTAACATTTTTCAAGCTGAAAATCACTAACATATTGAAATCAAGTGGGTGGGGACTGGAAAAGAGTGAGTTGCCATGGGAACATAATTTTTTATAGCCATAGGTGTGTTTCCTGTAGAACTTTTAGATAACCAAGTTTCAATGGTCTGCGCTGCAAATTGGCCGAGGTAGCTCTATTTATATACTCAATATAATATTGGGTTGATTGTATGACGTCATCAGCCACCTCATTTGCATATTTTTTTCTGTGTGTGAGGCCAGGGCAGCATCGTTCGCCGACGATGCTGCCCTGGCCTCACACACAGAAGAAGTCCTCCAGCGACTGATGGACAGGTTCGCCCATGCCTGCAAGCAGTTTGGGCTGACCATCAGCATCAAGAAAACCAATGTCATGGGCCAGGATGTCCCTGCACCACCATCGATCAGCATCGACAACAAGGAGCTTGAGGTCACTGACCACTTCACGTACCTGGGTTCAACAGTTGCCAACAACCAGTCACTTGATACCGAAATCTCCAAGCGCATCGCCAAAGCCGCTGCCGTCATGGGGAAGTTGAACAAGAGAGTGTGGGGCAACAACCAGTTGACTGAAAACACCAAGCTCAAAGTGTATCAGGTGTGCGTCCTCAGTACCCTGCTATACAGCAGTGAATCCTGGACCACATACGCCAGACAGGAGAATCGCCTGGAAAGCTTCCACCTCCGCTGCCTCCAACGTATCCTAGGCATTACATGGCAGGATAAATCACCAACACTGCAGTGCTGGAGAAAGCAGGCTCCCTCAGCATGCACCTCATGCTTTGCCAGCATCGGATGTGTTGGCTCGGACATGTGCACCGCATGGAAGATGGACGCATCCCCAAGGACATCCTGTACGGCCAGCTAGCCTTGGGACGCCGCCCAGCAGGTCGCCCAATGCTACGCTTCAAAGATGTCTGCAAAAGAGACATGAAGTTGACAGACATTGACCCGAACAGTTGGGAACTCGTGGCAGCTGACCGTGGATGCTGGCGCCACACTGTGCATGAGGGAGTCAGGAGAGGGGAGGAAAAGAGGAACCTCCAGCTGGAGAACAAAAGGGAACAGAGGAAACAGAGACAGCAGAGCCAGACCTCAGACCAGCCGTCCGATTTCATTTGCCTCACTTGTGGCAAGGACTGTCACGCCAGGATAGGTCTGCTGAGCCATTCCAGACGCTGCTCTCAACCAGACTGATTTGACAAGACAGGGCACAACCATTGTCACCCGAGACAGAAGGATGCCTACAAGATGTATGACGTCATCAGCCACCTCATTTGCATATTTTACCCATTTTTCAAACTTAAATATCTCCGGAACTAATGAAGATATTTGCAAACGGTAAGTGGCGTTTTTGTTCTTTCATGGAATTCTATGTGATACACTCAAAAAATCAAGGGGTAAAAATTTGATCATAGTACCACTTTAAGCAAACACTTTCAAAATCTGGGAGAAAAAAGGAAGTGATTTTTTTATCATAGTACCACTTTAAGCAAAACCATAAATGTTTGGTACAATTATAGATAAGATCAGAGAAATGAGGACATAAATGCATTTTTGTCTCATTTTCATCTTTTATGATAGTAAGAAACTTGTCATAACAATGAAGGCATTACATTACTGTTGATTTGCACCAGTGCAGGGCTTGAAATTGCGACTCACTGGTCACCAATGCGACCAAAACCTGCGTGCTGGCGACTAAATTTTCAGAACTGGTTGCCAGCTGGCGAATCACGTTTTGTCTGATAACCCAGGATAAACAGTAGACACAAGCTTTTGTATTTGAATCTATATGATGAAATCGGTCAGAACTGGTAGCTAGAACACGAAGACGAAAATTCAGCAAGAAGGTTAATTGAAAATTTAAATCCATTGTCAGTTGTGAGTGCTGAAAACGTAGATTTAGCCAAATTACCGAAGGACTTCCATGGAACTAGCTTGATATTGATAATGTATTGATAATGAACCTGGACATTCCATAATGAGTTTGAAACTTGTATGGAACCTTCAAAAAGCACAGGCTGCCCAGAGCCGGAAGGTAAACAAATTATTATAAGGATTTGTATGGGATGGTTGCTTTTTGCACAGGCGGCTCAGAGTCGGAAGGTAAACAATTATAAGGATTTGTATGGGAATCTCGATAACAAAATGAAAAAGATATTTACCCGCAAAAGTTCTCAATAAAAAAGCCGTACTTTATTGTCGTGGTGAATTTCTCGCTTTTTGTGTGGTTATTTGCCTGATTGAATGTGATTTAAGCGACTTCTCAAATTCCCGGGTTGTCACTCCTACCTAAATAAAGGAAAGGCTGGAAAGTAATTTCTAGCTTACCTCACATCTCGCTGATAAAGTCACACTTCTCCGGCATCAGTCACGCTCAAACTCCGGTGATGGCCACACGGATAAATTTACTTCTTCTTGACCAAGTTTCAAGGTCCAGTGAGTATCCATTGCTGAGAAACAGCAAAAAATCCTTCAAGGCTTGCTTACAACGAATTTTGACACGGCTGGTCAACCATTCACTTATTTGCTCTCACCGTATCGAGGCTCAAGTGAATGGTTGACCAGCCATGTCAAAATTAGTTGTAAGCGAGCCTCAAAGAATTTTGAAAATTTGAATATTTTTCATTGTTTCTCATTAATGGATACTTGCTGGACCTTGAAACTTGGTCAAGCAGAAGTAAATTTATCCGTGTGGCCATCACCGGAGTTTGAGCGTGAATGATGCCGGAGAAGTGTGACTTTATCAGCGAGATGTGAGGTAAGCTAGAAATTACTTTCCAGCCTTTCCTTTATTTAGGTACGAGTGACAACCCGGGAATTTGAGAAGTCGCTTAAATCGCATTCAATCAGGCAAATAACCACACAAAAAGTGAGAAATTCACGACAATAAAGTATGGCTTTTTTATTGAGAACTTTTGCAGGTAAATATCTTTTTCAGTTTGTTATCGAGATTCCCATACAAATCCTTATAATTGTTTACCTTCCGACTCTGGGCCGCCTGTGCAAAAAGCAACCTGTACCCTTAACATAAAGTGGGTTGGAGAACCTGTCCCCTCTGTTAGAAAGTGAACACCTGCACAAGGTGATTAATAAATGGAGATAAATATCGGTAGAAAAGTACGTTAAGAAACCAAGTTCCTCTGATTCTAGATGCTACTGAAACCGTATACAAGCCGCTCTTTTTATTTTATCCCGGTCGGAGACTGGTGCGAGAGGGGGCCTAGGCCGTGCAAATGTATTTACTCGCGATAAAGGTAAGTTGTTTGCAACGCAAACTGTATGAGAATAAAGAACTACGTTTTGAAGAGGTGAAAAGCAAGGATAAAGGACCCATGTTTGCCTTGCTATGGAAAACATGGACTGTGCTTCACTCCATTTAAAATAACCTTATTAAAAGTACATGTACACCATCACCAAACTATTAAACGACAAAGCCGAAAACAACAGTGGCTTTACAGGTCTTTCCTGTGATGCTTTTTTTTTTCTATTTAATAATTTTGACTTTCCTTGCATGTAAAGTAACATTTATATCCTGTTCTCACGTAAGTCATATATTATTTTAAAATAACTTGGCGACCAAAATTTATGATCTGGCAACCAAATTTTTCCCATTAGTCGCCAGCTGACACCTGAGCAGAAACGTTAATTTCAAGCCCTGCAGTGTAACCAACTTTGGAATGTTAGTAACAACAAAAGAACTTGTGTGTTGATTAAGAGTTTAAAGGGGCTAGGTCACGCAATTTCAGGCAATTTCAGCACTGATCGAATGGTCATAAAATTAACTTAAACATCAAAATAACTGTTCAAAACTATAGAAGAACTCTACCAAAACACAGGGAAACCAAGAAGGGACATGGATGGACAAAACTGGAGAGGATTGAAACGGATTGAATTTGGTTAAATTTGAAAACCGTCGGCCAACCTTTTTTCAAATTTATATCAGTCTATATCAAAATGTCATTTACAAAGCTGGAAAATCATTCTCAGTTGTTATGTGGCCGTGATTTTGCAAATGAAAGACTCTTGCTCTGCCAATTTGATGTTTAGAGCTCATAATTAACAAAATTAAACAAAATTACCTAAAATAGCGTGACCTAGCCCCTTTAAATAAACTGTTGAAATTTTCAGAAATGTGAGTACCAACATTGTAACATTCTAACTTCAGTTGAAATCTCTATGCTTTAAAATACAGACAATGATATTTACAAATGTCAAATAACATTTCTGATGCTAATTTTAAATAAAAATAATTTTTGTCCATTAAATCAAAATTTCAAAGCTCTCCTTGTCTCCCACCTAGAAAATATGCCACTATATGCATAAAATTCATTTTGATGGTCTATCCTACAAAGTCTAAAGATCAATAATTAACATTTTGCCAGCCATGCTGGAAAAGGAAATTCTTGTATTACTATAAATTCATTGAATTCAATGGCTTAAATAGATCTTGAATTGTGCATCACCTTTCAAAGGGTGATTGCAAAAATTTCTTTGTAATAATTAGCAATGATCCAGTTAATTGAAAATAAATATTAAATTGTCAAAACAATGCTGCAGAGCTAAATTAAAATAGAGTTCTAATGAAGCAAAAAACAGAAAAAACATAAAAATAAAATATGAAACAAACAATTACAATGTAAAAAATATCCAGGGCTATCAGTTGTTCAAGAAGGAGTGCCTATAAAATTATAAATGACTTTGAGCACTTTTGAAATAATTTTAAGAATTTAGCCCTTTGACACCCAAACCGCCAGACTTAGAATTTCACTCTGTCTAGCACCAGACAATTTTACTCATTGTTGGGGAACCCCTGGGAGTCAATGGGTTAACTAGATGTCCACCGTGAAAAGATTTGGTAAAATGTGAAAAAAGACAGCATTCAAACTTTTTACCAGGAAGTACGTGATTGTAGAAATCACAAACTTTATAGTGCAAAGGCTATTTTAGGTTAATGCACTATTTCTTTAAGGAATGCGTAATTTTTTCACTGTGTTCACCATTGTCAACATGATGTCAGCTGTATTTGTGCTCGCTTCTGTCAGGTTCATCATCTGGTTGTCTGGAGAAGTCTAGAAAACACAAAAGTACATTTAGGATTGGGCTGACGCCCACCCCTGCTGTAAGTTACGGCAGAAGCTAAAGAAAGAGGAGCCTTCAGGTTGCTTTCAACTTCAGTTGGCCTCTTGTCTTGTCTTGTGGTTAGTCTCATTCTAGTACAACAATCTTCATGAAAATTCACAAAATATACATGTAACACCTTTTTGCCATGATGATCTGTATTGTACATGTAAGTACCTCACTGTTTCAAAAATAACTACATGTACATTTATTATTATTATTATTATTATTATTATTATTATTATTATTATTATTATTATTATTATTATTATTATTATTATTATTATTATTATTATTATTATTATTATTATTATTATTGTTACCATGGAAGGGATGAGAAACATAATGCGGAGTGCTCTGCGAGTAAGCCTCAGGTGTCATCCACTCTCTTGGAATACACTTCAACAGGAATGGGAAATATGAACTGACAGAAGCTAATCTATTTACCCAACCAGGAATGGGCTTGTTACACAGGGCCTAAAACAAATCAATGGCATCAACTATCACTCCAAACATTTTAATTCAAGTGCGAACTGTATTGACTGATTACCACAGAGATATAAGGTACATCTTACTAACCTCATTTTCTTGGTTCGACCTGTAAAATTACCCCTCGTATTTTCCCGTTAATTTATGGTGCATGTGCTTCATGTTTGGGCCATAAATCAATGGGAAAAAAAACTTGGTCCATAATTTTACAGTGCAGATCTCAAACTCGGTTAGTAAGAGGTATTTATTTTACAAATGTACAGCACTGGGGCCCTAATGGGTCGTTCCAGTTTTGATCCGCACTTCCCCCCCTTCCCCCTCAACAAAGGATGGCTGAAATCCTTAGACTTTTTTTTGTCGGCACCCTTTTATACACCTGGGTGGAGAGAGGTACAGTGGGACCACTCAATCCGGAGTCAAGCACACTAACCATGAGGCCACCACGCCTCCCATGTCAAGCACTGCTTAATACATAATTATGTTGAAAGGCAAAATTTTATTGCACTTGGAAAATGCCCTCAAAAGCCTCGTCAACCTTAATCAGACCTTGGAATAATAATAAAAATAAATAAATTATAATAGAATGCTATTTTCACACAATAATGTTTAAAGCTGAATAGCTTGTGGGGTCGTGCACAAATTAAATCAATCAATTATTAATACATGTCATGTATCAAATCATATTGGTTTTTGGAATCAGTGTCAAAGTACAGGTCAGGTACTTTGCAGATTAATACCCTGATCCACAAGTAAGGCAACAGATGAAGTTGACAAATTAAAGCAATAATATTGAACCAGCTATCGAGCCAGCTATTAACAGTGCTTTTCCCTGCACTTTAAAATTCGTTCGTCGGCTCAGTCTTACAGTTCTACAGTACCATAACTGTATTATTACTCTCCAGTGTGATAAGAAACAGGTTTCAGAGCAAAGCGGAAAATCTGTCCACAAAATCATCGACAAACTTGTAAAGTAACTTTACAATGTACCTGGCAAAATTCTGATGTGAAGTGGTTACAGTTCCTAAATGAATAAAAATAAACAATAATAAACAATTTATATCATCATAGTTTCACACAGATGACTATAACCTTGCTACATGTACTTTTTCCATAAAATTTTATTGATGATCAGAATTAAAAGAAAATTCACAACTTAACAAACAAAATATGAGTTCAAGGCTCTTGAGAATAATTATAATATTTAACAAAGAATATTTTTTAACTGAGTTTTCCTTAGAGCTCGCCTAGAAGTGACAGGGTTTTTTGCCAAATGTGACTCAATCCAACACCAACACTTTAAAATGTTTGAACCTAAAAACAGAAGCTTATACATGCTTCAAAAAATTACCACCTTCAGATAATTTCAGTATTTTCCAAAGACAGACCAAAGCACAACTGCCATGCCTCAACTGGTGCCTGACTGAAAAAAGTTAAGCTTTTGTACATACTTGTCAATTAAATGGTAAGATCGTCCTTGGTAATCTAACCCCATTGATTTCACAAGATCTTCCACTTCACTTGGTGAAAGGTTTGTTGTTCCCATTGCCAGAGTTTCTCTAAAACCGGGATTGTTTACACTGTTACTTCAAAGATGACATGCAATATCATCTTAATACACTATACACTAGTACGTGGAACAGGGCCCAGTTGTTCAAAAGCTGATTAACGCTAATCCCAGATTAAAAATTGATCAAGGGGTTTATTTCTTTACTCTCAAATGCTGTTAAACGCTGATATTCGGCAAAACTTTACATTGCAAGAAGGCAATCTTTCAAAACAAAAATACGCAAAACAAACTTTCACCAAAAAGTTGAAAACATGAAGTCAGCTTTCGAACAACAGGACGCAGAATTGCTTATTTAAAGATTAGTATGAAATCAAGTTTATGGTCAAAGTCCCTTTAAGTTCAATAGCCAAGGATATGCAGTTAATGCTGCTGACTGACTCCTGGGCCAAAAGAGTTGTGGCTCAGTGACCTGGTTTAAGAATTGCAACACACCAGTGACAATCTTTCGATAGAAACCGTTCCGCCTCCTTTCAGAAGATCACATTGAACAGAAAGTGAATTTTTGTCATAACAGTGACTTACACCACACAAGATTAATTT
>OX421455.1:20453172-20458172 GCA_949126865.1 Montipora capitata | reverse complement strand
CCTGAGCAAAGCCCAGGTATTTTAACTTCTGAAGATTGGATCACTCAAATTCCCACCCCCTTGGGCCAGAGTGGTGTTCAAATGCCCTACCCTATCGTCAGATTTGAAGGATTTGTCTGTCATACCATATTAAAGAACAATCGTCGTCGGCTCCTGCCGTCTTTAATAATGACCTTTTGAAGACCTTTTTTGTTTACAAGCCAATTGCCGACAAATGCTACATCTCTTCCTTTAAACTCTTTCATCTCGTCCAAACACATGTTTTATAGCTGTTTGCAACTTTGGCAGGGGGGGGGGGGGGGGGGGGTGTTGATCAGATGCATTTGGTCGGCGCATAACACTTGATTGCAGGGATGGAAACGGCGAATGAATTATTTAATGGGTTCACACTAGGCTCTAAGTCTGTCTTTGCCTAAGTCAAGCCAAGTCACCCTAAGTCCGCTTAAGCATTCAGACATATCTAGAAGACAAATTCTTTCTGTGCAAAGCTGTCATCATTAACGATAAAAATAACAGATGAGGTAACTAAGATCATAAATGTGGTGAGGTAGACACGATCCATTTTAGTGAAGAAGTTGAGATCAAAATGAGACAGAGAAGCCGTAAAATCGCTGTAATTGCGATTGTTGTCTGTTTATTAAATTAACAAAGGTTGAGAGAGTAAGTGAGTGACAGGCCTGCACAGACTCCTCGTGTGGTTTTGGCGGTCGCCTCGCACGATAGCCTTAAAGTTAAATTTTTGATCCAACAAGCATATCCTTTAGAGATTTACTTCTTTTGTACGATATTATTGGAGGTTTCAAATACATAGTTTTTAAAAAAGGCTGATTTTGTGTTAGACTCCACGATTTTGAAATTTTTTTGCTATCAGGTTTCTTAAGTCAGCCTTAACTCATGTTTGAAACAGCTTAGGTCGTTTGAGTTTGCCGACACTAAGACAGAAATCATGCTTCTGTGACTTATCGGTTCACGCCTTTCATTTTCACTTAGTCGACTTAAGAGATTACTAAGGCAGACTTAGTGGTCTAATGTGAACCCAACAATTATGAGTACAGGAAGATGCGCTGCGTGAATACATCCATAGATTTTATGGGTCTTCATAAGAAGGCCTTGTTTAATTACGCGCAATAATTAACTTGGACGTCTTTTAAAAACAGATTCCTGCAATCTTCATCATAAGGTTTAAACTGTAAATTTAAAACTCTGAAACGTGAAAGTTCTGTGCAGTACACAAACAAAGATAAAAACGGGAATATTGTCTGAGCTGTAAGGATAACCTTACTCTTCCCAGTGTTTGCAATGAAATCACCAAACCAACGTTTTGACAAGCTGGCCCCGTATTTATACAATTGCATATATACTGAGGGCTGGTATGATGAACTGACCTTTTCCATGGACAACTACTCCAGAATGAAAGACTCCAAGACCAACAGGAAATGTATATTGATTTATCCAGTACTACAACAAAAACAGTAAAAGGTATTGAAATACTTCGTAGCTACAGGTAATGTGCCTGAAGTTACGCCAGTGAGGAAGTCTATTAGACCCTGGCAACTCCGGCTTGATTAACTTAGTCTAAATTGGTTTATCCTTTTAGGAGAAATGAAGGAACTGACGTACCATGTCATAAACATTTAGCAACACTGGGTAGCGAGACATTTTGGTAAATTCCACCAAGCACTTTGACTTGTAACTGTAAATTTGCAGTGAAACAGAAAAAAAAAAAGGTGACTCTTGTTTATCGAACTGCTGACCAAATGTTGCGTGAGTTCACAAATCAAAATGGCGGACGATGCGGTGAATTCGAGTCACGAGAAAAAGGTTTGCTCAAATTGATCGTCCTCAAATACTTCAATAAGAAACCGACAGTGTCTTAGGTCAATTCTTTCGTTAGACATACAGCTGGAATGTTAAAAAGTTTATCGAGAAAACACCTTGCGTCCGGGACTCCTTGTTGTATGGAATAGTCGGAGGTGCCGTGATTGGTGTAGGCTATTTTTTGAAATCAAGTGAGTAACTCGGCATTATAATATCGTTGCAATTCTTCCTCAACCTGGAAAGGTCATGGTACACTATTTAATAAAGGCTAAAATTTAGTAGCCAAATTCATTGACACTTCAGTTAAGTCAATTGATTGTACGTAAGCCTAGTATTTTCACTGTATGTATGAATGTCAGTTTTTCATGCGTCTGTCCTGTTATTGATCATGAATTTCGTCATGACATTGTCAAAGTAGTAGTCTGGGGATCCACGAGGCAATAGCCACTTTGACAATGTTATAACTTCAACATCCCCCCCCCCCCCCCCCCCCCCCGCCGGGTAAAGCCCGGGCATTTGAACTTTTGAAGATTGGATCGTTCAAATTCCCGCCCCTTTGGGCCAAAATGGTGTTCAAATGCCCTACCCTATCGTCGGATTTGTCTGTCATACCCTACTAAAGAACAATCGTTGTCAGCTCCTATCGTCTTTAATAAAGACCTTTTGAAGAGCTTTTTTGTAAGCCAATCGTTCACAAATGCTACATCTCTTCCTTTAAACTCTTCCATCTCATCCAAACACGTGTTTTATAGCTGTTAGCAAATTTGGTGCCCGAAAAAAAAAAATCATTTGAAACCTGACACTACTGGTTCAATTTTCCACACTCCACGCAGGCACAGGTTAAATTCCCCACTCCCCGGGCACAGAAGGTAGTCAAATGCCGGGGGCGGGGGGGAGGGGAGAAGTTGAAGTTTTGATTTGATTGGCGCATAAGAGGACACGCATGAAAAACTGACATCAATTTGGTTTTGCAATAACAAAAAGGCAGAGGGGTCAAAATTAAGTCAAAACATGAGAAAAGCGAGAGAAAAAAAATGCGAAAAACTTCAATCTGATGCAAGCAATATCGTGTCATTATCGCATACATTATAAATTTATGTGTCTGTCCGCTTATTGACAATAAAAATTAGCCAATGAGTGTGCGAGAATTTTGCAGTCATTTTAAGATGTGTTCTTGTTTTATCCTATGATAGGGAATAGCGATACTCACCGTAATGTTACTTATTGTCATTGATGTGCCAACCAGAGATCCGTTGGCTGTCAAAACAGAGGATTCTTGTGTTCTGTTGTTGGCCAAATTTAAATAAAAGAATTGTTTGTAAACAGTTAAGTCTCCTATCAAATGTTATCAAGCCTGTCTTTTTGTCTTTCCTGTCTCAACAGCGCACGTGCTGAAGTCATGTCGATATGCAGTTGGTTCTTTTACATTGATTTCAGTTGGAGGCTGGTAAATACTGTATGACCTTGACCTTGTAGTCCATTCTGAGCAGTCTTGCATTGCTTCAACGCTGTACGGATTAATAGACCCAAGTATTTGGTATCTTTGAGTTGAAGTCATTTACCGGTATACCACAGTAATACACATGGTATTACTGTGGTATATCGGTAAATGAATCTGTTTCAGTGTAAGAGTATGCAAAAATAATAATTAGGCCACCAGCTGAATATAGCTATTTGCATTGCATTGACAAAAACATGGGCTAGATTTAAGTGTCATTTGTTATATGACTCGTTCTTCAAAGGATGCAACCACAAGAATACAATAGTGGCCAGGTTTTCTAGAATTGCTCAAAATCCTGTTCAGACATAGTAGTATGATGCTACTCTGGTTTGGAGAATTTTGAATTTAGCTTTAAAAGTTGCAATTCCAAGACCTTACGTTTCTAGACTCCAGTTGAATGTCTTCATCAGGGGTGTCCTTTTATATGATTAGCATTTTGTTAGAATAGGAAAGGGTTAGGTACATTTGTAATAATAGTAATTACATGCAGCATCCTTTTCTTTTAAAGTGCTTACACTGAATGACCCCCAAACCTTTTTTTGCCCAGATAATTATTTGTGTCATGCTGAGCAAAATGGTGCAAAACTTGTTTTTGGTCAAAACTGGAAATCAATTTTTTTGCCCCACAACCAGGTGAAAGGAAGACAGGCGCTAGTGATGTAAAATCCGAACATTAGCAACAGGGCAAACAAAGCAAAAGCAGAGGACAGACAACAACAAAAGAGAAAGATGTAGTATTTGAAAACAGCTGTTATTCAGCTGACATTTTTTAGAGCATTGACATTAAATTGATTAAATGGCCTCGAACGACTTCAGTCTGGTTTCCAGTTTAGATTCTGAGGTCTCTGAAAATAGAAGATTACAAATTAGAAGTCAAAGGCTCACCAAAACTCTAGCAATTAAGCCACAAATGTGGAGGAAATGCATAGGCATGCCGACAAGCCGCTAGCAGACGCAGAATGGCATAGCATTATTTGAGCAAGAAAGGAGGACAGAGAAAGAAACAGAGAACACACTGCTACTGCTTAAGATAACATGTTTCTTAGGCATTTTTTCCGCTCTCACTAGCTCACTCTAAAGTCACAAATCAGAACGATTGAAGTCCAGGTTTTACTTCACAAATTACATTCGACCCCTACCCTATCCAGAAGTCTGCAGAGATGGGTTTTCAAACCTCTATTTTTTGCCACTTTGAAAATTCATAGAAAATTCCAGTTTTGACCAAAAACAAAACTTTTTGCACCATTTTGCTTGGCTTGATGTAAAGATACATGTACATCTGGGCCAAAACAATTGGGGTTTATAGGCATTTTAACAAGATATCAGGTAACAGGCAACCATCATCATGGTTCAGAGGAGCAGGGATGGCATTGATAGTATTTCCAAATTAATGTTGGTGACAATTCTAGAATTACCCAGCACAATGGTGTGATTAGTTTGGCAAGCATACTCTGACAAAGCAGAGTTTTCCTGTTTGCATAGAAAAATCACCTTTTTCATCAATGCTCCTTCATGACATACATGCATTCATTGCCTCACCAGTTTATTTTAAAATTGACAGGGAACTTTGTAGATACATGAAGTACAAAGAAAAGGAAGCCATCAAAGAAAGTGTGGATATGTTGAATAAATACAAACAGAAGAAGATAGATGAGGAGTAGACAACAGATTTGATATTTTC
>OX421455.1:20445672-20448172 GCA_949126865.1 Montipora capitata | reverse complement strand
GTTTTCACTATTTTGATTCTGCCATGGAGGGTAAGCTTCCTTCTTTTCCAATTCTTAAGCGTATTTTTCAATTTGATAATTTTCTCTCCAAAATTCAGCTTATTTGCAGCGTCGGAGTTGTACGAAAAGAAGATGCCGAGAGCTTGAATCGGTTCTTGAGGCCATTTGAAATTATATGGGGTATCAGTTTTGTTTCTCCAAGCTCCAAGCCACATCGCCTCTGTTTTACTTGTGTTTACTTCTAGACCCGAGGTGTGTTTAAATTCACTTAGAAGCTTCAAAAGGTTAATAACAGATTGATGGTCGTTAACGAATACTGTAGTATCATCAGCGAATTGGGTGACTTTTATTTCCTTTCCGCCAACGGTAATGCCTTTTATGTCATTGTTGCTTTTCAAAGCCCTTGCGAGAAGCTCAATACCAATTACAAAAAGAAGGCCCGATAAGGGGCATCCTTGCCTGACGCCTCGGTGCAATTGAAAAAAGGGTGACGCGTGACCATTGTTTAGGACACAGCTAGATACATTGTGGTAGATGACTTCTATCCATCTTTGAATATCTAGGCCAAAATTGAACAGTCGAAGAGTGGATAATAGATAGTTCCATTTTATTGTATCAAAAGCTTTTCGGAAATCCAAAAAAATTGCAATTCCAGGCATATTTAAGCGCTTAGTGAGAAACATGACATCTTGGATTAATCTGATGTTTTCGCCTATGTAGCGGCCTTTTACATATCCGGTTTGATCAGGATTAATGATTTTGGGCAAGGTTTTTTCTATTCTTTTGGCAATGACTTTGGTAAGTATTTTATAATCTACATTCAATAACGAGATCGGGCGTAGATTTTCAAGTATGGATTTGTCTTTGTTCTTTTTGGGAATGAGAGAGATTACCCCGCGCCGTTGACTAATCGACAGAGAGCCGGACTGAAAGGCGAAGTGGAAACTAGCTAACATTTCGGTTCGCAGCTCGGGCCAGAAAAATTGGTAAAATTCAGCTGGGAAACCGTCTGTACCTGGTGTTTTGCATTTTTTGAAATCTTTTACTGCGCTTAGACATTCGGCATCTGTAATTGGCCCGTCACATAGTTTTTGATCTTCGGGTGATAAAGGTGTTACTAATTCGGCTTTCAGGAAGTTACTACCCTGGGGGATGTCTTCATCACTTTCTTTGGATTGATAGATTGACTCGTAGAACTTTTTTTGCTTGTCTAGGATGGCTAGTTGATCATAAATGTATGTGTCATCGTTTATTTTCAGCTTGTTAATGGCTTTTTTGGTTTGGGCACGGTTTTCTAGGCCGAAAAAATATCTCGTGTTACATTCACCTTCTTCATACCATCTTACCTTGCTCCTGAGGATCGCGCCTTTTACTTTGAAGTGTATTATTTTTTGCAAACGTAATTTTGCTGCGAGTAGTTCGTTTTGGGCATGGTTATTGTTAGGATTTCTTTCTAGACTTAGCAGAAGTTCATTTATTTTGTTTTGGAGTGTCAGTTCTTCGTTTTTACGTCTTTTTGCTTTCGTTTTGGCATATTTTACAGTAAAACCCCTAATCTCCATTTTTATAAGATCCCATTTCAAACCTTTATCTTCAACGTTTTCATATTTGGCCTTGAACAAATCAATGTTTTTGCGTAGAGCGTTAACATAATTGTCATCTTTAAGTAGAGAGCTATTAAATTTCCAAAACCCTGGGCCTCGGCGTTGTTTATTAACTCTGGTCTGCAAGAGTAACGAAATTGCAGAATGATCCGTTTCGGGCGCATGGAACATTTTACACGTCGCATCTACATTTGTGAGCTCTTCCGAGATTAGAAAGAAGTCTAATCTGCACTGTATCTTGTGAGACTTATTTCTCCAAGTGTACGATTCGAGGAGAGGGTTTAAGTGACGCCAGATATCGACTAAGTTGTAAGATGTACACAGCTGTTCGATTTCCTTAATTACAGACGCTTTCTGGGCGACCGCGTTTCCACCCTTTTTGTCTTTGTCCGACAAAGCGCAATTAAAGTCACCTCTGATAACGATATTTTCCTGAGAAAAATCTTGCAGCTGATGGTGTAGGGATCTAAAAAATTTGGATTGTTGGTTTAGGTCATTTGGTGCATAGATGTTGACTAAAATTAAACGTGAATCTTCGACTGATACGTCCAGAATGATATATCTTCCGTTTTTGTCAGAAATACACTTTTCTATTTTACAATCAAGTTTTGGGTTTATAAGTATCATTACTCCCTTGCTGTTTGATGTACCGTGGCTAAAAAAAGCTTTGCCGCCCCATTCAGCGGACCAAGTGTCTACGGTAAGTTTAGTGCTGTGGGTTTCCTGAAGAAATGTAAATTGAGCGTTTTGGTTGTGGATCCATCGAAAAATTGAACGGCGCTTAATCGACTTGTTGAGACCTCTCATGTTAATTGAGAGGCACTTAATGTCCAGATTTTCAATAGTGTCCATTGATAGTGTGAGTAAATTGACTTAAGATATGCGTGATTAAGGCA
>OX421455.1:20433172-20435672 GCA_949126865.1 Montipora capitata | reverse complement strand
TTTCCCTTTAAGGACAATATGTGTATTCTTACTAGTGTATATATTAACTCTTTTTTCTTTCACTCAACCTTATGTCTTGATAATGGTGTCACGTCGACATCGAAACGTCGATTTTATAGGGGAGAGGACAAAACGCGGAGCCCTACTCCATGGAGTACCCTATGGAGGAGTACCCCTAAAAATCATTTATTGGTCAAATTAACCACTTTATCAAAGAGGTGAAGCATTTAGATGCACATACCTTTATTATTTCAAGCTTTCCAGCTCTCCGATTGTTACAGTTCGACGCAGTTCACGAATTGGCCGCCATCTTGAAGTTTCGTAGGTATTTCGTGTATTCCTCATTATAGTGTATTTTTAGACAAATATTTATACAAACCATGTACCCGTGCATACTCATTCAGGCCCGTGTATGCCCATATATACCCCTATGGAATGGAATGGAAAACTTTATTTCATCAGATTACAAATGGGTATCTATGGGCATATAGGGGCATACATGAGCAGCTGCAGTCCTTTCTTAGTGTGTACAGTAAACGTTTGCTTAGTGCAACTGCAAGACATGCATGACATGCTGGAAAACGTCCGTCAGAGCAATTTGAAGTTAGTTTTTTGCAGACTATTTATTTCAAGAAGAAACGAGTGAATTTTACTCAAAAATGGGACAGGACATTAGAGAATAATTAAAGGTGTGAACGTGTGAGCCAGAGGGCCTCTGCTGGCGCGATATGTGGGTGGCCCTCAAATGGTCTTAATGATCTCCCACTTGAAAACATTAACTGGAACGCTGCAGTTCAATACCACCCAATTCTTGTGTAACACGTACCACAGGCAACCCAGTGTACGCTTTATGAAGCGTCCAGTTTTTGATTTAGCCTGGCTCATAACTAACAAAACATAACATTCCTTTTATGATTGCGGCACAAGAAATTGCAGTTTACCGTTACCATGAGAGCTAAGTTTCGTTAGGAATGTCCAATCGGAAACCTGGAAAAGGCTCGGGAAACGTCGGAGGACCAGGAGGATAAATTTTTAATACCGTCCAAAATGCTAAAAAAACCGCATCCCGCAGATTCGGAGAATACCGCAATACTGCATTCTGACATTAAATATTACCGAAATACCGCAAGAAAAATTGTCCAATACCGCCGGCAATACCGCAAACCTCAATGTCCCCCTCCTATGAACACATGTGAATTTAGTTTCTGGAGTCTTCATGTTGTGCCCGTGTACGAATTTAGCAAAACGAACAGCCTGGCGAGGGAGAGTTCTTTCTATCTTTTTTCTGAAAGCACTGAGAGACTGGTATTATAAATTCAGTCACTGTGCGCTTACGAAACACTGAACACTGAGAATTATTTTTGAAATGTTCCTTGTCTCGTGACCGACTAGTCTCCTTTGCAGCCGTTTTTTTGGGATGTCACGCAACACGTGACATCCCAAAAAACGGCTTATTATCTTCACAGTGTGATGAGAAGCGTGCTCTTTTTAATTTCAATTTCGGTCTACTCTTTATCTGTCCAGTGTTAATTCAGGATCTACTCGATCAGAATATTATTCCTTTCCCGCAAGTTATTTCATGGGTAACCTGTATGATCTATAGCTTTCAGCGAATTCGCTTTGCTTTTCCTGTGACTACGCACAGATTGTGTCAGAGATTCTGCCATTTTGAACTACATATTGTTATTGTTTTGTTTTCTGGAGGCAATACTAGCCCTTATGCTGTCAAATTGTACGATCCACCCAAGAAGCTTCATTATTGTTCTAGACTGCGTAGTCACTGTAATGCTCGCCGATAGTTGTTTTACAGGCGATTTGTCGGGCTTATTTATCGGCCCGTGTGAACCTGTCTTGAAGTAAGCGCAAGTGTTCTTGAAGTAAGCGCAGTTGCATAGGGTTTTAAGATTTTATTGCGAGCATTTAAATGTAATATAAAAAGCTAGTAATAAAGAGTGAATAAAAATGGATTAAACACCAAATCACTGGTGGCATAGTAGTCACAACGGATAGCTGTATGTCTAAAGAGACTACTTACTCCTTATTTGAAAAAAAAAGAAGCAAGATCCATGACTTTGTCATGCCGATATCTCCCTGCAAAAAAGCTGATTACAAAAGCTTAATATTATTATGAATAATAACTGCGGAATGCAGTTCAAGAAAAATCGAGTTTTCTTTCAATCTTGTTACCAATTATGCAAAACCATTAGCTACTACCACTACCACTACCACTGCCACTACAGTAACTACGTCTTCTACCACTAGCACTGCCACTGCCACTACAGTAACTACGTCTTCTTCAACTACTACTACTACTACTACTACTACTACTACTACTACTACTACTACTACTACTACTACTACTACTACTACTACTACTACTACTACTACTACTACTACTACTACTACTACTTCTACTGCTACTACTACTACTACTACTACTACTACTACTACTACTACTACTACTACTACTACTACTTCTACTGCTACTACTACTACTACT
>OX421455.1:20408172-20410672 GCA_949126865.1 Montipora capitata | reverse complement strand
TCTATTCAGTTAACTCTGTTTAAAAATATAAGTGCTACACGGCCAACGTTTGTATAAACGTAACCTTTCCTTGTAATTATAAATAGGCTTGCTTTAGTTACTTAGTTGACTACTTCCGATACTATTTGTTAGGGACTATGACCATCACTCATTACGATGGTTAACTTTCTTTAAAGAACCCCAAGGACAAGTAGCCCGTTGGCTTGAGCGCCTCCAAGAATGTGATTTTGAGATCCAACATTGGCCTGGAAAGCAACATAGCAATACAGACAGTTTGTCTCGACGGCCTAGGCTAAATCATGGAGACTGCCCCTCATTTGTTCCACTTACAGCACCACAAATGGCAACAGTCACCAGCAGAATGTCGAGTGTTCAACACCAAAGAGGTGAAGAGGACCTGTGGTCACCCAAGAATGTGGCTCGAGGTCAAGTTCAGGATCCAGATATAGGTCCACTTGTTGATCAGGTGTTGCGGGAGTGGAAGAAACCGACTGTGGAGGAGCTCCAGCCCTTGAGTTCAGCAACAAGGGAAATATGGGCACAGTGGGAATTGCTGGAGTTACGAGAAATAGAGTACTTTACGTGCGATCCGCCGAGAGAACTTCTCCAGCTAAGAGCAGAATGGTCTTACCTCAGGGGCTTATTAAAGAAGCGCCCCCTGAAGTTCACGATGGTCCAGCAGGTGCCCACTTAGGAAGGATGAAGACCTTTAGAAAGATGAAAAACAGGTTCTGGAGACCAGGGTTGACAAAAGCAGTGCATCGGTACTGTAGCAGTTGTCTGACATGTCCCATGTGCAAGTCCAGACCTAAGCCAAAGGCACCTCTACATCCAATTCCAACGGGGAACCTTATGCAGAGAATCTATATTGACATCGTTGGCCCATTGCCATGGACTCGAAGCGTAAAGCGTTACATTCTGACTGTGCAGTGCAATTTTACAAAGTGGGCTGAGGTGTTTGCAATTCCCAGTCAACGTGCCACTACTTGTGCAAGGGTGTTGGTGAAGAACTGGGTGTGTCAATATGGTGTGCCAGACAGCATGCACAGTGATCAGGGAAGAAACTTCGAGTCCTAGGTATTTGACGAAATGTGCCATTTACTGGCGATCAACAAAACGCGGTCAACCGCGTACCATCCAGAGGGCAATGGACAGATTGAGAACCTGCAAAAAATCTTAAAGGGCATGCTGAAGGCCAGAGTTGAAGATGATCCACAGGGTTGGGATGAACACCTAGATTACTGTATGATGGCTTTTAGAAGTAGTGTCCACTCCTCCACTGGACATACACCTTTTGAATTCATGTTTGGAAGGGAAATGCGAATACGCCTGGATTTAATGATGGACAGGGCCGAAGCCGATGAAAGGAACTACTCGGAGTTTGTCAGTGATCTTCAGAGTGGTTTGGAAACTGCGTACCGTGACGTGAAGGAAAGTCTGCGAGCAGCTCAGCGTCGTCAAGACAATTGCTACAACAAGGGCATAAAACATATGGTATTTCAGACTGGTGATTAAGTACTACGTATCACTCCACAGCTAAAGTCGGGTGAAGCAAACAAATTCCATCGGCAGTGGGAGGGCCCATTTGAGGTAGTGGAGCGCGTCACGGACGTCATGTATCTGGTGAAGAAAGTCAGGGGACGTTCCAGGAGATCTCACGTAGTTCATTTCAATAATCTGCGGTTGTATCAGAAGAGGCAGGGAGCACAGTTGGAGGGACCAGTTGCTGGGGGGTCAGTGGATGCTCCTCAAGGTGGAATCAAGGAAAGTGAACGGGTAGCACCAGCCGGTGGGGATGTGGAACCAGTGGAGCCTGATACGGTTGATGGTGGAACGGAAGATGAGGTTATCGGGGTTGAGGCTGCAGAGGAGGTTTTGGCGAGGTTGTTGATGTGCAAGACGAGAGTGGGTATGGGTCCTGCCTGGCTGCTACGGCTTCAGTGGGAGAGTTCGAACAGGGTGGTGGATGCGACCAGGTAGTAGAGATGCAGGATACGGAGGGAGGTAAACTGTCAGAAGATGTTCAAAATGATCACGCGAGCGTGGAGGAGAACAGAGAAGACGAACACAAGGTAAAAGAGGAACAGCCAGTTGGACAGAGCCCAAGGCCTGTACGCGTAAGGAAACCTCCGGATCGTTATGATGAATGGATTCTAAATAGTTGGCAGCAGATATAGGACCGTTTGAAGATGTTGGAAGACAAGCAAAGAAGGGACAAGGAGCGGATACAGAAAGGGAGACCAAAATTGCTGAAGAAGGCTAGAACATTACGGGACTCTGAAAGTGTTTTTTGTTGTAGAGAGATAAACCTCCAAGAGTTTTGCTAAGAGACTAAACGGAATTACTTAATTTTGTTTTATCACTCGTAGTAGTCCTGAATCCGGAGTTTCTTTCCTTTTAGGAGGGGATAGTGTAATGGGACATTTCTTGCTTGATATATAGCGTAAGGTTAGTTGAAAAACAACACGTGTTTTGTAGAACTGATCGATCTCGGTGCTCA
>OX421455.1:20395672-20400672 GCA_949126865.1 Montipora capitata | reverse complement strand
CCAAAAGTTTTTGAGTGCTTTCACAAGCTATCAGAAGGAAGGCAGTGGTTGGATAAGGGTCCGAAATTGCGCCTTCCTGATCGCCAATGCCACTAAAAATATAGTACTGGCGACCAGAATTTCACAACTGGTCGCAAGTGGGCGACCTATCATTAACCCTTTGATTACTATCTGGCAAAATACGTCCAGCTTTATCCACGGTCCCATCTACCCCTTGTGACGTCATCACTTTTAACGGTCAAGAACAGCTTTGTCCACTAACTTGTGCAGGGAGAAGAGATCTTTCAAACTATACCACAATGAGTACAATTCAGTCAAGGAAACTGGAGAAACGGTCAAAAAAACCCTGTAACACTGACCTGAAAATCTCCATGAAAAGCTTGCTCCATTACCCACCTACCTTTCTGAGCACCTGATTCTAAGATGATGAAAGGCTTCTCAGAAACTCTTCCCACCAAAATAAAGCCTACCAAATGCCCAGCAAGTTTAAAAAAAATGAGGTAAAGAAAGCGAAAAGAGAGGGAAGGAGAGAAAGCGAAAAGTGAAAGTAGAAAGTGTTGTGTTTTGCTTTCTGCGCATGCCCGAACTTTGCAAGCGCTTATTTTGCACCTGGCTGAAAAGGCCACGGAGTGTACAACCTGGAAACGGGTTTGTAGGGAGATTTTACTCTTAAACAACACGACAGTGACCAAAAAACCCCTCAACTAACTTCAAAACGTGTTTTTCGGCCAAATCTCTAGTAGCCAAAGGGTTAAGTTCAGTGCCGTTTGCCAACAGGTGTCTGACCTTTTATCCTGCCAATGTTTTTTAAATAAAAATAAAAGAAATTTTACCGTTAACTCCCTCCATAACGCCGCAAGCCGCCACGTTTTTTAGCGGTTTCTCGTTAAATACGTTTTGCGGACGCAAAAACAACGACTCAGAAAAGAGATTCAAGGGACTGGTGCAAGGGATGTACAAGACTGGTGTTTCCGTGGCTGAAATTTTCAACAGACCTAAGGGGCAGATGGATTTCTTTATTACATTCGAGGTCGGATACATTATCTCTCCAAAATGTTCGCTTTCGAAAGCGAAAAATAATACTTGACACATACACAACACCGCGCGGTCGTTGCTTTCTGGTATCCATAAAGAAGTTCAAAACGTGCATTTTCAAGCGAAAATTTTTGTCGACCCCAATTTGCCACAAATAAGTTAATTTCGGACAATGTGGATGCTATCCGAAATTTTGCTTCTTATTTGAGTGTGGCTCAATACAAAGCATTGAAAGGTTCGAGCTATCTGCCTTCACCTAAAAAGTTGAAGAATAAGAAAGCCATCATTAACATTGAAAACAAAGATAACAAGTGTTTCATGTGGAGCTAGCGTCTTGGCGGCCTTACATCCTGTTCCTTGCAGATCTAACCCCGAGCGAATTCATCATTACCAACCTTATGTCAACGAACTGAACATGGATGGTATCGAGTGTCCTGTATCAATCAGAAAGATCACGAAGTTTGAGAAACAAAACAAGATTGCCGTCTACGTCTTCGGATTCGAAGAAGGAGATTTATTTCCCGTATACCTCACTAAAGAACGCGAGTTTCCCGTGCATGTGAGTTTGCTGTTGTTTTCAAAAGGGGAGAAACGACATTACTGTTTAATCAAAAATCTCAACCGACTACTTTCCAGGCAAACAGGGCACAAAGCTCAAATGTATTACTGCCCTTATTGTCTTCATGCACGGCTTCGTGCGGGAACAGCTACTTGAAGACCACAAGCCACTGTGTAGTCAGCATGGATCCCAGCGAATAGAACTGCCCAGTGAGGATAACATGTTTCTCTAGTTTAAAGATTTCCAGAAACAGCTTCGAGTACCCTTTGTCATTTACGATGATTTCGAGAGCCTAACCACCAAGATTCGGTCCGCGTCACCGGATACTCGCAAGTCCTCTACGGAGAAAATTTCAGAAACATCAAGCCTGTGGTTTTGCTCACATAATTGTCTCTCCAAAACCAGAATACTGTAAACCTCCCGTAGTCTATCGCGAAGCAGATGAAGTGGATAAGTTCGTAGAAGCGTTACAACAAAAAGAGGAAAGAATCCATACTCTCGTGAAAGAGATTGTTCCTATGCAGTTGAGCCCTTCCGAAGAACAAACAAGCCACTCATTGTCACATTTGTAGAGAAGAACTTAGTGTTCATCGGGCTTGCGATCACTGCCATCTTACTGGTAAATTCAGAGGGGCGGCCCATGACGCTTGCAATTTGAATTTTCAATTCATGGGTTGAATTCCGGTCATTCTTCATAATCTCAGAGACTACGAGTCCCACCTCATTATGCAAAGTGGGGGAAAGTTGAAGAATAAGACCATCGATTGCATTCCAAACAATATGGAAAAGTACATTTCCTTCTCGATTGGCCACTTGGATTTTCTGGACTCGCTTCAGTTCATGAATGCCTCTTTAGAAAAGCTTGTTTCGAATCTGGCAAAGGAGGGAGATGCTAAATTTCATGTTCTCAAGCGCTACATCGAGGCGAGCAAAGTACCTCTGCTGTTGAGAAAAGGCGTGTATCCATACGATTATATGGACGATATGAGCAAGTTTCAAGAGCGAATCCTTCCACCCAAAGAAGCCCTTTTCAGCCAGCCTACCGAAGAACTTATCAGCGATGAAGAATACGAGCATGCACAAACAGTGTTTACAAGGTTTCAATTGCAAACTCTTGGCGAGTACGACGTATTACTGCTGGCTGATGTCTTTGAAAACTTTCGAAGCATCTGTTTGAACTACTATGGATTAGACCCCGCTCATTAATACACCTCTCCTGGTCTGGCTTGGTCCGCCTGCTTTAAGATGACGGATGTGGAATTACAATTGTTAACCGACCCGGACATGTACTTGTTTGTCGAAGAGGGCATCCGGAGCGCTATTTCCATGATCAGCGATCGTTACGGCAAGGCAAACAACCCATATATAGCTGGTTATGACTCGACTCAAGACAAAAACTATATCATGTACTTGGGCATCAACAATTTGTATAGATGGGCCATGAGTCAACCTCTCCCAACGCACGACTTTTTCTGGTTGACGGAGCATGTCATACCCGATCATGGTGAAGATGGGTACATTCTTGAAGTAGATCTAGAATACCGAAACAGAACTGCACGATCTCCACTCGGATTATCCCCTAGCGCCAGAGAAGATGAAAGTGACTCCACACATGTCCCTACTGTCAGCAGTTGGCACAAGACTTGAATCTGGGTGGTGCGCCCGTTCCTGAACTGCAGCTGGTCCCAAATCTCTGCGACAAAACGCATTATATTCTTCATTACCGCAACCTGAAGCTGTAATTAGACCTTGGCATGAAGCTAACAAAGATCCATCGGGCACTTGGTTTTGCGCGGAATACGTGGTTAAAGACATCGACTTCAACACCGAAAAAAGAAAACAAGCGTACAATGACTTTGAAAAAGATTTCTTCAAACTAATGAACAATGTGGTATTTAGAAAAACAATGGAAAACCTGCGAAAGCGTGTGAATGTATGTCAAGCTGGTGACCAACCCAAACAAACTCAACAAACCGACCGCCTCACCCGCCTTTGATGCCTTCCGCATCTTTTCTGAAGATCTAACAGCCATCTGTATGAAAAATACCAAGTTGTACCTGAACCCGTCAACTGCATAGGAACAATCTCTTTCACGAGAGTATGGATTCTTTCCTCTTCTTGTTGTCACGCTTCTACGAACTTATCCACTTCATCTGCTCCGCGATAGACTACGGGAGGTTTACAGTATTCTGGTTTTGGAGAGACAATTATGTAAGCAAAACCACAGGCTTGATGTTTCTGAAATTTTCTCCGTAGAGGACTTGCGAGGATCCGCTGACGCGGACCGAATCTTGGTGGTTAGGCTCTCGAAATCATCGTAAATGACAAAGGGTACTCGAAGCTGTTTCTGGAATAAGGGCAGTAATACATTTGAGCTTTGTGCCCTGTTTGCCTGGAAAGCAGTCGGTTGAGATTTTTGATTAAACAGTAATGTCGTTTCTCCCCTTTTGAAAACAACAGCAAACTCACATGCACGGGAAACTCGCGTTCTTTAGTGAGGTATACGGGAAATAAATCTCCTTCTTCGAATCCGAAGACGTTGACTGCAATCTTGTTTTGTTTCTCAAACTTCGTGATCTTTCTGATTGATACAGGACACTCGATACCATCCATGTTCAGTTCGTTGACATAAGGTTGGTAATGATGAATTCGCTCGGGGTTAGATCTGCAAGGAACAGGATGTAAGGCCGCCAAGACGCTAGCTCCACATGAAACACTTGTTATCTTTGTTTTCAATGTTAATGATGGCTTTCTTATCCTTCAACTTTTTAGGTAAAGCCAGATAGCTCGAACCTTTCAATGCTTTGTATTGAGCCACACTCAAATAAGAAGCAAAATTTCGGATAGCATCCACATTGTCCGAAATTAACTTATTTATGGCAAATTGGGGTCGACAAAAATTTTCGCTTGAAAATGCACGTTTTGAACTTCTTTATGGACACCAGAAAGCAACGACCGCGCGGTGTTGTGTATGTGTCAAGCATTATTTTTCGCTTTCGAAAGCGAACATTTTGGAGAGATAATGTATCCGACCTCGAATGTAATAAAGAAATCCATCTGCCCCTTAGGTTTGTTGAACATTTCAGCCACGGAAATACCAGTCACTTTCTGTCGAGCCGCCATATTGTTGCCGTGGTACATCCCTCGCACCAGTCCCTCGAATCTCTTTTCTGAGTCGTTGTTTTTGCGTCCGCAATACGTATTTAACGAGAAACCGCTAAAAAACGTGGCGGCTTGCGGCGTTATGGAGGGAGTTAGCGGTAAAATTTCTTTTATTTTTATTTAAAAAACATTGGCAGGATAAAAGGTCAGATACCTGTTGGCAAACGGCACTGAACTTAATGGTAGGTCGCCCACTTGCGACCAGTTGTGAAATTCTGGTCGCCAGTACTATATTTTTAGTCGC
>OX421455.1:20378172-20385672 GCA_949126865.1 Montipora capitata | reverse complement strand
GCTCTCTCTAGACTGGTTCTAACCGGTTACGGGCATGCAAGGCTACATGTATACAGTTACGAATTGTCCCACTACACGGAGGGTGGGTGGGGGGGGGGGGGGGGGCACATGCCAAAGAAATGGCTTTAAGGCACCAAAGTTTTCCGCCTGTGAGTGCTACATTCTATCAACCGCAACAACCACAATTTAGTTCGTTTCCGTCAACAGCAATTCCACAACAACAACAGGTCCCGGCTTCCTCCGCACAACCTCAGTTTTAAGGTCCCGATGTCAACAAATTTACCCCAACAACTTAGCTCAGCTTCCCTTTTGGCCCCACAACAGGCGTGGCATTCTGGTTGGTCACCCTATCAGTATGAAGTCTGCCTCCTTCCGAACTCAGCCAAAAAGTGCTACGGTTGCAACCAGGACTTTGCCGATAAATATCGACAAGAGCCTCATAACGTGGTTATACGCCACACTGACAGGCGAATCAGAGGAAAAGACCTGGATGGGAACATTCAATTTAACTCTGACTTTACCCATACGTACTATCATTGTAATATCGGTCATATTAGCGGATAAAATCCCTTCTTCGACGGGAAAGTGTGCTGACCCCAGAACAAGAAAGCGTAATTATAAACGCAGGAATGTACGTTGAACATTTTTAGGTAGATGTGATGTGATACAAGGTTCGTTGCAAATCTCCCCTTGTATCGTTGCATAGTGAACATGTATAGCACACCAATTTTCGGGTACTTTAATATCGGAAAATCGCCTCGAACTCACTTTCCAAGTTTATTTCCTATTTTTATGTCGATTCCAGGTTTCATTTCACTCTCTTAATTTAAATATTGAAATTTTAATATGTAACTGAAATATTGAGTAAGAGCTAGAATGAGCAGTGTTTTGTTACCGTTGGCAGTTATAGTCGTAGGTTGCTGCCTGTTTCAGAAGTCCTGTGCCAAAAGAGGAAATATTAAATATACGCAGGACTGAACGTTTAACCTTCAATTAAGGAGTTGTGATGCTCGTAATTGAAATGTATGCATAGGACTTAAAATGTCCATACTCAGAAGTTCTTTTTATTATAACAACGTTTGTATATAGTTAGCTAAAGAATTTAAGTGCGGACTCTAGGTGAAGATCGGCTTACAGCCCTGAAACCACGTGTGAAATATTGTTTTCCGAGTGTGTCTACTATTTGAGGATCGCTTTATGACCAAAGTAATATATGTAGTAGTTGTGTGCATTAAGCAGTTACAGTTTCAGTTACAGTATCACTGAGTTGTCTTAATAATTTTTTATTTCCAATTCAGTTTGTATTTCAGGCTTTTGAAGACTTAATTCCACTGACTTCATTTTAATTTTTAAATATTTACATTTAAAAAAATATCGTTTCAATACTTAAATAACTTTTCGGAATTATTGTTTGTTGTCATTAGCAGTTACAGTTACAGTTGCAGTTAAAGTTAGCAGTTTCCAGTTTCAGTTGTCTGACATACAGAGTAAAGACAAAATGTTTTGTTCTATTGTCTAGTTTTGCAGGTTTAGTGAAACTTTGATTGCCAATCAATACATCAGGGTTTACATACCGTCAATAAATATTTAGTTATTTAGTGTTGCAAGGAACGTTTCAATATTTCTTGAATTGTTAAGAGCTTTTGACGGCTTTAATAGCTTTGTAATTCCTGATATCTCGATGCGAAAAATACATACCCTCTGCCGACCTCTGATATGAAGTGTGTGTGAGTGAGTGTGTGTGTGTGTGTGTGGGGGGGGGGGGGGGGAGGGGGGTTTGATGCCACCCCCTCAGGGTTTTGTAAATGAAGTGAGAAAGGGTTGGATGCCACCCCCCTCAGATTTTGCAAAGTTTGGAAAGGAAATTTACTCTGTTGCTGAAACTTTAAGCAGCTGTTCGTTTATTGCTTGCGGATTTTTTAATGTGTCAACTGTTCCCAAAATTCGACATTTTAAACATAATTCTTCTAGTTTTTCAACACGAAGTTACAAAATCGATACATTTTTACATGTACATGGTTACATTTAAGCTTTCTGGCTTGATTTCGCACTGATTATTTTGCCTTTAAAAAAGGCAACTAAGGTGAAATGGTGAAATCAAGATGGCGGATCTGATGACGTCATACGACGTCAGCGACATCCAAAATATATTGTTTTACTGTGACTAAATTTAACGAAAGCCTTAGGGAGGGGGGGGGGGGGTCGATCAACATCCCCCTTCCCTCAAACTGAACCGGGAACGTGTTTGCTGACGTGCAAAAATGCTTGCAAGGCTTATAACTAGAGCTTAGTTTATGAGAAAAACACTCGTATTACTCGTATGTATTGGTATGTATCCGTATGTTAGTCGTATGTATGCGTGTGTTAGTCGTATGTATCCGTATGTTACTCGTATGTTAGTCGTATGTTAGTCGTATGTTAGTCGTATGTATTCGTATGTATCCGTATGTTCCGTATGTTACTCGTATGTTACTCGTATGTTACCCGTATGTACTCGAGTGGTGTTTTAGTCATGATCCTGTTTTGGCTTGCCCAGGCTTGTGATCAAAAACCTCTTGTTTTACTTCTATCCGGATTTCAGTGATTTTCGCTATTCGCACAAACGGCAAATGAATAACTCGAGCGGATCAATTGCAACTTCTTTAATTCAGTGTTTGCGTAATTACCGATTTGATACGCTTCAATTGAAATCGTTACAAATTCGTAAAAGCAAAGCTTCTGTTCGTGGTCAAATTGTTATCCTTTTAATGGAATATTCTATGAGAGTCGATTTAGCTATCCTCAAACACTTCCTCAAGTTTAGGAATAAATATAAGGCCCTTATATTAGGTATGAAATAAAGTTTTATGAATGGAGTCCCAGCAGTGGGACAGTAGCAGCTCCGTTGGCGTGTAAAGCATTCGCATAAATTACGTTTGGTGTTAATTTGGTAAAATAGAACATCATCACCTTTAACATCACCTTTATTTCACCTCGGATTTACAAGAGTAGCTGTATAGCTAATTTCTCCGAGAAAAAATAAATAAATAAATAAAATCATATATTATATACAGTATATTAAAATACTATTTACATAAATAACAACTACATTGATGTTCGAAAGAATTTGGCATATTTTAGTTCTGAACTCGTTCAAGGACGTTAATGACTTCAGGTCCTCTGTTAGTTTGTTCCACATGTTTGCAGAAGTGTATCTGAAGGAATGTAGACCATAACTGGTTGTGTTAACGTATGGGATAACAAGTTTCCTTGTTCCTCGTAGGTTGCGTTCAGTATTCCTCATTTGAAAAAGACCAACGTATGTACTTCGGCATCGTTTCAAACTGAATTGCCTTAAAAACTGTTTTCATCATGTCTTGGCACCTAATACCATACAGATCACTAGAATTAAGGGCGCGTTCGATTGACCGTATTCCGGAATAAGAATGCGTGGAGTGATGAATAAAACGGTATGTTTGGCGCGTTTCGAAGCAGCAAGGATAATAAAAATATGGTTAAAATAGCATTTTAGCGGATGTTTGACAATTTGAATCTCCGTAAAAATGAAGGATTTCTAACTTATATTCCATGTATTCTTATTCCGGAATACGGTCAATCGAACGCACCCTAAGTTTGCTCAGTAGCTCCTGGTAATGCAGAAACAATCCTGAGCGAAATTTAGGAGATCATTATATTTTACGAAACTACGCTTGTTGTTCTCTAAATCTTTCACTTATAGTGGCAGAAGCATGATCTACGTTTGTCCGTAATTTTTAAACTGCGTTTTATACAATAGTAAAGGAATAACTGGAGCCTTCAATGTGTAATAGAACGCCATCGTAGATGGTGCAATTGAGGAAACTTTTCCAGAAAGAGAAAGTTCGCCTTGAAACGAAATTCCTGTAGCATTATTCGTTGCTTTTCAAATTTAAGTAGTTTCGAATGTCCAAAACGAATGTGCAAACGAGTGTTTGATTCCTTACCGCGTGCTAGATTTAATAGCTAGATTTGTAAGTATGCGAAATTCCAGTAGCATTATTCGTTGTTTTTCAAATTGAAGTAGTTTCTATGATTTCAAAATTCGAGTTTCGAATGCGCAAACGAGTGTTTGATTCCTTACCCCGTGCTAGTTCATCAAACCCGCCTCTGGTGTACCTTACATTCGCTGTTGAAATTGGAAAGAATGTCCCTTCTTCTGCCCTGAAGAGAGTATCCATGGCTATCAACAATGCGTGTGTGACCGTGTGTTCCCTGAGTACAAAGTATATGAAGGTGGTAAGCGGCTACTGTGCAAGCATATGGAGACGCCTACGTTAAGGGTGTCACGATCAGTAAAGAATCCGTTCAGACCCTACTTTACATGTAGAAGAAAGGACACATGTAGATACTTTCAATGGGCTGACGAAATGCCTGTGGATACGTATTCTGCAAGGGGGCCTCCAGTTTACGAACGAAGAGAAAATGCAAAGATGGATATGACGCAGACCCAAGCTCATGAGACAATTTGCAAGAATAGATAAAGTGACTGATTCTATGTAACATTCAGGAGCATCGTTTGCTTTGAAACTTGATTGTAATAATTTATTATGTTTATTCAATAAAGTAAATTGTGTTGACATGAAATATTGCCTCGTGTTCATTTTTTTTTTGTTTCCATTTCTGGGTGTGCGATAAGGATGAAAAGCAAACCAATTTGACGGTTTTTTTCTAGTCTACATTATTACGGAGACCCTTTTGAACACTCATCATCTTCAAAACTGGTTTTTCTAACCAACCCTTAAACTTGCTTCAACTTGTTTGACTGTGACGTCAATGCCTTTTCATTGGTTCTTAGCTACTCCATTATTCTTTCCCTATATAAGCGCGATACTACCCGGCTGGTTGGGCGGAACCGTACCACCAGAACACTCTACACTTCACTTCCTGCCGCCATGTTGAATATACCCTCGTACACCTACGTGGTATGCATCTCATTATAAACCCTAATCCAAAAACCGGTTTGGGTAGAATTTTTCACCGGCCGCCATTTTGAGTACACCCTCGTACAACAACGTGGCATGCATCTCATTATAAAAAACGCCTGAATCTATTTGCATACATGAATAAAATTGGTCTAGTCATCTCCCCTATACTACTGTCAATGTTTCACATGGAGTATATCTTGGAGTGCAGGGATGGCGCAGTGGTGAGAGCACTCGCCTCCCACCAATGTGGCTCGGGTTCGAGTCCCAGAGTTGACGTCATATGTGGGTTGAGTTTGGTTGTTCTCTACTCTGCACCGAGAGGTTTTTCTCCGGGTACTCCGGTTTTCCCCTCTCCTCAAAAACCAACATTTGACTTGATTTGCGTTAATTGTTAGTTTCAGTTTACAGTGTCCTCAATCAGTGCTCCAGCGCTAGAACGACTAAACACTTAAATCAAGTTCCTTTCCTTTGCTTTGCTTTGCTTTGGATAGCGACATATCGTAACATATCCACTGGATAAGATTATCCTCCTTTGAACAACTGGGGCTTGCAGATGGATTAAATGGGTATACATAGCACTTAAAGTTGCACTTAGGTAGTTAATTGTGTTTATGTGATGTTTTATTGGTAGACGACAACTTTCTGTAGTTGATCACGTTGATGCATAAAGCAATTACTTGTGACACAAGGAAAGTAACTATAGTAAAAATAATGAATCATCTCAACGTGAAATTCATGATATCCATGGGCCATCAACATTACAATATTAGTCTATGCCTAAGTGTACACATCCCTTTAGTTATACAGACAACAAGAGTGCAAACTTCAAGTGGAAACTTGATCACGACTAGAGTGGTGAACTTTCCGTAGTTATGCGCTGTTGTTTGTCCCCAGACACAATTGACACTACAAAACAAAACGGAAAGCCACAAGCAACAGCCTGAAGGTAAAATATGATTTTACAGGGCTCAACCGACCAATCCCGCGATAAAGGCATTCCCGAGTTTGCATTATAGTCATATATTGATATCAAAACCTTTTCCTGAAATGTCCTTTCGCTTTGAGTTTATCTTTTTCGCCTTAAATATTAACAGAAAGTCGTGAAAACACTTCAACGGGCGGAGTTGAAACCACGGTTGTCCTTTAAAGGGGGGTGAGTACCAATCGCCTTTCGGAAAGCTGCACCTTAGAGGAAATGAAGCTCTAACATTCTACCATCAGAGGAAAGGAATCGTATGATTTTTCCTGTAGTTTGATCTCTACGTTATACACCGAACACAATTGCATCAACCATCTTTAGACAGAAGAATGGTGTGAAATGTCTCTTATATTTCCTATTCTCGAAGGTAAGCAATTAATTAAGCAACTACTTGTAGTTACTGAAGTCCATGCGTAACTTGATAGATGGCTTAGCAGGGGCTACTTTAGGCTGAACTGTCGGCTGTTTTGGTTTAGCTACTGGCTGATTGGCTCTCACGGCTGCTTCCAAACGAGGCTTTAGATCTGGCATGGAGCTCATGACTGTTCTGAATGGTTCCGGATACTTGGGACCAATTTTCATAAGTTTTTGCAGCGCCTGTTCATGAAGGCTCTTGGTTACTTTGTTGCCTTTTGATAAGTTGGCACTGTCCGACAGCAATGATACTAAGATTGGGACAAGTAACCCGAGCATGTGAACCTCTGAAAAACAGAACAGGTTATTGATATTGACAAATTCAGTAGTACTGCAATAGTTAGTTGGCATAAAGATAAATTCACTCAAGTTTCTTGGATGTGTTTCCATAAGGATCACGTGATACACCAACGCTAGAGCAAGTGACTCGTGACCGAGTGACCGAGTTGAGTGATCACCAGAGTACAGAGCACTCTACGGTTGCTCTTGCAGGCTACATCGGGCATTATTTGAGTTATTTTCAAATTTGAAACCTCAAACTAAAGCCCGAGGTGACCCAAGATGATGCATAGCATTTTGGAAAAGCGCAAGAATCAGACCACTGTTACTGTGAAAATCCGAAAACCGTAAACACTAGAAATATTTACAAAATGTTATGGTGTTTCAAGCAAAAAGTCAATCACGCGCGAGAAAACTAAACCGCAACCAGTAAACGGTATTTAGTTTGTGGTTTTAAGTCGCTTTTCATTGGTTTCTGCAAAATGGGAAATGTCAGTGTTCATGGTTTTTGGATTCCCATAGTAAGTGAAATAAAGCAAATGAATTGTGAACCATGAAGGGAGTTGTTTACTTCGGCCAATAAGGTCGTGCACTCGTCAAAACGCACGTGTTTTACTAGTTAAAGTGCTCCTAACCCCAAAATATTTTTTTCGCTAAAATGAATGTTTGTACCTGTTCGAAACGCATTGCGGCCATATTTTCCGTTTTCAAAAATACCCTGCCTTTTTATAGGCTTTTGTTCACGACCGAGTCAGAAGGGGAATGGCTCTACTCCTGCTTGACGTCACAATCTACTTTGCATGCAGAGAGGTACTGCAATGTTAATCAGTTTGTGACGTCAAATCAGGAATAGACCCACTCTCCTTCTGACTCGGTCGTGAACAA
>OX421455.1:20338172-20368172 GCA_949126865.1 Montipora capitata | reverse complement strand
ATCACTACGAAACTATTTCATGTCGTTTCGTGTTAAAAATGTGTAGTAACTGTCGAGGAATTAAACTGGTGTGAGTGGGCTGGAACAGCGGAGAGAAAACAGAAAATTCAACGTCATGTGCTAACGTCCTCCACAAAACCTTGAATTTGGTCATTTCACGCCGTCATTTAGGACATGACGCCAAAGAAATGTACCAAAATGTAATACGCACGTGCAGAGCGTGCAGAACCATTGTTTTTGCTCACTAAGCCTATTGTTTTGTAGCGTCGTCGATGCAGTCGGCGTCGTCGTTTCGTAAGCTCCCTAATACCATGATATCTACATGTCAACTTGTGCAGTTAAACTAATAATATAATAGCTTACCTTCTTCCATTTCACGCTTTGTGCTTTCAAATCCTCCATTATTTAACCACAGAGATGCAGCATGTACAATGGAGGGCCAACAACTCTGGTAATGAGGTCTGGCTTGGTCCATGGAGTCAGGACTATAAAAACATCATTATATTATTTTACAAATTGAGACGTAAAACATGTGACCACTCAACCAATTTGTTTATTTCGCCTTATTACCAGTTCTTATTTATTCCAAACTGCACGGGAAGAACCATGTGATGACTTGTAAAATAATATCCATAAGAAATTTACGATGTGCTCTTTCATAGCCACCACTTTCAAGCTTTCTTGGTCGCACGTTTCGTAATTTGTTCATACGCAGAGTGTTTAGCTCCACCGGCTCGTCCATTTCCTCTGCACGTTTCTTTTTCAAACACCACCGGAGAAACAAAAAGTGGTGCCCATCTGTTTCATGGTGATTACGTTGAAACAGCTTAGCATACTCAAGCGGACGCCATTGCACAAAATTATAATATAGACAAAAAAACGAAAAGCTAAGGAAATACTCGAAACTGGAACGAAGAGAGTGAAGTAATTAGCGAATTGCTTTGGTTTATGATTACCTCACTCAGTGATTAGTTCAAAGTTCTCGCGCCACTTTTTCAACCAATCAGAAGTGAAACCAAAACCAATCGTGGCTCGCGCGTGCACATTTTCCCGCGCTTTGTGTCGGCTACGTGTAATTACTTCGAGTTTTGATTGGTTTACTAGATTGTCTCCGTCCTTTTTGATTGGCTAAAGTAATTTGGTTTTGGTTTTACGAGACTCCACTGAAAATCGCTCTAAAACGGAACGTGAGATTTGCTGAGTAGCAATGCCAAATAAAACGGAGGCAAGAAAAAAAAAACAGACTACCGGTAATCAGCCAGAATCAATGGCGACTTAACAGAGTCGGTCAAAACACAATACACGCCCTTTACTAGTATAATTCAAAGAAATGCGTATTACCTGTAAAACATCCCTCCTTGAGGTGGCAGCTGAGGTGAGTATTCCGTTGGCAAAGCAAGCAATGCGTGATCCCTTAATGCTCCCAACCAGTATTTACTGAGTGACTTCAACTCAGGCTCAACCAATTCCAGTAGACTCCCAGATGATTCAGGGAACTGATCCTCCTCATCTCCAACACTTGTTGAAGTCGGGTTGTCTCGCTGCTTCATAGCTACAATATACACCTGCCACATCCAGATAACATTGAAACTTCTCAATTATTGGGGAAAAAAAGGAAAGAAAGTTTATTTAAGTGTCTATCCTTCAAGCGCTGGAACACTAACTGGGGAAACTGTAAACGGAAATCAACAAATTAACGCCAAATCAAATCAAATCTTGGTTTTTGAGGAGGAGTAGCCGGAGAAAAACCTCTCGGTGCAGAGTAGAGAACCAACAAACTCAACCCACATATGACGCCGAGTCTGGGAATTGAACCCAGGCCACATTGGTGGGAGGCGAGTGCTCTCACCACTATGCCAGCCCTGCACCTTATGTTTTTGTTTCCAGATATTTTTATAACTACCCCGGTTACCCGCACGCTACCAGTCCAGCGTACTCATTACTTAACAATTATTCTATTTTCCCGTGCTCTTTCTTGCTCTCTTCGCCGTTTTTCGTCACCATTATTCAGCCTGTTTTCTCGTCAATATGGGAGGTGCGGTGGCCTTATGGTTAGAGTGCTCGACTCCGGATCGAGTGGTCCGGGTTCGGGTCCTGGCTGGGGACATTGTGTTGTGTTCTTGGGCAAGACACTTTACTCTCACGGTGCCTCTCTCCACCGAGGTGTACAAATGGGTACCGGCGAAATGCTGGGGGAAACCCTGCGATGGACTACAATCTTGGACAAATTAAATGGAACATTGAGACCACCCCTCCCCCCAAAATCAGTGATGGGAAAATGGCGCGTTTTGGCCTTCACGCACCTTCATCCTTGATTTGGGGGAGAGGGGGCATTTCTGTTCCATTTTATCCTGTCCAAGATTGTCTATGAGCCCCTGCTTAGCGTTACCAGTAGTATATGGGGTAATCACGACACGAAATCTGCTCTCGTTCGCTCACAAGTTACATCATCCGAGAGCACATCTCCCATTCAAAAAATAAACTGAGCAAGGCGACACTGAAAAAAAAACTAAATGCAGGTGGCATTTCACGTTAACATAAATTGCAAACAAAAAAGGGAATAAAACTATTGGAAAAAAAAAGAAAACGAAAAAGAAAGAAATCGCATGTAAGGAGGATTCGAACCTTCTACCACAGATTATCTGCCCCATCCAACTATCCAACCTACCCACATTCTACGCTTTAGACTTTGCATCCGTGCGCTAACCATACCGAATACGCAAACTTGTTGAATTTTTAAGAACTGCATTTGCGCTCCCTTAAATTTGTTGGCGATATTTACCTGATGTATCTTCTGATTTTTCCACGCTGAAAAATAGAGCATGATTTACGTTCACAAAAGTGTTGATGGGCACGATTTGCAGGCTATCAGCAACGAATTTTGTCGATTTTTCACGATTTTGTCGTCTGGCCAGAAAGGTGACAGAACAGATTGACACTTTTTTCCATTGCTTGTTAACCGTGCTTAACCGTTGAAAAGCGTCTCAAAACAGACGTTAATCGTATAAAAAGTCTCGTGAATCGTGCCTTAAACGTTTTAATGTCATGTAAAACCATTCAAGTGCTCTACAAAGCTTTAAAAGCGCTACTTTAATGCTCGAGTCTTTTGCCATTGCTTCGTTTAATCTCAGCGATGCGACCCTACATAGACCCTATAGTTTTATCGATTAACTCCCCAGAAATGCTTCCAGAGTAAGATCAGTAGTGGGCTTGAGAACTCTAACTCTTACTTTTGTTTCCTCGGGTATTCTTTTTCTCGATGGCAATTTTTTCGTCAATTCTATGTAGAGTTATACCCTTATTCTTGATCGTACTGGCAAATTTTCATTTTAGGTTTGGCTTTTTTATACGCTCCGCTTCTCTTAAAATATCTTCCATGTAGTATCTCAACATAGCAACACTAGCGACGAGCGTGACTGCGTCAGAGGCCAGTGGTTTCGGATGATTAATGTGTTGACATATGACCTCTTAATTGACCAAATCTTGAATTTGTGACGTCATAGCCTCCATAGACAATCTTGGACAAATTAAATGGAACATTGAGACCACCTCTCCCCCCAAAATCAGTGATGGGAAAATGGCGCGTTTTGGCCTTCACGCACCTTCATCCTTGATTTGGGGGAGAGGGGGCATTTCTGTTCCATTTTATTCTGTCCAAGATTGTAGCATCCCACCCAGGGGGGAGTAGAAATACTCCTAGTCGCTTCATGCTAATGAAACCGGAGATAAGCGCCGGCCTGATGGGCCTTCTGGCTCGTAAGCAGAGACTTTACTTTTACTTTACTTTTCTCGTCAATATAATCTCGTCTCTTTATTCGGGCTCTTTCTTGCTCTACCTCTCCTTGTTTGTCACCGATATTTCACCTGTTTTCTCGTGCTTTGAGTCCGACTCAAAGAGAGCGGCTCTCTTTCACGTTGGGCATCGCTTACTCGTCGCCTGCTTACTGTTTTTTTCTTCCTCTTTCTTTTGTTTCCTCGTTGTACAACATATTAAAAACAATACTTCGCTTCCTTTTTAGTTGTCTTCAAAATTTGCTTATTTTATATTAAAACGCAGCGTCAAATGCAGCACGATGGCCATACAACGTACGCCAAAAAACGTGGGTTGCTGCAGTCCGACATTTCGCGCATTGGCTTACATGAAAAGTACGGAAAGTCGTATTATGACGTTAGGATTAGCCAAAACCAAGATTTCTTGGGTGTTACCATATTTTCCTAACCATGGTGCCCCGAAAGAGCGGAGCTCCGCTAAAATGGATGAACACTGCAAACTCTACTCAGTGATTACTGTTGCGTGTTACCCTCTATAAATAATGTTGATTATTATTATTATTATTATTATTATTATTATTATTATTATTATTATTACAGTTGTTTACATTTCCTTTGTTGAAAACCACCAGACCACCAAGAAGTCATTTTTTTAACTATAGTATTGCTGAATTTGTATTTTAATTGTTAATTTGAAAAGGGTTTAAATTATTATTATTATTATTATTATTATTATTATTATTATTATTATTATTATTATTATTATTATTATTATTATTAATCAGACTGCATAGACTGCACAATACTTGAAGATGTCTGAAACGTTGACATGGATCTCACATCAATGTGTTCAGTTTCCATCACGAAAGTGATTTTAAGCTCTTTCCCCGGCTTAAAAATACCTGGGTTGCTTCCGTCTAAATTGAGAAGGAATTTATCATCGTTTTCCCAGCTAACTGACCTTATGAATAACTTCACAAGTAAATTTCTTCACAAGTAAAACACCCAACAAAGATCAAAGCATCACCATTTTAACTGAAGAAGGTGATATTTAAAACAAATCGACATATAAAAGTACCTCAGCCCAAGCTTTTAGAACTGCTAGTTTCTCCATTGTTGTGGCAGCCTCATTGTACAACTGCAGAGAGGAATCTTTTGCTTGGCCAACTTTTGAAAGTTTAGTAACCAGGAGTTGCTGAATTCGGCGTACATCATTCAAGTCTCGTGCAATGCCACTAGCAATCCATGCGCTACAGACCTGGAAAAAAAAAAACGAATTGTTTATCCCTTCCATTTACGAGTAATTTTTCAGGGGAAATTATACATTTCTGTAAAAGAGAAAGTTGGTTGTACAGAGCTGGATAACTACAGAATCAAATAAAAGTGATGGAAATCCAACGAAATCTTAACAATGGACCAGAGATTTGTCTCCTGGGTTCATTGACTGTGCGGGTAACATCCAGAACTCCTTTTGTCCTTGAATTTCTCACAAATCACTCTACAAATTACCCTCTGATAGTTCATGTATTTTCAACTAGTTTTGATTTGACTTTTCTCGTGGCAACTGAGACAATAAGTTTACACTAATAGAGAGACAAAGCTCAGTTTCGTTATCAAGAAGCAAGACAGGATATTCTGCACTTATTTCTCTGAATTTAATGTAACTTCAGCCACGTTGGATGACAGCCTTCGAAATCTACACAATTTTTCTTATGAAGGAAAGATTAAATTATTGCTAACATATTGTCATACCTCACATGCCATTGCAGTAACATCAGACGGCATATCAGATGCAAATGCTGGTCGTAGCGCAGCACCCACCTATTGAAAACACATAATGAGTTTTTTTTTTTAAATAAAGGAAAAACGGAGAGGAAAGAAAACGAAACACGGCTTGTCTTACTTGAGCTTGAAACTGTTCCAGTATAACATGACCAGGGAAATCAGGGTCAGGCACTGAGGCAAAGATGTTGACAACATCCTGTAAATAACACACTGTAGTTAGCTATTGTAGCTGCATCCTATTGTCATAACAACACCAACAAAGGAGGCAGTGTGGCCCAGTGGTTAGGGCGTTTGCGTTGAGACCCGGAGATCCTGGGTTCGAGACTCGCTCTGACCACTCGTTGAATTTGATCCTGGTATACGTAGTCCCAGGTTAATCTTCCCAGCTGCACTTGTAAATAGCCAAGTGGTTTGACTCCGGCCAGTTGGGATTCTTAACAGTTGTTTTTGTTGTTGTTGTTGTTGTTTCGTTGATTGTGTTTCATTGGCCCTGCTCTCATGGGGAGCGGTCAATTAAGTATGTATTGTATTGTAACAGAAAACTTAAGCCAATGAACAAAATCCATCCGACCAAGGGAGAAAAACGACAAACTCGATCCTCGTATCTCTCAGAGACTAAGATAAGAACATTAAAATCTTAAGGTCTCTCTGTTCACGAGCTATGCTTTGATATCTAAAACAAAGACCTTTTTAACCATGAAATTCAGCAACAACCACTCTTCAAAAGCAAAGTTCGAAACCGCCTCTCTCGTGTCTTATTGCGCGTCGCTCCCAAGATTTCTAATCTAATCACCCGAGATCCCTGAAGAGGAAAACGGCTTGCCCGCAAACCATAGCGCGGCCATATTCAGATATACCTGCAAAGTACTCAGACCCTCCAGCTTCAACTGATCACAAATTGCTGTGGCTGCAATGAATACCATTCTGACAAGCTCTTGAAGATGCATGACAAGAAAATCTGAAAGACGGGTGTGTTAGAGTATGTCGAATCCATAACTAGCACCTCTGTTCAAACGCGTGCAGATGAATGCGCGAAATCTGTTGCTCCTTTAAATTTGTTTACCTTATTTAACAGACCGCCTAATAATTTACACTGACACATACCCACACGGTTTAACTCAGTGAAAAACGAACCAAATTTTTAGTTAAAAATACGAGTCATGTCAAATAACACTTCTTCGCAACGCCTGCGAACTCTGGCCTAAGGATGGTCATTGTGTAGAGAATTAATTGAAAAATAGTTATATTCCTTATTTAGCAAATGACAGTGAATTTTGCACAGCCTTCTAACCGGTCAGAGAAAAAATATTTTGGAGATAGCTGTATACAGGGTATAGGACAACAGGAAAACCACATTGGAAGTAACTAAAGTTTTGCAACCGCAGCTTATTCGCATTATCAAAAACACTCTTAAAAATCAAACCTACAGTACCTTCCCCAGACTCCTGTCGTCTGTCTCGGGCTAGTGCTAAATCAAAGTGAGCAGCTTGCTTTGATTGACAGAAAGTAATAATTTTCTTGATGCAACCAGTTGCAAACACTCGCGTTGGCCAACGAGGATCTACTTTTGGATGTGTTTCTTCGGGAGCCTGTCCAGCGGTCATTCCTCCACCTTCATCACCTTCATCTCCCTCTCCTTCTTCATCAGCCCCTAAAAACGAAAACAAAAACAAAAAACAGAAAAAAATTTAAGAAATGATAGGTGTACGGAAGTGCTGTTTTCAGGTCGAAAAAGCGTAGAAATCACAATCAAAGCTTAGTGAGGAGTATTTCTTACAACTTGAAAGTGAATGTATATCATGCGTTTTGTCACGAAGTGATACCCATAATTCTGAAAATCTGTTACTTTATGTGTTTGGGTTTTTTTTTTTTTCAGGTAATTAAGGACTAGCCATTCAGTCTCAAGTTTTATTTTGACTTTTTAAGTCACAATCTTTGAAATGATCAGCAACTTTCCCAGATAAACTATTCTCTTTTCACTTGCTTACTGATGAAGATTCTTATTTGAGTCCCTTCATCACTTTTTATCTATTTCTATCGATTGTATTTACGAAATTTATAACCTATTATTGAAGCAGGCCATTATCCTGAGTTTAGTTTTAATTTTAATTTTGAAAAAAAATCCACCTTCTGTTTCTCTATTAAGAGTAAGCCCTCCTTTTCCTCCAGTGCTGCTTTTGGATGCTGAAAGAACATCCCTGCATAACCCTAGCCAGTGTGTGAGGTTATTAGCGGCCAGAGTCTGAAGCATGCTGTTTACAGTATCATGAATATCTGATCTTAAGCGTGTATCAGTTTCTGTATCCAACATGCCGAATAATGCACCTACAAGGAAATTAACACATAATAACCATTGTGCGGTCAAAAGGTAATCCAATGCGTTCATCAATGAGTTTTTCCAAGTGGCTGAAAGAGATGTTGATTGGCTTTACGCTGAATTTACAAAATGTTTTAATTTCAAAAGCCTTAGGCCAACCAAAGCTTAAAGTAACGATGAGGCAACTGAGTTCATTTTAATCAGTTACTGACATTTTTTACAAACTTTTAGGCTAACACACTAACCAATGGACTACCTGCATGTCTGACTGATCGACTGACAAAGTTTTTGAAAACCACATGAACGACCCACTGACTGTTTGACTAACCGAATGACTGTCTGACCCACCGATGGACGAAACGTTGGATAGACAGACCAGACCCCAGTTGTTCAAACGATGGATAGCGCTATCCGCCGGATAAATCACTATCTAGTGGATAAGTAATAGTGAAACCAATTGCGCTATCCAATGGATAGTGATTTATCCGGTGGATAGCGTTATTCACTTTTTGAACAACCGGGGCTGGCTGTCTAACAAGCGTGCAAGTTTACTGCAAGTGTGTTCGTCTGGCTTAAAGCCTCCTTGACTTAGTGATTGGCAAATTTTATGCCAGTCTCAGTAACGTTTGACTTCACCTCGCTTTCCAATCTGCAAATTTCGTTTCTGTATCGGTCAACGTTGAGGACTACATAGCACAAGTCTTCCAATTTGAAAAAAAGTTAAGAAAAGCATTTCATATTCAGAGAGGTACAAGGAGTTCAAACCATGTTTTACCTTCTAAACCTTTGTCACCAATAACAACAGCATAGCTGGACTGTTGATGTTTGTTTAGTTCTTCTGCAGCAGCTAATGCATGCTCACAAACATCCTTCGCTTCTCGCTGAGACAGCTGCCGGAAACAAGCAATAGTGGCTCGCCGCAGCAGCAGGTGAGGACTTGATAGGTTGACACACAGTTTACGAACAACAGTTCCCAGGTTAATGTGACTTGGAGCAAAGACGTGCAATTGCTGAAGGCAATTAATTGCTTCAGCTTGAACCAATGAATCTGGGTGATTTTGCATTACAGCACAGGCAACCACACATGACAATCGCAAATCTTGGATTGACTTTGATGTTCCTATCACAGACATCAGTCATCATCGTTATTATTAAATAATTCCTATCAAAACTTATAGACTGCATAGTATTCAGCACTGATCACGCAGGCCCAGTACTACACCTGGAACATGTGCTTCAGCAATGGTTTAATCACGAGGAAGGAAGAGGCGTGCAGAACAGCCTGTCACAGCGACAAGGCATGTTTGAAATGTGAACTGTGCCTTTTTCAAGAATGATTGATGGCAATGAAAACTTAACGCATCAACGGTGCTTTGAACTCCAGAACGCATGTGACGATGACGATGAGATTCACAGAATTAAGTATCGTTGTTGAAATAGTTCCAAGATAAACAAAAAAGATGGAAAAAATTCGAAGGCCTATACGTCTCACAGTTTCGAAATATTTAAGGCACATGACCTGTGACACTTTGCAACTTACGCAAGAATTTTGCTCAGACTTTTGCTACAAATTTGATAAAGGGACGAATCACTATCTCGAGAGTGAGCTCATCAATTTCAAAAATTAGAAAAGAAGGCTACCTTGGAGCTCAGGACCAATTGATGTAATAAGCGCTGCAAGACACTTTCCAAGACACTGATGAACCTCAGTGATGGCGGTTGGAACAGTCAAAACTAGGTTAACAACCTGCTCCAATGTTGGATCAACATAGCTCCTAAACATTGGCCCACCACAGTCAGCAATAAGAGCCAATGCATGCAATGCCCAAACCTATGAAAAAACGTAACAGTAAATCTAACACTGACAACAATAACAATAAATATAATATCCTATCATGGATGCCTACATGACTCAAAGGGTTCCACTTTGGACAACAAATTCTCATCTTATGAAAACAAAGTTTCGGTACTGTCCATTTTCAAATTATAACTTCAACCAAAATAATAATTATCGTTTGGTCTTGCAACTCGTGACACACCATGTTAAAAAGTCAGAATCAGAACCACTGTTTTTTGACTATCAATTATACAATGATGTATTTTAAGGTAGAAGTGATCATCGCACTTAACTGGACAATTAAAGCAATTGTTGTTTTTACAGACACCTGAAAAATTCAGGTGGCTCCAACGGGATCCAAGCCCACGACCTCTGCGATGCCAGTGCAATGCCCTGTCAACTGAGCTGTGAAGTCACAGCTGGGAGCAGGTCAATTTGTTGGGCTCCTTTCTCCCAGTGAAAGGACTCGATGAATAAAATAAATGTATACATTTGAAGTGCAGCTTATAGACGAAAGGTACATGTAGAAGTGATCATCGCACTTAACCGAACAATTGAAGCAATAGACAACTTTCATGATGGCGTCATTTGACTACAACTACCAGAATTCAGTTTATCTTTCCTTTCTTATTTAAATTTTGTATTCCCAGTGGGGTAAAAATATCAATAGCTCTAATTGGCATGAGACAAGCAAAACCAGAAGGATTCTGGTACTTGTAGTCAAATGCCATCATCATGCAAATGTCCTATTGTCTTTTTTGTAGACACCTGAAAACACTTATTTCCTTTTACTTCATTCAACTGTCCAAGGATCATTTCTACCTTTTGTTTATAACCTGCACTCAAAAAATACACATTTTTTCACTTATTATGCATTTTGGACCAGAAAACTAGATGTACATTAGAATCGAGAATATTGTCTAGAGTTCAAGTACACGTAGTTTGGCTAAGCTGACACGTCAACTTGTATTGTTGCCGCCTTAAGGGGGGTGGCACGTAACCACAGAAAGACAATGGTTGCTGAGGAAACTTTTTAGTCGAAGAGCACTACAAAAAGGTTGCATGGATGGTTCTATCAAGTAACTTTTTCAATGGAAATCTGACATCACTTCAATCAGAAGGTGCATACGCAACTCGTCCTAGTCCTCTGCCGTGCGTTTCAGGGAAAAACAGTTAAAGGCCCCCAGGAAACGAAAGAAAGAGGCAGTTTTTTAAATCTCTTTTCGTAAACTGTAGCATGGAATTTCTATTTGGACAAAAAATGGAACTGATATTTTGGAAAGTGTGTCAAAGAAAGACCTTATGACGTCATAATGTTTTGTGAAATAATTTCTTTTAAAATGCATGCTACAGATTTTGTGTTAGAATGTTCTCATAGTGTTGCATTAAAAAATTGAGAACAACATAGTTAACTCGCTGAGTTTTTAGGCATTTTCTGTTTTGGTCACGTGATTGACCAAATATGGTTGTGAGTCGAATCATACAAAGGAATGTTAGATAGAACACATTTGGCAAAAAGGGATTTCTGTAGAGTTAAAGGAATTAGAGAAATGACTATTTGAAGGGGTCTATGGCAACGGATTGGTATTTAAGAGCCACCTCCCTTAATTCAACCCTGATCCAAACCTGTACTAGAGAGGATGAATTATCCTTGGACAAGGCAAGCAGTATGCTGACACTACTGTTCAGATGATGTCCAGATGCCATTCCACCCACATATCGATGGATACACCCTAGAGCCACAGAGTACCCAGTTCTGGACACAGCATCCCTTGCTGCCTTTAGCTGATCAAAGATCCTCTGAGTGATATTTGATGTAAAAACAGGACTCCCAACAGCCTGAGCAATGCGACCCAAGGCTTCACCAGCTGCACAGCGAACAATTGGATCAGGATTTGTCACAGCACCCTGCCATGGTAGCAATGGAAAAACTTTACTATACAAAACCAAAATACACTCTGTGACTGGATTGTCAGTTAAATGCTGGTTAAGTTTTTCTCAAAAATCCACATGATACATGAACTTTAAAAAGTAGAATTACTTCCAGTAAAAAATATGCAAGTTAAGTTTTGAGATCATCGCAGTTATGAACGCTACTTTAGCATTAACGAAAGGGAAGCCCTAAAGCCTTATTTGGGCTTAAACAAGATGAGAACCCATGAACTACAACCAGTGATCTAAATATGTAGTTCTTAATAATATAAAATATAATCTATTTATTTATATACACATATACATGTAAATATAATGCATCACAATTATTACAGGGTGTAGGTATATGACATCACGGTGGTTAGGTCTGAGGCCTTAAAATAAATGGAGAAATGACAGCCATGTTTGGTGTTCAAACTTCCCACTGGGAACTGAATGCTGTAATGATGAACATATTGTGAGTGAATAGGCTATGTTATCTTCAACAAAATGACTTGTGACAATTGTAATGTTGTCTTGCTAATCTCAAATTAAACCAAATGACAGAATGATCTCCTCCTTCAAAAGCGAAAATTTACTTTTTTGGGATATAGTAATTCAAGAAATTGTCACAAAAATTGGTAAACCATGTAGTGCTAAAAATCCAAGGATCGCATTAACTTCACACTTCCAAACTTTTTGAACTTCCACACTTTTTTACATCATACTTAATTTGCAGTGCCTCAATCTAAATGTAAAATTTCATAACTTAATCCTGTCATGGATGGCAATTTGTACTTGAGACACAAATATCCCACCAAACATGTCTGCCCGACTTGGAATTGTGAACTTCTTTCCTTTTTACAATAAGCCTTTGCTAATATGCATGTACATGTACAATGTAAATCCCCTTTGAATACAAACCTGTCAAACAGTGTTGTCTGCAACGAACTCAAGAAAATGTCACAAAAATTGCTACACCATGTAGTGCTTAAAGGCCAAGGATTGCATTAACTTCATGCTTCCAAACTTTTTGAATTTCCGCACTTTTTTTATAATTATGTAGTTAATGTGCAATGCCTCAATCTAACATAATTTCATAATAAAAATCAATACCATTAAAAATCAGGCCTTACAGACTTGCACTGTTTGATAGGTTTATATTCAAAGGGGACTTAGATTAGCAAAGGCTTATTGTTAGTAAAAAGGATAGAAGTTCATAATTCCAAGACGGGCAGGCATGTTTGGTGGGAAATTTTGTGTCTCAAGTACAAAGTGCTATCCATGACAGGATTAAGTTATGGAATTTTACATTATGCACAGGCTGCTGTCGTAAAAGTTTTGGACCATTATGTTTAATTTCAAACCAGGCTTGAAAGCATGTGTCTCACCATGACTAAATTAACAGCAGTATTTCTGACATCCTCATCACCAACACCAGTCTTTGACTCAGCAAGACCCTAAATAAACAGAGTATCTATAACATTCACATTCACCTTGCTAACTAACAAAGGGCCATGCAATCATTCCATTTACAATATGAGTAGCATTAACGTAACCATACACTGTATTTACAAACGCAAGGAAAAGTTGACTGCAAATATTATAGTAAAACGACTTCTAAAACCAATGCAAAGTCAGCATTAACACAGGTGTCAGGTCACTGATCATGTTGTACAAGACTTCATAACAACAAAAGTCATGCCGAAATTTATTTAATCACAAGAAATCAATTAATAAAACATTTCTTTTGTTGTCTTTTGAGAATCACTAAAAATATTCAAACACTATAACAATGGAATGAACTAATTTCAGGTATGACATCTCTAGTCTAGCCTGTGTACAACCACCCCCTCCCTGCTCCTTCCCCAATTTTTCTTCTGAGGAGAGGGGGTGGCTGTCCACATGCAATCTCAAGTAAAAAAAAGAACTGATAAATTATGTAGTTGCCCGAGGTAGGCCCAGTGGAATTTTTTAACTTTTTTCTTTAAGATTAAAGTGGAATGGTTCTGCTTAATTCCAAAGTTATTATGCCAAGACCATTTTTTTAATAGTATACACATTATGATCTTATTTCTTATGATCTTATTTCAATGGTCAAACAACTGGTATGATAATGTTCAGGAAAATTCCATTAAAATAATACCTTCAAAGAAAAGAGAAATGCTGTCAAGATATTTGTTTGTATGGCCTGTTGCCTTGAAGACTTAGCTTGGCGTATGCATTCTGCAAAATGGGAAAGTAATTGGCTGCGATGTTTTAATGCAACAAATGGAAAGACAATTCCAAACAGCTTAATGGCTCCATCAATAACAGCTACTCCTAATGGAAGAGGACCAGGCACATCTTCGCCCTAGAAGTGAAAATAACTAGTGTAAGTAGGCTCGAAATAGTTTCTTTTTTTTTCAAACAAATAAACATATTCTGTCCTTAGATGCAGTTAGGGTAATCATATCAAGACAAAATTTGGCGAGGGTATTAAGTACCCATCATAGATTTCTCACATTACATTTTCCTCCACAATAACGTTACCATGGCAACGATATAAGGCATTTCTTTGAGCTTTAAAATCAAGACATATTGTCTTTTTTGAAAAAAACGGGAAGATGATGTTAGAAATAATCTCTTAAATGTTTAACAGATGAAATTCCTGTCAACAGTATAGAAAGCCTGTAAGAAGGTGTATGGTTGGGAAATTGTAATCCCTCTAAGACCATAGTAACATCATTGTGAAAACAATGTGTGAAAATCAAATCTAAAATCCAAGAACACTGCTTCACTTTGGAGTACACGTACCTTTGAGCAAGCAATATTTGGGTGATGGCAAGTGAAAACTCAAATTTCCTGACCCACTAGGAAAGTGAGCATTCTTGATCTGCTCACTACCAGTTTGAATAGGAACACTGCCAAACTTTGAGTGCATGTTTAAAATAAGACCTTTGTCAATGATCCAAGACGAAAAAAGTCCTGAGAAACTAAGGGGCTGCCCAGCTTTGGTCCTAAATGATGACCAACCACATCCACCTTCAAAACTGTTGCGAATGTCATCTACTGTTGACCTTTTTTGATAAAATACTTTGTATCATTGATAGGGAATTACATTAAAAAGCAAGGAAAAGCCAGAACACCTTCTCCTTTGTCAACACTCTTGTCTTATTTTGTACCTTCTTTCTTTAACCATAACCAAGCATATTGTAATTATAATTTTATTGATTATTCTCTTCTTAACTGTAGAATATGTGGTGTCAGCACAGCAATAAAATGAAAACTTAAAAATATGCAGCAGTCAAAGGAAGTGCTCAGGTCAGATGAAAACTTGCAGTCTATATGTAAAACACAGGTCTTCAAGATGGGGTAAAAGATGCAACCAGCTGATCACAGAAATGACAAAACATTGGTCCTTTGTTTTCCCCTATCATACTATAGTCATCATTCTGTTCAGTTCACGCAGTGTATTGAATGTCAAAACATTTGTGCATAACCCTAATTGTTTTCATACTCTTTATCTAACAGTGCCAGACACATACCTCAGGACAGTGTTCAAATATACAAGATGCATCATGTTCCAAGGATCCTGAACCTGACGCACTGTTTGTTTGCAGCTAAAAATACAATACACACAAACCTCTAGTTATTGCCTTCAAACTGCATTTTTTTTAAAGTGAAGATAACACAGTGTTTTTGATATCGTTTTGCTGAATTTTAAGTCCTTGGCATACAGAACTTGTTTTCAAATCTTCAACACAGCCGCCAATGAAAACATTCTGATGCAAACCTGCTCCTCTACGAACTTGTGATCTGTTTCTTGCATCCATGAACCCAACAAAATAGAATCATCTTTGTGACACACAGTTCGCAGTAATGATGTAGTTGTCATGGCAGGATTTTCAGCCAAAGTGAACTCTGCCACCAGTCCACGTAAAAGAGAGTGAAAGCTCCCTATAACCAAAAAAACCATAGATCATAGAACTGATGTAATGTACGGTAAGAGTTGAACTTTTAATTAATAATTATTAATCAGTCAAGTCAACTGCCCTTGCTTGAATTTGGATTCATCTGGACTGAATAATTTATTATTACCACAATATTTAATGTTTCACTATGACACGAAATTTGCGTGTGACATTGTTCTATAATCATGACGTGATTGGTGCCAAAGAGGAAGAAGAAGGATTGAGAAGAGCATCATGGAATGGTGGCAGAATTTGGAAAGGGTTGATGAGATGAGGAAGGGGACTGTGCTTGACAGATTGTTTGAATAGGAGTCAATTGTACAAAAGTTAGACAGAACACCTTGTTCCGGAAAAACCAGCGTCATTTGTACAATGAGTTGGGGGGAAAGCCAAACACAGGGTAATCCAAGCACCAAATGCAGGGGCGGCAACAAGGTTCCTTAGTTGTACTTGGTGAGTGGAAAAGAGGCATAACAAGGATGCTAGTTTTTTGGATGAGGTGAGGGAAAGAATGGGTCATTGGAAGAAGCAAGATGAAGTGAAGATTAGTGTAGAGGATGTCAAAAATGGAAATTGGGAGATGGTGAATTGGAAGGCTCCAGGTCCCGATGGTGTAAGGGGGTTTTGGCTAAAAAGGTTTTAGTCCTTTCATGGGACGATTGCAGAGAGTTTGCAGGGTTGTTTGTACAGTGGTGAGCTGCCAAAGTGGATGGTAAAGGGAAGGACAGTGTTGATACAGAAGGATCATGCCCAGGAAACAGTGGCTAGCAACTACAGACCAATTGCATGTTTGCTGTTGATGTGGAAGCTAGTCATTGAGATCTTGGCGGAGAAACTGTATGGAGATTTGCAGGGTAATAGGTTCTTCCAGGATGAGCAGAGGGGTCATAGGAAGACAATAGACAAGGTATGAAGACAATAGACAAGGCAGTGGTAAGGGAGGCTTAAGTAAAGAAAAGGTGTGTGGCGATGGGGTGGATAGATTATTGGAAGGCCTATGATATGGTGCCGTATTCATGGATTGTTGAAATGTTGGAAATGGCAAAGGTGGCTGACAACCTGAAGGGTTTGTTGTGTATTTGTATGAGCAATTGGAAAACTGAGTTGACGTGAAGTGGGGATCAAACATGGAATATTCCAAGGGTACTCCTTGTCTCCACTATTGTTTGTTCTTGCAATGATCCCTCTCGCCATCTTGTTGAAAAGGGAGGACATCAGGTAAAAGCTTGTGAAGGATCAGAGGTTGATGAACAATTTGTTGTTCATGGACAATTTGAAGCTGAGTGGAAGGTCTGAAGATGGGCTTGAGAGTTTGATCAATGTTGTGCAGGTTTTTTCATGGGACATAGGGATGGAGTTCAGGCCGGACAAGCCTACTGTGGAGGTGTTAAAGCAGGGGGTGAAGGTTCATTATGAAGGAATTGTGTTTTCGGATGGTCAGATGATGGGGGAAGCTGACAACAGTGGGGATTAGTGCTTGGGTGTGACGTGAAGGAGAAGGTCAGGAAGGAGTAGTTGAGCAGGGTGAAACTGGTGGCATGGTCAAAGTTGTACCATAAGAATTTGATTAGGGACTCTGAGATAAACGTATGGGCTAGAGGTGTGGTGAAGTACAGTGCAGGGATTTTGGATTGGAGTGTTCAGGAACAGAGGGTGACAGATGTGAACATGAGGAAGAGGTTAGGAAAGCAAGGAAGGAGTCTGGGGCCGGTTGCACGAAGCATGGTTAGCGCTAACCAGCATTAAAATTAATACTATGGAAACCTATAGGTTCTGATACCTCTTAACAAACAGTTAGCGCTAACCAGGCTTCGAGCAACCGGCCCCAGGATTTTGGTGTGAATAGATTGGAGTAAAATGGAAAGACAGGTTATGATAATGTGATGATGACAATGATGATGATGATGATGACGATGATGATGAAGATGATGATGATAATAATAATAATACAACTTTATATTTTCACACGATAATGTTTAAAGCTGGATAGCTTGTGGGGTCATGCACAAATTAAGTCAAATCAAATTAATACATATCAAATCATATTGGTTTTGGAGAAGAGGGGAAGGCGTACCTGGGGAAAAACCTCTCGGAGAAGAGTAGAGAACCAACAAACTCACCCCACATATGACACCGGATCTAAGAATCAAACCAGGGCCACATTGGTGGGAGGCAAGTGCTCTCACCACTGTGCCATCCCTTCTCCCCTAATTTAATCTAGAACTAGACAGAATATCGGTATGTAATCTAGAATTACTGTAAATGGGATGTGTTGTTTCTCAACCTTTTTACATGTATTCATCAGATCTCCAATGATGAAGAGGTGTTTTATCTCATACAGTGGTTTAAGGAGGCTCCAAAGGGTTTTCAGCTAAGCGTGTGCCACACAATTTGTAAGCTGCTCGTGTCAGCTCATGATTCAAATGGGTCACCAGAAATAAACATATACCGCTAATTTCCCTCACCTTTCTTCTAATTCCTATATATATGGAATACAGTTGTATAAACAGACATCTCCTAGTCACGAAGACTACGAAAATTATACACAAACGGTTTAATGGTCGCTTAAAGCCGTTTGGCCTGTAGCTCCACTCGTGCTGACTTGAATGAGCGGGAGACGCATGCAAAAATGGTGATCTTGTAACCCCCTCATTTTCCCTGATTTTGCAACTTTACTCGTTTTTTATATCTCTGCTTCCAGACAGTGATTTTTTTTCATTTTTTACGTGTTAGCTTAGATTTATCACCAGCCGTCTCCAGAAGGCCAAATCATCATTTGTCCAACTAAATAAAGTATGGAGATCACCAATCAGTGAAAAAACGAAGATAAAGATCTCTAGCAGCAATGTCTTATCAGTATTACTGTATGGTGCAGAATGTTGGAGGGTTACCCAAAGAGACAGCGAAAGACTGTCGGGTTTCCACACTTCTTGCCTGAGAAAGATATGCAGGATATACTGGCCCCAGAAGATCACAAACAAGGAACTATATCAAAGGACAGGCCAGCGAGACATCACCACGGTAATAATGCAAAGAAGATGGAGGTGGCTTGGGCATGTTATCAGGAAAGACCGAGATAGTATAACACGAACTGCATTAAGGTGGACACTGGATAGTGGAAGAAGGAAGAGAGGTCGTCCACGAGAAACGTGGAGGAGGACGATCGAGGCAGAAATGAAAACAACAGGGAAGACATAGAAAGAACTTGAGAAGGCAGCAATGGACAGGGAGCAATGGAAATCTCTGGTCTCAGCCTTATGTGCCACCTAGGCGCGACAAGGATTATATATATATATATACATGTTGCAAGCAATGTCTGGATGGTACAGATAGCTTTTTATCTGCATTGGAACTCAGCATGGTGTTCCAATGATGACTGGTACAGTATGATTACAAATAAATATTATTATTGATTTTTTTATTGTAATAATATTGTTAGTGCAATTAGCCAGTATCAAAAATACCATAAGAAGCATTGTTTGCAGTTTCTCATGGGACATAGGTACATAAAAACAGCGCTTATGCAAAATTTTGGAGGGGTAAACAAAGAGTATTATCATGGTATTTTTGATACCGGCTAATTGTTTTAAGCTATTGCTAATGCTTTTCTTATTATTACCATGACAAATTCAGAAACGATTTATACCTTCATAGGACTTTGGTGGAAGACACCTAAGCACTGAGTATAGTCTAAGTCGAACAATTGCTGCACTAGCCTTTAAATGGTTACCATGCTGTTTTATTATCTGGGGGAAACTGAGAAAAAACAAAACAGATCATTATTCTATAAGTCAAGTGAAGCTATGATCTTCGCAGTTATGAACGCAATTTTTACAATTGCGTAGAGAAGCCTGAAAAATTCAGGACTTCAACGGGGTTTGAACCCGTGACCTCGCGATTCCGGTGCGACGCTCTAACCAACTGAGCTATGCAGCCACTGACGTTGGGAGCTGGTCATTTGTGGGTTCTAATGGTCCCGTGAGGAATGAATCAATGATGAAATGGTCCTGAATTTATCAGGCATGTCTACGCAATTGTAAAAATTGCGTTCATAACTGCGAAGATCATAGCTTCACTTGATTTCATATCCGCAGTTCATATATCATTCATTTCATATACCATTTCATCATTTTTTCTATAAGTCTAAATGATCAATACAAGTGCCATGTTTAATTTAATTGCACACAAACTGGATAAAAAAGAACCAATCCTAATTCAATTTCATTGTTTCCAGAATTTGACTTCTTTTTGTTACAGTGGTCTTAATTGGAATGATGTGGGAGGTGTGATGGATGATGGGGGTTCCTAGAATTGGCACACTACCTCTTTTCCCATAAACAAGCCGAATCAGGGGTTTCATACACATACAAGAAGGATGAAACATCCTGTAAAATTTCTCTCTTGGGATTTTCAAGCCTGTAGATTTTCAGCTTTACTTATATATAACCCCTTATTCTACCCTAACCAAGTACATGTATAAGAATTTGACTTCTTTTTGCTACAAATGTACATCTACATGTAAGGCTGCTCAAACCAGTTTCAACAATTTCAAGGGACTGCCTTATTAGAAGGACTGAATCGACATCACTGTTTCACATCACATCAATGTTTTGTACCATATGAAACACCACTTATTTCTAAACAAGATGCACTCAATATTATAATGTTGTGATGCACCACAACAAAAAGAAAACCATCTAAAAATACATATACCATTTTTGTCTTTGAATGCTTCAATCTAAAAAAACCCTAACCCTAACCCTAACCCTAACCCTACATTTAGGTGAGCCTCATTTATTTATTACTGGAAAGGCACCAACAGGTTTACAGTGCAGATAAAGTTCTCTGAAAAGTTTCAAAAAATTAATTATCTGGAGTGGATTCAGAAACACCTTAAATTCTTCAGTTATGAATGAGCGAGTGAATCCGCTCTAGAGAACTTTTTAAATTTCTGCAAAGATCTATACCTTCACCTGCTAATCACTAACCAGAAATAAAAATGGGATCACCGAGTAATTTTTGAGATATAAACATTATTTCATTGACAAAATATAGGGTGTGTTAAGAAGGTTATCCTGTTGCTATGGTAAGCTATTACAGGTACGTCACAATACTGAGAACAATTTATTATGCCATAATTTTTGTTTCATATGGTAGCATAACAGAGATGTTTGGTGATAACGTGTTGAAGAGTCAATACTTCTAAATTATACAGTAGTACACTTTCTTGAAAGTGCTGAAACTGGTTTGAGCCCCCTTACTTTTATAAAATTTCACTTCAAACCAGTTTAAAAATTCTCAGGTTTTTAAAATAATGGTCATTTCATTAAAATGAAAATGTTAAGGTTTTTGATTCAGATATACAGAATACATGTACATAATAAACCTGAATCTAATTCTTGTATTGGTCAGCGGAGAACTTTAGCATCCTTTTTATGTGAGAGATCAGAAGAAAAAAGGCAGGTGGCTGCTTGTCATAAAAATATAAACATTCTAACATTTTACAGCTTCTCTCTCTTTGATTGATAACTATGTAACTCACATGTAACAAATCAGCTAAAATTAAACAAGTTTCTTCAACTGCAGGAAAATGCAAATTTGAAAATGACATTTGCTGTTTACCATAAATGTGATGCTAAACAACTCCAATGATTTTAACCTTGGGCAAATGCTTTCTAGTGCAATGAAGCTCCTTGGACATTACACTGTACTTTCTGTACTACCAAATTATGCCAGAAAAGTAAGATTGACAGGGACTTCCTTTGTTCTTGAATAATATTCTCTTCAAGTGTGTGCTTTCCTTCTACTTACAGTAATTCAAAATACATGTACATGTAATTTCAAAATAAAGGAACACTGCAGTCACCTTGGAAGCATAGCTAAACATGCATCTGTAATAACCAGAAGGTGACGCACCATATCATCATTTAGTAATGCAGGACAGGAAGTACAAAAGCTTGCCATGGCTACAAAGAAAATGTTTTAAAATTAATCGGTAGAAATCCACTTTTGCCACCATTACAGTGTCCTCAATACTGTTTACCGATAAGTAAAGTAAGTAAAGTCAATTTATTTAACATCGGTAGTTCCTTCAGTTATGAAACTGGTATCAATGGAAGCCGACGGTGAACTTTACCCCCTCCCTCTGTCAGTGCTCCTTTCACGATATTTAAAGCTATAGCTACACTGATCAGAGGAAAGTGGACACACAAGTTGAAGTCACCGAGGATCGAACTGGGGACCCCTTGCTCCGAAAGCCGCACACTAGCCAACTGAGCTACCCCTGCAAATGTTGGTTTTTGAGGAGAGGGGAAAACCGGAGTACCCGGGGGAAAAACCTCTCAGAGCAGAGTGGACAACCAACAAACCCACCCCACATATGGCATACCCTGTAGAATCCGGGAATTGGATGTCCAATGTCAAAGATGTATCCTGTAAACTAGCATGATACCGGTCACATTGGCATACATGGAGGGGTGGATGTACCTACATATGGACGTATGTATGTACGGACAGTCGTGACGTCATGGCTATAAAACCAAACTTTCTCAGGTTGATGGGTTACCATATTTTCTTAACTATGGTGCTCCACGCGAGCGCCTTCGGCACGCGCGGAGCTCCACTATTAAAAAGGAAAAGTAAAATCATTTAATGCCTGGTGTAAAGTTCCAATTTTAGTAAATGGACAGGAGACAAACCACACTTGTTTTGTTTCATGTAGTGAGCGAGTCCTACTCTATCCCTAATTGATCTGATGAAAGTAGCAATATCGAAGGGGACGCAGCTTTTTAGTGAATGCATTTGTTTCAGCCCTGAACGAGCCACCGCTGAAAAGTAAACTTGTCTGGAATTAGACCAAGTGTCAGTCTTAGGATGAAGAGTTTTAAACTCTTCATCACTTAAAAAAAAAAATCGCTTATTTCTGACACAAAAATCCACAACTGATTTGTATTGAAGCCTCTGTTGACAAATATGTACCTACATGTATGAGAAGTTGGTTTCTCCTACACTTCCCGAGAGAGGAACGACTGCAAGCAACCGTTTCATTTTCCATTGAGCATGTGCAAAGTATGTCACACCCCACATGATGCATTTGACATCACTTCATCTTATTTTGCAGGAAATCACTACACAGCAGGCTCACTCAAACACAGCAGTTATGTATAGCTGAATGCACGCACAAGTGCCAAAACAAGTTTACTACTTTGTTTTACCAGTTCAAATTTATTTTATTCCTCCTTGGCACTGGACAGCGGCTCAAGCAAAGAAACGGTTGGTCGCATTGGTTTCTCTCTCAGGAAGCGTAGGAGAAACCAACTACTCGCAGGGTAACAAACATGAAGTTCCAAGATCAAACCAGATTATTTATTAATTTAAGGACCGTGCCTACTATTGTTATTGCGCATACATGTATGTTCTGTGCATCTCCAGATACTCAGATTTTCTTTCAGTAGTGCTTACTAATGCAAGGATATTTTTTGCGCGGTTTAAATTTAAGCGGAGAAAGTGGAACTTAGCAAGTGCTCTTGGTATCCAAAAAGAAAATTGGGGGTAACCATGCATTTTTCAGAGATAAGTAAGCTTTAATTTGAAAAGGAACGCCATACATTGCTTTGTATTTTAAAGCTCTTTGCTAATAATTTTTTCAAGGATAAGTAATCAACAATAATGTGTGGTTACCCTCAATTTTCTTTTTGGATTTTAATAACACTTTTTGAGATCTGCTTTTCCCGCATATTCAAAAAACCTTTGAATTAGTAGGCACCGTCCTTAACCTGGGAGCTTTGCAGTTGTGTCTGAAGATTGATATAACTTGAATATAATTTTTAAAAAACTACATGTATTAGAATCAAATGCATGCTATCAAGCCTGCACAAAAAATTACTTTACGCAAGCTTCAAGTCAACTGAATATACGTACAACACAATGCTCCAGCATGGCACTCTAGTGTGACATGCCAAGTGTACGAATCACCCCTTGCTTTTTCTTGTTCAAACTCCTTCACTGTCTTAGGAAACACATTTGACCACAATGCAAGCATCTGTGGAAGATGATGTTTAACAACAGAGGGTCCTAGTGGGAAAAAGCAGTACCTGACTTAAAATACTATCAAGGACATACTGTATAAATGCTTTCAAAACCAAATTAAACCAGTTGGTAGTGCCAACCACCTTTTAAATAACTGAGGCTACATTACATGTAGATGAATCAGCATAATTCACACAAACTGTCGCCAATAAAATAACCCACAAAATAATTACAAACACAAATTGCATTGAAAAATATACAGTGAGATTTATGTAAAAAAAAATTGTTCAAAAAGGACATAGGGCTGTTTGATTCAGGAAGTGATCCAGAAAAACGTCTTCATTAACTTTCATTATGGAGGCTCGAAAGGGTGAGCGCGTGCATGTAAGGCCACACACAATTCAAAAGCTGCTCACGTCAGCTCATGATTCAAAATGGGTCACCAGAAATAAACAAGTACCACTAATTTCGCTCACCTTTCTTCTACATGTACATGTAATTAATACCTACATGTATAATTAAATACAATCATTCTACACAAACGGTTTAATGGTCACTTAATCCATTGACTCCCGGGGGTTCCCCATTGACAAGTAAAATCGCCTGGCATTAGACAGAGCCAAATACTGAGTATGGCCGGTTGAGGCCAGCTTGGGAGTCAAAGGGTTCATTAATGGGGAATGAGCGGGTGAAGCATGCATAAATGCTGATCTTGTAACCCCCTCATTTTTCATGATTTTGCAACTTTACCTGTTTATATCACGTTTATAATTATATGATTTTTTTTCATTTTTGGACTTTACCTAAGATTAATTTCAAATGTTTGTCTTTCAAATTTAAAACATTCTGCTTTTTCTGAAAAACTGGCCTACAGATTTTGTTGAATTTTAAATACTTTAGAGATTATTTCTAACATTACGTATCTGGTAACGCTGAATGAAAAGATTTCACCGTCCAATTTTTTTCAAAAAACACAATATATGTTGAGGCTCAAAGAAATGCCTGTATATCATTGCCATGGTAATGTTATTTTGGAGGAGAATGAGATGTGAGAAGTCTATGATGGGTACTTAATACCCTGGCCAAATTTCATCTTGATATGATTACCCTAACTGTTTCTAAGGACAGAATTATCTGTACAGTCAAAAACATTTGTCAATCTCAAGAAATGCGGTACTGTGTACCAGATCCATTGTGAGAAGTGTAACAAGGAGTATGTTGGCGAAACGGCCCGCTCTCTGGAAATCAGAGTGAAAGAACACCAATCAAGAAGTTCATCAGCTATTCACGAGCATTGTCGCCTGGAGGGCCACTCGGTGGACCCAAATAAGACAAAAGTACTATCAACCGAAGTTAACACCTTCAAACGCAGGATAAAAGAAGCTATTCAAATTAAACTTACGAAACCGGCGTTAAACAGAGACAATGGTTACGAATTAGCAGCCATCTATGACACAATTCTAACCCCCAAGAGGCGTTAAAACCCCTTTTTAAAATTCATCTTTTTAACATTCATATCATTGACTGATGAAGTCCGGTTGAAAAACGGACGAAATATTTCATAAGTTTTAACTTTTAGCTCCGAGTTTGTAAAACTTTTTAACTTTTAGAATTATCTGTGTTTATTTTTTTTGAAAAAAGGAGAAACTATTTCAAGCCTGCTTAACTACCGGTAGCTCCCCTCACATAACTGACACCATTTAGTTGCAAGGGATCTGAAGTCGCACAAGGATATATCCAATATCAAGTGGGTCTCTTGCTTTACTCAACAACTTCATAATGAACCATACCACTACAGTTCTCCACTTAGCATTAACTTTCACTTTAAACCTAACAAAGAAGTATAACAATAATTATTATTATTACAGTATTTATGTTGTTGCTCACTCCTCTGGAAGGTACAGTAGCCCAACTATTATTCTCACACACCGCTGGGGGCCATGCCAAGCCGAACCACACAGCCTGACCCTTATTAACAAAAAACCGTTTTCCGCTTCTTTCGTTCCTCAGCCAGTGGAAAACCACACTTCTCGATGCTTTATCTTAAGGTCAACATGCCACAAATCATCACAAACCTAAAGTCATTAATGATCCTAGAAGAATCCAGCCTGCTTTGGCTTTATGCAATGCAGGCCTAGGACTTTGGGAAGCTGTCTTTAGAAGCTCATCTGCCACATTGAACACAGCCTAAGGCAAAAAGGAGAAGTCAATCTTTTTGTTACCAAGCATTGGAGATACAGGTAAAGTACTAACTCCTAACAGTTTTGGGTGCACTGCACTAATCTTCCGATACAGCAGTTTACATGTAATAACAGCCTCTATGTTACTTAGCCCATCAAATAAACACAGAATGTTTAATAATGATCATATTCATAATATACAGCTGTATACTAGTAATAAGAAATTCAATTATATGTTAGAGAAAATAATCAGCTTACACTGTACCTTTCCTTTTGCATGAGGAATACCCAATGGACACTGATGAACTCCACCAACAAGTGCAGCAAGAGTGTGTGCATAGCCACCAACAGCTTCACCAGATGACTTTAGAGAACTGATGCGATTGATACACCTGTCAATCAACGGTGCTGCTTGTGACGGGGCAGCGACTATAATGCATCTCAAGCACCAAGCTGCTAGTAACTGAGCAGCAGGAGCTGGGTGAAGCAGTACAGACAAAACATGATCTAATAAATTCTCTTGGATGAGGGACAAAGCTGTGGTGCTAAGACCTTGCACTAAACACCCAAGCTCCTGCAGTGCACAGACAAGAACATGTTGGGTACTGACCACATCATCCATACTTAGAATGACACCTGTTGAATTACTGCCATCTGCAGCACTATGAACTGCTTCATTGACCATGTTCATCTGTTTGGTGATCAAACTGCAAAGTTCTTTTGCTGCTTCCAACTGAGCTGGTTCACCAAGAAGACGTCCAAGGACTGCACGGAAAATGAATGAAATACATCTCCTTGAATAGACTGCATCAACATGTGTTTGAGTTGCCTTTGGACTGGAAAGGAGTTCCAAAACGTGTTTCAGGATCAGGCAGATGTTTCTTTGTATCCACACTCCACCCATCTCAGTAAAAAAGATCACATAAGCCTGACAAAGAATTGCCATAAGTCCTTACGTTATTCGACATGTAAAAAATAAATGTGTTGTACTGTATCATGATAATAAAACAGAAATATGAATAATATTGCCATACTCACCACCAAGTTGCCAAAGTTGAATAGAACTTTCATGTACAATGTAATCAATTGCATATGCCTGGTTACATGTAGCTTCACAGATTCAACTAAATCACACCTAAATTAAATTGCACCTGTGCTTGTTTTGTCCTTTAATTTTCTTAGTCATAACAATGCCAACACAGTCTACATTAATAAGAAAATTCTGGGCACTAAGTGCCAATGTCTTGTCTCCAAACCTTAGGCTTGTTCTTGTTTTGTCCTGTAGGACAATACCCAATGTACAATAGGTCACAATAAAATGGATGAATTCCTTAATACCCATGTCTCCTTACCTGTGTTACTCCAACTCTCACTTCTCGAGGTGCAATAGTCTTAAGCAATTCTCCTCCACTCCCCTTTAAAAACCCAATTCCTCCACGCAGAAAACCACCTGCCATGTAAGCAAATACTTCTTCCATGCTGCAGGTTTTTTTACTCTTGCCTGCAACTGCACCTGAGGGAATTTGTTGTGTCATGGCCATTAACGTACCAATTAGTTGAGCAATGCAAACTCGCACATCATAGTTTGAACCCTCCAAGGCTTTAAAACATGTTGAAGTCATCCCTTCCATTTCACTGGTATAAAGAAAGTTAGCTTGCTTCATTAACTCTAAGGCACACTGCAAAGAAAATACTTCACATAGTTAATGAACATTCTAGCTTGTACAGCTGAAAGAATGAATAATAATAATTGAATAAAATCTGTGCTTTATGGAACTAACAGAGAATATATAGACAAGTGGGAATTAGCAAGTGGAAGTGAAAATGTTTTGTTTAAAATCCCCATCTTTTGGCTTAGCCCTTCCCCTTCTCCTGTGGAAGTTACGTTGTTCAATAAACGTGTTGCTTAACAACTTGCTTCATGAAGGGCTGAGCTCAGAATGCATGTACATGTATCTGGGTTTTAAACAAAACTTTGGTACATGTACTTTCTCTCACTACCAGCTATTCTTATATGTGACTCTTAAGTGCCGATAGATGAGCCCCCTAAACTTAATGTTCTGCCAAAATAACTCTTTGCATTGTACTGACCAAAATGCTTATGAACAGATTTGAACAGGAGACCCTGGGGAGCAGACCTCAGTCTACTTGGGCACTTAAACTTTGCTATCATTTCCCGGGCATCAACATATACTAAAACGGTGGATAGCATTGAAGGTGCACTCTGAGTGGCTACTCAAACTCAAACTCAAACTCCATTGTAATGGTTGTAGGAATAAATAAGTTAAAATCTTCCTTTCGTGCTGTACATGTAATTACATTGTATTACAGAGATTTAGCACCACGTTTACTTAAAACGCCAACAGCAAAAGTGAACAAGTTATGTGACCAGGATTTTCCCACCATTTTCCGCGTTTGATGGCTGCCACTTGCCATTAATTTCTACTTGAAAGTAGGCATTTTTGCGTTTGCCGTATGTGTTGTACTTCAATTGTGCCCTCTGGTTTAACTATTTTGAACCAGTACAGAATTTTTGAACCAGTCCAGAATTTTTTGAACTGGTCATTTTTTTTTTCAAACCAGTTTTTTTTTTTAAACACCACCCATTTCAACATAATTGGACATAAACTCTTTATGGAGTATGTATACATGTACATTGTAGAATAAAGTAGAGAAATCACAAGGTTCTCATGGTGGATTGCTGTCTCTGGTGCTATTAATTAATAATGTTAGTGATTAGGGTTAAATGCTCAGCTTGGTGATTTGGCTTAAGCACTTATTTTGAATGGTTTGCTTTCATGTAAGGTTAGGGACACTGCCCAAAGTTTTAGGGTGAAGCTTTCAATTTAGTGATTAGGTTTTATATTTGAAGTGCACTGTGCACTTATTTGAAACAGTTACTGGCAGGATTCCAGGAGGTGTATGACAACTGCAAACCACATACTACAGACAAATAGCACCGATAAACAGTCCTAGCACTGATTTGATTAGTGCTTAAAAAAAGCATTTATGTCTATGCACACATTTCAAAATGGTTTGCTTTCAATAACTGTCAGTCTGGATTAGTTTGTAGTCTGCAAGTGTCAGACACTTCATTCTGGGTAAGGGAATGGCACACATTGTAGTACAGTGTAATTGTGTTTAGTCCAAAACAATCGCTGTCTTGGTCATTGGGTTAAGAATATTGGTTCATGGTTATTGGAAGTAAAGCATCAAGGGGTTGCCAATAGACTGTAAAGAAGCTGTGGTCCTGTGTCCATGGGAAAGTGAAATATTATAAAGAAAAGGGTTTATCAAGCGAGTTGATATGGTAAATTGACCACTGTAAAGAAATTTGAAAGTTGGCGTTTTGAGCATTAGCCCTTCCTCAGAGCTTAAAACCGTTTCTGTCGTTCACATAGGAGGACTAGTTTTTGAAATGAAAAAACAGTGATATTCTTTAATGATTCATCCAGCAATATAACTAAAGTCTTGTTTAATACAACATTTATGAACATTAATTTTATCTCTGAGATTTTCAATTAACAAGACCAGTATACAACTACCAGAAAGTAACAATACAATAATGTTACAGTGGTATTATTATAATTATTTTGTAGTGTTATGATAAGTGATATTAATCCTTAATTTTACGAGGACCCGTTGCAATTACTTGTTAATAACATAGAGGGCAAGATTTCCTTAACATTGTCGATGCACCTCGAAAAACAATCAGCCAAGCGGAGTAAAAACACTCGTTTGCTCCCAAGCAAAGCAAATAGACAAACAAGTCAACTACTTTTGTACGTCCAAAATGAGTATGGATGATTGCTATTTATAGTGTATATCCACTCGAGAGAAAAATTCGAGTTTCATTCCCTAACAAAAGCAACAACGATTTAACCAAATGTTAACCTTTAATTTGTTTAATTCACCTTCTACCACTTGAAAATAAGAATCCACTTAAAAACATGGATCCGTAAAGAAAGCAAACAATTTGTTCACAGAAAGAACTTCTTCCACCAAGTTTGAGCCACTCGGTCCTCCCATCAATGTTCTGTGACCTTTTTTGTCGAGCTGCAAGATGCCTTGGTAAAAACGTGAAAGCCCTTGACGTGTTGATTCAACCTGACAATCCCCGCTACACCAGGCGTCATGCAGGTCGATCCAAGTTTTAAGCTTTTCATGAGAAACATCTTTTGCTCTTCCTCTTATCACTCAACAATTTACCTTCCGGAG
>OX421455.1:20315672-20333172 GCA_949126865.1 Montipora capitata | reverse complement strand
AAAAACGCCAATCGATACCTTTGACCGTTGGCTATCCGCTTTTTCTATGTACGGTACTGTCATTTTAGGGGCATATCCTCACTGGGCAGTGGACATGTTCACATATCTTAACATTGTCCAATCGGCCCACAAAAAAGTTCTTAATTGCCTTGCCTGGCTGGCTTATGACCTGGACTTCAAAAGGAGAGCTGCAAGGGACCCTATCCTGTCCTGGAAGGCCATTCATCCCCAACTCTACCTTGATCCCAAATGCCGATGATTTTCTCCTCACCCAGTCACCCTGACTCCTGTGAACATTAACCTACTTGAAAACTATCTTGAGGGTCACCGGACACATCATTTGCATTTTTTTTCTTTTGCCGGGGGCTAAGGGAAGGGTTCCATATTGGCTATTCTGGCCCCAGAATTAGCACGTCCTGTCCTAATCTGCGTTCAGCTCACCTGCACCCTGACATTTTGGAACAGAATCTACTCACTGGTCATACAGAGGGCCCCTTCCTTTTGCCCAACTTTCATATTTTCCCTCTAGGTCTAGTCCCCAAAAAGCATGCAGAAAAATGGCATACTATCTTACTCCTCTCTTACCCCAAACAGTTACCATCTAGTATCAATGCCAACATACCAGCTGAGGACTATTCCTTGCAATATGTCACTGTAGATGATGCTATTCAGCTTCTCCTCTCCCTTGGGAAAGGTGCATTAATGTCAAAGACCGAGTTGTGCACTCGGCCTTTTGGATAATAACTGTCCACCATCTTGACTGGGAACTGTTGGGCATGCACTGGAAAGGGCTGTATTTTTTTGACATAGTCCTTCCTTTCGGCCTCAGAAGTGCACCTTACCTTTTCAATTTGCTCCTCTGAGGGTTTGGAGTGGATCATCTGTTCCAAACTCAATATTTTAGGGGTCCTACACATCCTGGATGATTTTTCCATTGCCTTACCACCTCCTTGCTCCCTCTGTTCTGCAGCCTTGTGCCAGGTGCTCACCCTATTCACTGAACTGGACATACCCCTCGCCCCAGGGAAGACGTTTGGCCCCTCCACTGAATTTGAATTTATGGGCATTTTACTGGATTCCAAACGAATGGAAGCACGACTTCTGGAAGACAAGCTCTCTAGGCTCCGTATCCTCATTGAGTCATGACAAAGCAAGACTGTCTGTCACCTCGGTGACCCTCAATCCCGCCTCTTTTATTCAACTAAACAAGGAATTTCGCAAAGGACTTGGATATGTGGGCCCTTTTTCTGGGTTCTTGGAATGGGGTCAGCTTGTTTCTCCCCCTTTTGCACCCTTCAAAAATTTCATCTCTCTGTTTTCTGATGCTGCAGGGTGCATAGGCTAGGGTGCATATTTTCCCACTCACTGGCTCCAGGGCAGGTGGCTCCCTCAGCAAGCTCTCGGGTCCAACCCTGATATAAGCATTGCCTGGCAAGAGCTTTTTCCCATCTACCTGGCTTGTGCTATATGGGGTCCTAGCTGGTGCAATAGGCATGTTCACTTTTCCTGCGATAACCTGGCAGTCATTTCCATCCTCAATGCTAAGAGCTCAAAAGTTTCACGCATCATGGACCTCCTCAGACCCATCACCCTTTGCACCCCTCAGTACAACTTCAGCCTAACAGCTGTATATTTAGAGGGCACCCATAACATCGTTGACTCCCTTTTTCCTTTCCAGATGGACTGTTTCAGGGAGTTGGCTCCAGAAGCCTCACCTATTGGCTACCCCATCCCGGAATATCTGACCCATATTTAACCAACAAGGTCTCTGGCTACCTAGTGGGATCTCTGACTTCTTCAACTAGGAAGAAAAACACCTCAGGAGAGCAGAAATTCAATCACATTTGCCTTAATTACCCCAATCACACCCCTTCTCCCTACCCACCTAGCTGATTCTGTTAGTTTCTGTACCCTTAAAGTGTACTTGGCAACAATACACAATTTACATGTACATGTCAAGTTCAACTGCAATCTCAACTTCGCAGCTATGCTGTGCCATCTAAGCACCCTTTGTGGTATAAAATACGCACTCTTGGTCTCTGTAGGTGGATCCGACAGCCTATTACCCTGCACATTTTCAAGAATATTTTTTCATTGCTTGTCCCGCGAGTGTTCTCCAGACATCGATACGGTGATGCTCTGGGCATCCTTCACCCTAGCTTTTTTTTGGCTTTCAGTGAGCTCACATGTAATGGTCCTTTCAACCGCAACATACACCTCACCCGCTCTGATGATACATCACAACGCCACATCACATGGAGGTCTGCATCAAGAAGTTTCATATGATCATTTGCGCTGTCTCTTCAATGTGCAAATACATCCTTCAAACGCCTGAATCTAACCCAAACAGTTTCCTGTTCCAGTTTAAGGATGGTTCACCCCTATCCTGGCATTCACTGGCATCTAACCTACATGCTCTCATCGATCTGTGCGGCCCTCAATCCCTGGAAGTGATTGTGTGAAATCAACTATTTTGCTAGGCTTTGCCATTGACCTGTATTATTGACATTTATTTTATTGTGCACCAAAGTGTCATTTACCTCTTCCTTTAAGGCCCACGTTCACCCTACAGGCGTTGCATGCGGGAACCTACTTTCATCTATGAAAATCCAGTCAAAGCTGTAATCCATCCAATCCCTTGATCCGCTATGCGACTTTCCTTAACAAAACAAACAGTCTGAAAGCCTGTCGGTTGAAGGTGGGCCTTTGATTTTAAGTGATCTTGTTAAGGATCCTTGTTTGATGCTTACTCGCCAGGCTTTTCCACTGGCTTATGTTATAATCGTTTATATCATTGTAGATTTAAGTGACATTGAACTTTTCTTAGTGCTTTAGTGATCTTGTTAAGGATCTTTGTTGCGCCATGAATTTTACTGGCCAGGCTTTGCCACTGGCTTCTGTAATTGCCATGTATTTTTATTATGCATTTAAAGGACATTGAGCTTTTCCTTACTGAATTAGTGATCTGGTAAGGGGATAGTCCTCTCAGAAGAATTTTGTCCGAGGCTTCTAACAGCATGCTGCATTTGCACCATCCTGGGTGGGGCATCTGTTTTTGTTCTAAACACTCCTAATTAGCAGCCTCAGTGTGGGAGGATTCTGTTCCAGAACCATGGGGATAAGTGTTGATGGCACCAACCCTTCAGTCCCACACTGAAGAGATGCCGGGGTTGCCCTAGCTTGGGTGAGAAACAGTGGCACATCCACTTCCCCTTGCTGGCCCAACCTTCTAGGAGCTTGGCATAGGTACAGTGTACACGCTGCTCAGGGCAAATGTGCTCCGTGCGCGGCCAGTATGCCACTCGCTGACACTAGCCTAGCCCCAGTGACTGGTCTCGCTGTGGCAGGCGGCACTCAGGTCCTGGACGACACTTTATTCCCAGCCTTTTTCCTCCCACTAATACTGCGTCTTCAATTGTGTGACATTAAAAAACGTTGGTTTGTTTCTTAAAATTGTAACATGCCTGCTACTATCCAGACGTTTTGGCAATAATGTCTTCTAAAGAAATATTGAAGAACAACCGTGGAAACAAATTAAACAACAGGAAAACAAGATCATTTGCTCCAATGGCTCAGTATTTGATGATACCAAAGTTGTTGAATCAAGAACTTTGGCCTCCAGGCCTCACTGGGATCAGTCACTGAACTCCGATATCACTGAGATGTGGTAGAATGGGAAGCAAAAATTTGACTGACATACGTCACACTAAAAATTCTTAAATGGATACTGCATGGTTTGTCATCTGTGGATAAAGTGAAGCTCCAGGGATTTGGTGACACCAGTGAGAAGGCTTAAGGCCTGGCCAAATGATCACAACATTTCAACCCAACATCTTGCAACATTGTTGGGCACAACTGAAATCATCCATAAGGCAAATACAAGGTGTTGTTTTTAGAATCTTTGGATTGAGAATTCACTTTTTTTATTTGCTTTGAGGGAAGGAAAAAGTGGTCACACTTTGATCCACAACCAAGCAATAAAGGGGAATAGGTTCGATACCGGGTAGACGTCACAAATTAATTTGCATCACTGTTTTTCAAAGAAGCCACAAAATGCAAAGCAGTCTATGACGTCAACCGGTATTAACCCCATTCCCTTTCATTGCACAGTTATGAATCAAAGTATATACAGTAATAACTACAGTTTCCATCTTTCAAAGCAAATAAAAAAGTGAAATTTTAATCCAATGGTTCGAAAAACAACAATATATTTCGACCATTTTGGAGAATACATGTAAATACGAAAGGTGGAAAACTGTGTTGAGGTGATAGGCACTTTAAACACATCAAAAATATTTACCATTCTTCCCAGTTTTTCATAAATTGCACCAATGCAAGTCACTGCAGTCCTGCAATAAGAGTCATAGTGATGTAACCAAACTTGAGTTACAATATTATTAACGAAATTACATCCCTGAAGTGAGAAGTTTTAACCTCAACTTCAGAACACCAGGGCTCATGTCGGCCTCCTCTTCAAAGTCAGTCTAAGTGCAAAGTTTTTCTTATGAAAATTAGTTTCCATTCATATGTAAAGTAGAACTAATTACCATCACAAAAACTTCGCACTTGCTTTGAAGAAAAATACAGATGTGTACCTATTAATGTTCCTTATTGTAAACCACTCTCAGTGTGCCCAAATCCACCATAACCAGCTAATTTGGCATACTGTAAATTTAGTTTTGAGAAAAAGATGTGATTGAAACAGGAATAAACTGACTTCAGATAGTGAACAAACAAGTTGGTCTCTGAGATCTACATGTAATATAGATAAAAGATTGAATATGCTCCAAAGGGCTGGGGTTCAAACCCCTGCTAGTCCAAGGTAAGTTTTTCTTTCTTCTATACATTGTACTGAGTACTCATTTCTCATGCACTGCTGGGGCCTGGGTATAGGTCATGTGACCTATCGAGCAGGCAGTTGTTTTTGTTGCGTCTGCCATTGCAGACTTTCCCACCCACCCACCCACCCAAAGATTAAGTTTTTATACAATACCAGTATAATGTACTAGCCTTGAACTTTTTTTCGTTATTTCCGGTCTTTAGTGTAATGCTACTTGTATTAGCTTTCAATTTGCAATAAAGGTCAGGCTTGCGGCGGTCAGCTTGACATGGCTACAGCTGTACCAGCGGTGTGTGAGAATGGTAACAGTTTTTCCAAAATCAGCAAACCAGCCCAATGAGATGGCGCTTACCATTTGCAATTGTTTTCGGCTGATGAGAGACTGGAAACTGGAAAATTTAGCAAATGGTAACAAAGGGTGCTTTCACGACCGAGTCAGAATGGGAGTGGGTCTTTTCCTGATTTGACGTCACAAACTGATTTACATTGCATTAACTCTTTGTAAACATGCATGCAAAGTAGTTTGTGATGTCAAATCAGGAATAGACCAACTCCCCTTCTGACTCGGCAGTGAACAAAAGATACTTGGTTTGTCACAAGTTTTGAAGCCTATAAAAAGGAAGGAATTGTTAGAAAAAAGAAAAAATGGCCGCAATGCGTTTCAAACAGGTGCAAAGATTCGTTTTAGCGAAAAAAATATTTTGGGGTTAGTGGCACTTTAAGCCAAAATTTCCGGAAATTTCAGGCTGAAGTCAAATTGAAAGGTCTGTTTCAGTTTGGTCTGACCAGAATATTTGGGACCACCTCTTGGTCCTCTTTGACTGGTCGGTCCGGGCCAACCGAAACGTGCCATTCCATTTACAAAAATTCTCGTTTCCAGTTCCTGATGGTCAGGCATAATGGGAAGCACCCAAAATTTCCACTGTTCCATTCAATGGGTAATGCTATTTACCCTGGTTTGAGTATTTCCCAGTCAGCAGACAAAGCTGGACATGGTCCCAACTTATCACAGAAGAAGGAGGGGGTGGGGATTGACAGTGTTAAGAGTTACTGAAGTAAACACTTTGCAGGTTAGGGCTTGTGATGCATTACATTTTACAATTAGGTGCATTTAAGCATATGAGTTTCTCAGCCACCAACTCTTTTGCAATTACATGTAACTGCCAATGTGCTTAAGGCACGAACACACTACTTCAGAGACTCACGAAATATTTGCGTTCTACAAAGAGGTAAATGCAGTCTACTTTTATTCATCAGTGGAAATATTGGAATCAGTCGCTAGTAGCAGAGGAGAATTTGTTTGCGATTTGTTATATCTGTCCGATATAAGTTTGAAGGCATGACTCCTTGCAATATACATGTAGCTGGCACAACTCGCTTAATACAAATGTCAGAAAGGAAGACGACTTCTCCTTACCTTGTAAATTAATCCCACCGAGAAAACAAGTCGAAATTCGCCAAATGACAAGAGCGGAGAAGAGTAATGGTCGTCACACACAAACACTCATTCTGCGACAAACACTTCGCTCGCATATACAAATAAAGCCAGGCATATCGCCGGTGCTGACAAAGTGTGGGGAAATCCCTCACAAAAATTAATTGCTTCATTTTTTTATACTGTATGAGACTTAAAAGTACATTATGACTGAGACAAATCAGACTAATATCCTGTCTGAAAAAATATCATTCAGCACATAATTATATTTCAGAGAAACTCAACACTTGCAAAACAGGAACTTACAGTTTGACTGGAAGGTATGACTGTGATTCATCCTTTGATCTGATTATATCACTGCACTTAGTGACTGTTTGATACAATGTCATGGCATTGCCAACGCTGTAAAGTTGTGCAAAACACTTTGCCAACAACTGTCTGGTTGGTGGACCAAGTATTTCTGTCAACTGTTTGGAAAGTTGCTCCTCAATTTTTTGTTGATAATCTTTTATTTCAGCCTATCAAACACATTTAAAAAAAATAAGTTTTCAGTTATACACAGCACATGTACATTATTGTATGATGAAACTCTCAGCTAAATACAGACAGATTAATAGTATATGGAAAAAAGTGAAGTAAAACGAATGGAGTAAGGATGTAATTTAAAAAATAAGCCAAAAGGCCAGGAAAATCACCTTCGATGCACGAAAAATGTTATCCTCAAGATTCCTGAGCCATTCATAGATAAATATGGATTTCTGGTTTGCTGGTGTCCGGCCATACGCTTCTTCATTGTAAACTAATGTTGGTGTGTCAAAATCCATCGTGAACAGGTCCTAAAATGCAAATAATATACTACATAGTTTGGATTAAACTCCTAGTGTTACTTCCAGTGGCAACTCCTTGTTACTTCCGCCATCTTGGATCTAAATAATCGCGGGCTCATATCACGCATTCTTCCTCCCCAGGGACTCTCCCCAGGCTGTCCTTCTCTCTCCTGATGCAACGAGGAGCGGGGTGTGTGGGGGGTGGGGGGGAAGGGGCATTGGTGTCTCGCTTGGTGTTGCTTGCTGAAAATGTGAGGCTACCGGCCGAAAATGTGCAATATTGACTTGCTGTGAGTGATACCGACTAAGAATTCAAAGCAATTGTTTATGTAGGTTGAGAGGGGTTACATTTCTTACCAAATTCTGCTATGGGATGAACAGAGTGAGGGGCAATCGAGCGTGAAGGAATGTGTGTTGGCAACCATTGGGAAATAGTACACAAACAGCTTCTCATCATCAACAATTGCCAGTGACGGGTGACACATCACAAGGACAGGCTATTCCGAAGAATTCATCAACTTGTCTTGCTAATGTCGGGAGAAAACAACGAAGAATCAACTCGCGACAAAACAACTCAGGATTTTCTAACAGGTTTAAAAGAACGAGAAGAACTAAAAAGCAAACTTCATGAGAAAGAAAGGGAGTGCAACAGGCTAAATGGAAACATTTATGACATGACCAAGAAAGTAGAAGACTTGGAAAAGCAAGTAAGCTACTCACAGCTCGTCTGTTTAAGCTTATGTTATGTCCTTGTAAACTGTGTGGAATGTCCTTTTCCAGCCGGTAAACAAGGGGTGACGGGTCGCGGAGAAGTCAAAATATTCCAACAACAACACTAAAAACGCATGTACAAAGATCGTGGTAGCCCACAGATTGACGACAGACATTTATTATGATTTATAGCTTTTTTAGCGAGCTTCCAGAATCCTTGATTAAGAATTCAAGTTATCTTTTAATTAGTATTACTTTATCTTGAGGGATGGTTTTGTACAGGCCCTGGATGCCAGAGGTTTTTACTCTGTTAGATCGACGGAATAGCGAGTGGCGAGGCGGCGAGAAAAACCTCTGGTACAGGCCGTTGAGAACCTCACTTCCATGCTCCATTTGATTGACATCGAAAAACTCAGTACATTGATAAGTGATATAACCTACCAATCAGCATCTTTGGTTCCCACAGTACAACCATCTTATTTACTTTAACTCAAATTTGAACTTGTCAAATTCCGAAGTTGAATTTTGGTGGACATATACAAAAAAGGAAAAAATTGTAGAACCCACTGAACTTTTTGTGCCTTCAAAGCCTCGATTTCCCGAACTTTGCAGCATTTCGATTATCGCCATAGTGGGCATGAGAAATCAGGTTGACAGCAATTGAAAGACTGTTTGAACTATTTTCTGTTGCTAAACCAATGAGAGTACTCGTTAGAACTGACAAGTTCCTGGAACCAATTGAATTGGTAGGGTCAAAATCTGACTCTGGGAATATGAAACAGCATCCCATTGGATCGGCCTTCTCAAAGAACTCAATGGGCGGTACCAGAGGTTTTTCCTCGCCTATTCCATCGCTCTGAGAGAGAAAAACCTCTGGCAGCCAGGGTATGGCTTTTTGCGATTTTAATGATTTAAGCTTAAAGCTCATTCTGAGCAGGTATTTTGTGAAATGAGAGGTATACCAAAGAAAATCCTGATGATAAACTAAAAATGAGAATTGACATGAGGTAATTAGGATTGGATTATATTGATATCAATATTAAGGAGTCTTGGCCCTTTCACCCTAGAGAAAAATTATCTGAATTCCAACACATTTTGCATATTGGAAATACAGAAAGTTCCAGTGAATTTCTTGTATGAATAACTTTGTTAACTATTTACAGTATCTCTGTTACCTTTTGAAACTCTCAAGGATGTGGAGGTGTGGTCTGGATTCAGTATTGATCTTAGGGCTTGTCTACATGGAAGGAGGGTGCCCCGGCTGACGAAGTTACCCAGCTTGGAGGGTTAAAACATAGCCTGGCTTTACATGAAACTCACCTAAGCGGGATGCAGGGCTCATAGTTTATTTTTGGCGTTGGGAGCACTTGTGCTACCAAGTGTATATTTCTAGACGCACTGCCAAAATTTTAGGCACACAGCAGAAAATGTTAGGAGCACAGCTTAAAATACTGGTAGCACCTGTTCCAACAGAAAATCAGAACTTAAGACATTGTTACGTCATCTTCAGTTTTTTTTATATTTTATTTTGGACGGGACTCAAACCACATGCCCTATGATATGTTCGGCAGACTGTGACTTTGTGTTTTGCTCGCTGTGTCTCGTACATTTCTTTACAATAATCTTTAACAAAAATTATTGAATACAAGCGCGATTACTTATAATAAGGTTACTGCTAACCTTTTCGTTCTCAAATTTTGCAAAATGTTACAAAGCTACCATAAGATAGTTCATTATATTTGTTTACTTGTGAAAAAGAAATTATTTGAAATTGTTTTTTTCTTGCGGAGTTATTACAGCTTTTGTGTTTTTCGTGACTAAAAATAAAGATAATCCCCCAAGGTGTTATGAGATGTCAACACTCGTTAACACCCCTACAGTTTGACGCTGGAACACATCCAGGTGTCTTCACTTTATCGCATGCTGAGTTCGGCATTTATTTGTACATTTGTAGTCAATGCGATTGTGTTAAAGGAATATGCAATATCATTCTTGCTAGGCCATGAAACGCATGAAACGAGGAGAGAAGTCGAAACGGGAAATTTCTCCCTGGGTAAACAGTACGAAAAAGACCGGGTCTAAAAAAAAGAAAACTCAGCTCGCGCTGCTAGCGACAAGGGCTAAGTCTGCAATCAGGTTTAAATAATCTAGATATGTATGACTAATGATGCAGCACAGAATGCCTCTTTAGGGGGCCTTATTACCTTGATTTTCATTGGTTGGCAACATGACTGCTTTCACACCCGCATTGACAAGGTGTGAAAACGTGTAAAATCTTTTCAGCCCGAAAACTCGGATTAGTTTTTCCAGGAATAGCTCCTCTTCAAATGAATTTATAGGGTATCTAGATTTGTCAGATTTTTGCGAAATTTTGGCAAAGTGATGCGTCTGACTGCATGTCACAAAATGGAAAATTTTCTATTGGTCAACTTCAAAGTTTATTTTCTCGGAAACCAATAGGAAGATCCTAAAAGCCCAACACACTTTGGTAGCCTATAAAGTGTTGATTGATATAGTACAGTTTGTTCGGTTATGCATGATAATGCGAAGGTGGGTAATTCAGCAAAGTGAACATGTATGGTTTGGAGTTTGAAGCTTTGTGCACGCTAAAGAAAGCCATAATAAACAAAAATGTTCATATATTCGGATTCTTCATTTTATTACTTTTTCGGTGATATATAGTTTCCTGGAGTTTTACCGAAAATAACATGCTTACGAAAGATTTCCCAGAAGGCACCCCAAAAGGATAGCAGTAACCTTAACTGGGATATAATTCACTTTTTTAACAATTTTCTTTCCTTGAAGAAAAAGGCTCATATTGTTGACCCCCTCTCGACCTTCACGGTCACAAACCTTTGACATGGGCAATAAGCATGTGCTTTATTCGTAGTCTTCATTTGCATGTGTCAGCAGAGTGTTAACAAAACAGAAGAGTATGGGATGGAATGAAACATCAACAGAAATAATTCCCCAGGATGGTAATTTTGTGCGCCATGACTGTTTTCGCGGTCTTTTCACCTTGGTTAGCTGGGGTAGCCTGGCAAGAACCATTTACATGGCAAAAAATAGCCCGCCCAGAAAGATACCTCGAGCAAGAAGACGGGAAGCCCTGGGAAGGCGAGTTACCCTGTCTAACATGCAAACGCTTCAATGCGTTTTCTAAAGTGATATATAACAAGTTGGCTTTCCTATTGAAACTTGGTTATCCATGGCACCCTCCCTCCATGTAAACAGGCCCAGTTAGTATCCAGTTTTCTTCAGATTCATATGAAAGGTGCTTTTTCCTCCCTCCTCATATCAGGGGCAGATCTAGGAGAAATAAAGACCGGTTTCCAAAACAACAATAAGATCTACATACATACATACATACATACATACTTAATTGACCGCTCCCCATAGGGGCTTTTCAGGGCCAATGAAACACAATCAACGAAACGACAGAACACAACAACAACTGTTAAGAATCCCAACTGGCCGGAGGCAAACCAGTTGGCTATTTACAAGTGCAGCCGGGAAGTTGAACCAGAGACTACCAGGAACAAATTCAACGAGTGATTAGAACGGGTCTTGAACCCAGGATCTCCGGATCTCAAGGCAAGCGCCCTAACCACTGGGCCACACTGCCTCTAGGGGGCTCCAGGGGAGTGCCATCCCCCCCCACCCCCATCCCTGCAATTGTGTTGGATTTTAACTCTTCAAAGTCCTCTTTCTTGTGTTTCTGACTGATTTCCGTAAAACTGTGGAAACTGGTATGGATCTGCCCCTGCTCATGCCACCCTATTTCAAGTTCCCACTTCCATGGCCAGTGAGCACACTCCTACACACAACCTGGAAACCTTCCATCCATGGAGGTGACAGAGACAGGGAACATTCATGTTTGCCAATTTACTTGCCATAAACTGGACTTTATTGGCCATGCCTTGCCAGTGGGCTATGTCATTGATGTCAATATTATTGCACATTCAAGTCAGGGTGAACATTTTCTTGATGCTTTAGTCATGTTGTTAAGGGGATAGCTCTCTTAGAAGAATCCTCTCTGAAGCTTCTAACAGCATGCTGCACTCCCACCATCCTGGGTGGGGCATCAATTTTCCTTGAAAACAGTTCTTAGTAGCCACAGACTGTGTGGGAGGATTCTGTTCCAGAGCCATTCAATCCCAGACTGAAGCGATGCCATGGTTGCCCTAGGTTGAATGAGAAATGGTGATACATCCACTTTCCCTTGCTGGCCCAACCTTGTAGGAGCTTGGCATAGGTATACGCTACTCAGGACAGTTGTGCTCTGTACACAGCCAGCATGCCATTCACCTACACTAGCCTAGCCCCAGTTACTGGTCTTGCAGTGGCAGGCAGTTCTCTGGTCCTGGACAACACTTTATCCTCAACCTCTTTCCTCCCACCAATAGAGTGTTGTTGCTCATGTGACCAGCAGCCATATTTGCATACTACAACAAAAGGAATAATTTTCATAAAAATAGAGTTCAATTCCCAAAAGAATATTTCACTCCTCCAATATGGCTGCTGTTCCTTTGTTTGACTCCTCCAACATGGCCGCTGTGACGTCATGTGAAAACACTCTATACTGTGTCTTCAATTGTGCATGATTTTAATGGTCAGGGTATGATAATGAGCAAATTAAATTAATGGTATTGAAACTAACTGCTCTTATAGACTTATATTAAAAGGAAAGAAGATACTTGTAATAATTTTCCTTCTTTTTGTTCCTCTATGTTTGCAGTTGGCTGAAAAAAATAAGGTATGTAAGGTGAAGCTAACCATTTTACATGTATGTATGTTGTCTTGTGATGCATTTGCCATTGGATCTTTGCACTGCAGTCAGTCATAAATTTATACATAATGATCACCATCATCATCATCATTGCCTTTTTCCAAGTGACTGTCATATCACTTTTCACCACTGCACACGGGTGGCTCAGTTGGTTGAGCATCAGGCTGCCATGCGGGAGGTTGTGAGTTTGACTCCAGCCGGACCAACACTCGGGGTCTTAAAATAAGTGCTACCTTCGTAATTACATCCGCAAATGGTTAAGACTTTGAAGTCTTCTGGGATAAGGACTAAAAACTGTAGGCCCCGTCTCACAACCCTTCAGTGTTCACAACCCAGTGGGACCTAAAAGAACCCACACACTATTCGTAAAGAGTAGGGCATGGAGCTCCCGGTGTTGTGGTCAGGCCTCATTTCATTCATTCATGTGCTGGGTGAAATTGCTAATGGAATGATAGCGGCTGCCAGCAGCGCCTATATATGCTGATGTCCGATCTCACCCATAGATCCCTTGCTTGTAAAGCACATTTTGAATATGTTAATAGAAAATGCGCTATATAAATCCATTACCATTACCACTTTTGGGTCTTTTAGCCCAAAAGGCTTCAGAAATGAGAAAAAGAGCCCTCACGAAAATTTGATGGGCATAGCGGAAGTCAGGGAGTCCACTTGCGAGGAGTGAGCCATACAGTTCTGAAAACTGGTGTTCCTATCATTTTGGGAAACTACAAGCAGTTGCATAAAGGTTGAGACACTGAATCAAAAATTCACCTCTTCTTCTAAAACCCCTCTTCCAGTTCATACGAAAAGTCCCAATGCCCGTCCCTCCCCTCCCTCCCCTTCCCCCTTTTTCAATGGCAAATGCAGATGGAAACAACTCTGCTTGGTGGGAAAGTGGGTTGGGGTTGCACTGACTTGAATGACACACACTGTACGGTTATTAACAGTGAGTGTCTCAACTCTTTTTGCAATTGCTTGACTGTAGAATTTTATGTATTAGCTCTAAACCTTAAAAAGCTTTTCTTTGCTGACATGTGCATCTATTCTCTCTAGGTTTTCAACCCACATGGAAAAGGTTGGGAGTTATCCTGATATTAGAATTTTGACTTATACTGTACGTGTATTATTTATAGGAGACAAAGAAGGGAAGGCCAATAAGTGCACGCAAGCCTAAAAAACTTGCTCCAAAAAACAAACAGAAAGTGAGCAAGGATGCAGTATTACCAGTATCTGACATCAATGATAAAACAGACAGTGACAAGCTAATTTATCAGGTTTGTGGCTTTTTGTTAGTGTATATAATTTAATAATGAAGGGGTAGTTTCTAAAGAAACTGTGGTGCTGCGTCGGTGGGGAAGTAGTATACAAAAATTTGGTTTTATCAACGGAGTTGATAATGTAAATTGGCCACCGTACAGAGATTCTAAAAGCTGACGTTTCGAGCGTTAGCCCTTCGTCAGAGCGAATCCGCTCTGACGAAGGGCTAACGCTCGAAACGTCAGCTTTTAGAATCTCTGTACGGTGGCCAATTTACATTATCAACTCCGTTGATAAAACCAAATTTTTATATAATTTAATAATTACTTACTATTAATGACCTTTTTTCTGAAACATCTCTGCAGGCTGGAATTCTTCTGTAAATCTTTGAATTTGGTGTGCTTACTATGTGCTTGTGAAAATTCAGCTTTTTCAGTTTGGACCATTGTCAGTACTGTTTTGGCCCAGTGTAACTTCAGTCACAAAAAATTGCAATAATGCTTTCCAACATCTTCAAGAAAAAACGATTTATTTCATGTGGACACATTGTCGGTGAATAAATAATAGTATTGTATAATTTATCCAGAGGGAAATCCCTCCAACAAGAAACACCTATGAATAAATTAAAGGCAGGTACTTCAAAATTCAAGATTTTATCTACTTACAACAAACTGATAACATTATTAAAGAAAAATGTTTCATGATCTGGACATTTGTCAGCGGTACTGTTCTTCATTTGGGGAGACAAGACCTTTGGAAATTATTCATCCAAGATTTAGAGCTGAACATTCGGCTGTGCTGAGGTTTCATAGACATACATGTCTAAAATAATTTTATTGAGAAGAGGCAGGAAGAAATCTTGCAATTTCTGAAACATTGTTACACACCCAGAAGTCTATTGTGGCAGACAGAGTGCAGAAAGTCAATCATCTTTGGAGCTTTCTCATATCTCTTTGCTAGCTCTTACATCAGAGGAATTGAGGGGCATTGCATCTTCAAAAAAAATTGCTTTTTTTTTTCATCAGTGCACTCTGTTGCAGTGGTCAAAAGCCATCTAATTCATATTACAGATATTTTAACTTAATAGTAATAATAATAATAATAATAATAATAATAATAATAATAATAATAATAGTAATAATAAATTTCCAGATAGATTTTTTTACTCCATTGCCTATTAAACAGAATCTTAGCTGTGTGGAACAAAACAGACTCATGTAGACTTTTTGCCAATTACACTTCATCCATCAATAATAAGTACCATTTAATCACTGTTGTTAAACTCTCTTAGTTTGCATTTGTCATAATTTGGGAAGTGCCAGTGTTTAATGTTGCCAGTCTCAAAATGTTTATGCTTAAACACGAAGACGCACTATAAAAGGCATGGTGCCTTAGGCACATGCACACGATATATCAATCAACTGTGGACGCAATTGAGCTCTGTCATAATTTTTGCAATAAAAATGCCCCTTATGGCGATGTGTCCGTATGTCATAAAATGTTATCTGTCTATCTTTTTTTTAAATCCCCTGTCCCTTTTTCTCATGCTAGAAATATCTTTTAGGGCTTTCGTCTCTGAGATCCTGTTTGTTGATCACCATTTTGAATAATAATTATATTTATCAGTTGTGCTTGAGTGAATTTGAACAAAAGCAGTGCGTGAAGCAACACCTTTTGTAGTGCTTCTTCGTGTTTAAAATTAGAGAAAGTCAAAACAGTAAACAAGGGTGAAATACCACCTGAGAAAGAGTGTTAAATATCATGAAGATAAACAAATCATTCATGTTGTGTTTTTCAGGAAATTGCTCGTCGTTATCCTGATGTTCCCTTGAGCACAGTTCTTATTGCTCAGACGAAATTTGCAGAGGCAGATCTTGATAGAAATGGAGTAAGTCACATTTTGCCCATTTGATGCCTGCAGTTTATGCAAGGTCAACATGTTTTACATATTTATTTTCAGAATCAACTTTTTTTTGTTACAAATTTACTCAGTTAACATTTCAGTTTAGAAGTGGCCTAAGAATTAGCCTGCAAAAGAGCCTACTCGCAGGCTACCTAAGAATGGTTTGACCCTTTTGTGTGCTGTGCACAATTTTCAGTTAAACCAAAATGTACAGTAGAATGAACGTGGAGAGTTGCAGTAAGAAGAAATCATTTGTTCAATTTGGTGTGGGGATACTCAAACTTTGTCCTTGCTACATGTATTTATCATCCACCCTGTTACTAGAAAGGCACTTAAGCCACTTTATTGAATATCAGTAGTCCTTCAAGAAGTGTTTTTGCATTCAGAGGAAAGCTCTCTTCTTTTGCCTTCTCCACTGTTGTCAGTTGTCAAGTTTCTCAGTCTGGCTGTGATGGCCATGCATGCACTAACAGGTTCATCAGAAATTGCTAACTGCATACACAAATAATTACTTACTTGGCTGATTGGCTGGCTCAGCAGATTTACCAATCTCCGTCTTTTGAAATGCTGTCATCTTCTGCAAATGCTTCTGACAACCCTCACTGCTACACTGACCAATTCAATATCTTTTTTTCTGTTTGCAGACTATAGACATTAATGAGCTAGAAAAGATGTTGGACTTAGTGTCTCAACAAGGCGGTACAGGCTTCTTGTACACAAAGAAACAAGTAGAAAGTATTTTTAGGAAAATTGATTTGGATAAGACAAACTCAATAGACTTCTTTGAATGCATTGAGGTATGTAAATACTTACAATTTTAGGTGATGTTTCGACGATTTTGTTTATGCAGCAGAGTATGCTTCTTATTGGCCTTTAATTAGCGCTGTTAAATGAATTGTTCTCCAGACCTCAGTTAAAAGAGACAGTGTAATGATCAGTCGGTTAGTGCAGGGCCTTCTGAGCTAAATGGGGGTTGCCAGTTCAATCCCCGTCCCATTCGATCGACGTCTGTTTCGAATTTGCTCTGAGCTGTGTAGCTGTAGCTTTGAATATTCGTAAAACGGAGCATTGACGGAGGAAGGGGGGTAAAAGGTGCGCATCGACGGCCACAAGTTTATCAGTAACTCTTGTTCACTGTTATGTGTTGTTACCCACGTAAAACTGTGCGAGCGCTGAAGATTGGAGCCTTCCAGGGGGGTCCAGGGGCATGCTCCCCCGGGAATTTTTTTTAAATCAAAGTTTCCCTTGATCACTTTCTTGCATACTGAGGTTATATAATGACACATTTTACTCATGTTACAATGACAAATTTACACGAGAAAGAGAAGAAGAGAAGGGCTCTGGGGTCCAGGTATCTTTCTGATTTTTCATCGATTTCTCGGATCACGACCGGTTTTCCATTTGCAGAACAATCATTTATTTGATACGTATTTTAAGAATTGTCGACGCAAGTTCAACTGCAGATTTTGATTGCTCGGCTGGAAAGCTAGCAAGAGATTGAGATTTGGCATCTAAGAAAACAAGGACCTTTTCATAATTCTGCAGGATCTCACCCTCAAGCGCTAAGCACCAAACTGCGTTTTGACTTCCATCAATCAAATTCCGAAAGAACACCGAATCACAAATGGCGGCCGACCTGGGTCACGTTAGCGGCCAAACATGACATCGACGCGTTGTGGGATAAAACATTCAGTATTTTTGAGGAGGGAAGGAGAAAAAGAATGATCGACGCTCGGAAAAC
>OX421455.1:20288172-20305672 GCA_949126865.1 Montipora capitata | reverse complement strand
CCTTTCTTTTCTATGGCTCATTTGCTGCTTTGCGCGTGATTTATTCCCGATTTCCTTCGCATTTAATTATTATATTTTTGCGCCTTTTTAAACGGTCCAGGGATTGCTTTGAGAACTAAAATGAAAAGGGTCTTAGTTTTCCGGGTCTTAGGTTTCCGGGTCTTAGGTTTCCGGGTCTTAGTTTTCCGGGTCTTAGGTCTTAGGTCTTAGTTTTCCGGACACCCGTTTAAGAGCCGTTGGTGCTTGAAGATGAGATTCCACAGAATCATGAAAATCGCAGTAAAAGGACAAAATTGAAAATATAATATTTCAGTGAGCCAGTTTCTTTTCTCACAGTTGGACACAAACAAACATGAATATAATCTGAGAGAATCTTTTCAGATGCAATTTACTTTTTCCCTGTCGAATTAGCATTAGCATTTGGTATGTGCTTGTCCATGTCCAACCATCAGGATATGCAATTCTGGCATATTTATAATCATGGTGTTGGTAGTAATACACACAAAATAAGATTAAGTAACTGCTAGGAGACCCACAGTAGCAGATGTAAACCCAACATCTGTATCCTGAGGGTAGTCCAAACATGAACAGCAAATGAACTGTAGGGGAATTTTACATGAATTCTGTATTTCTGCAGGTTTTTACCACAACAAAATGCGATTCTTTTTGCTCTTTTTTTCACAAGATTAACTGTTGCTTCATATGTTACAAACTGAAACGTAACACTTAGCTTGGTTACAAGTGTTTTTCAAACAAGGAAAATTAGTCTTTGAGAATAGAGCTTTTACAAAGTGTGTTAAATGCTCTATCATCTATACAAGGACTGGCAGATCAAGTGTGATGGGACTAGTTCTTAAAAATGCATGTGTCCAAAATCGTACCTTGAGAACATCATTTTGTGCTGCTGTGCTCAGTATTCGAGAAGAATGAAGTGATAGTGTGATTTCCCCCTTGAAAAATGAAGCAGTTCAAACCGTGACATTTAATACGGAACAGTGTTTTTTCTATTAATTATGGATGAGGTTTGTTTCTTTTTTTCATTTTTAGATACTAGAGATGATCAGGCAAAATAAAGCGAAAGACCTACCTATTGAAGCCACTTCAATACAGCAGAACAAAAGTGCAGTTTGCAGCATTCAGTAGCAGCAAGAACTAAAACCAAATGCAAATAAAGGCATACTTCATACCCCTGATGTACTTTGATGAAAATGTCCATTGGAGGAGGGTGATTTCCAGACCACAACATTAAAGTATAAAATAAACGCATCCACCCCCATGGCAACTTGAGCCAAGTTTGGAGAGTTTGGATCTCAAGCCTCAAGTCAGGGAGATGATGATGAAGGCAAGACACTGCTCAAGAGATAAAGTTACAACGAAAACCTGTCCCATCACTCTATCTAAGAAAAGGCTTATGTTCTACTTGCTTTGAGAGTTACCTACTGACTTGTACTGGGGGTCTGGGCCAAGGAAGCCCTTGTTCTTAGTTTGGAAGAGTGCACTTAGAAGAGTGACAGAGGCTATTGTGAGCCACCAACTGACAGTCTTTTTCTGGACAATTTTTATGACAAATATTGTTTAAGGGAAAATTGTATACAAATTGTACATTGGTATCGCGTACCCAGTGCCTCGGGCTGGTGGAGCTGTGCACTGGAGTTTGCCAGGTTCAATCACAAAGTGAACTATACCGGGTAGGCGGTCTGGTTTATCACGTTTATTGTACCAGGCTATTAACAAACAGCACTTATGGTGGAAATTAAAGGAAAAGACAATGGTTTAATCAGTCCCAGATTAAAAATTAACCAAGAGTTTATTTCGCTACTCCCAAATGCTATTCAACGCTGATATTCAGCAAAACTTTACATTAGAAGAAGTCAATCCTGAAAAACAAAAAGAAGCAAAAGAAACTTTCACCAAAAAGTTGAAAACATGAAACAAACGTTTACGCTAATCCTTTATTAAGTTAATCGGCTTTCGAACAACCGGGCCCACTTCTAGGTTTTTTTTTTTTATACCTTTTTCCTCGTTTTCTTTTAGGTTTTCTCTAAACTTAGCGTTAATCGGCTTTTGAACAACCGGGCCCTGGTGTAAAAAAAAGATACTCCGAAAATTTTCTTCCTTCATCCATAGGCCCACACATCTCACACAGGTCCCTAACATCCAAATCTCCTCAGGTCCACATGTCCACAGCACGTACTGTCCACACATCTGTAGGGCCACAGGTCACACGTGCACATGCCAAAGAGTAGGTACCCCTGTCTACAGGTCCACATGCCCACATTTCCACACTTCCCCAGGTCCTCAGCTTGACAGATCCACATGTCTACACTTCCTCAGGTCCACGTGCCCACATGTCCACACTTCCAAAGGTCCACATGCCCTCACTTCCAAAGGACCACAGTTCTACAGCATGTATTGTCCTATCCGTATGTCCACAGGTCTACACGTCCACATCTCTACAAGCCCACACGTCAACTGTGCATACGTCCAATATGCGCACGTGTCCACGTATCCACAGTTTCTTTGATTGTGAGCAGAGTACGGGAAAGTTGTGTTGCAGTTGCGATTGTCAGTTATTGTCATTTCCTTTGTCACGAACACATTCTCCATCTCAGTGAAGAAAGAAAGTTACAACTATATACAGAAAATGCAAGGGGTGACAGGCCGCACAGTCCCTTCCGGTGTGAAACATATTTCGAAACCTTTTATATTTTTGCTCTGACGAGCAGAGGATTTTCCTTTCTTTGATGAAAGGATAAGTGGTTGCTTGAATATCTGGCGTATTAGGTGCCATTTTTGAGTAACGCTTCTTTTAAGTTAGATATTGATGGTTGATATTGTGTTACAAAAGGCAAGATTTCTTTCATTTTTTGTTGTTGTAGCCCTTCCTGTAAAATTTATTCCTGATAGGATTTTCTCTATTAGATTGCGTGGGTAGACTTTGTTCAGCAAGTGTTTCTCTTTGAACGTAGTCTCTGAGGAGTTTGCTGTAAGGATTCTTCAGCATTCGCCCTTCACGAATCCATCTTTAACACTTGGTGGGTGGCACGAGGTAAAATGTGTGTACTGGAAGGTTTCCATAGGCTTGAAGTGTGTCTTGATATCAAGGATCGACTGTTCCTTGAATCTGTTGCCTCCGTATATAACGGTGTCTAGGAATACAGTCTCGATGTCAGAGTTATCGGCCGTTAATTTTATAGTTAAGTGATGTGAATTTGCTTGCTCACGTACGTCCCATGGGGAAAAGATGTCATCAATGACCGCTTAAAAATTACAGTAATTAAGGGAAGTAATTTTCGGGACTTTGACAACTGACCGCTAAATATAGGCTGAGCGCTTAATACAGGGCTGTCTTCCTGATACTCGTCTTAAGGGAGGATTAGCGTTCATAGCCTGCAGAGTAAACGTTTTTTGTCTGTTACCCACCACCCGCTACCTGTTACCCGTTACCTTTTACCTGTCACATGTTACCCGTTACCTGTTCCCCGTAGAAAAGACCTGCCGCGTTTTCTACACTTATAAAGTAACTAACGCGGACGTTCGAAAGGCATTTTGCCGAAGCCTTGGGCAAGATTTCCCTAGACAATTTGATTCTTGTGACTTTAAAAATGTCTTTTTTTAAATTTTAAATAATGCAACTTTAAACATGTGATAATGAAAGAACTCCAAGTCCGAAGTGAGTTTTGAGTGTTTTGTCATTTTGCTTCAAACGTTTGTCCAATATAAAGTGCTCAAAAAAAGGAGGAAAAGATTTAAAGACAGGTAGGAGGATATTGAGTGCGATTTAAAGACAGGTAGGAGGATATTGAGTGCTCGACTCCGGGTCGAGTGGTCCAGGTTCGGGTCCTGGCCGGGAACATTGTGTTGTGTTCTTGGGCAAGGCACTTTACTCTCACGGTGCCTCTTCTACCCAGGTGTATAAATGGGTACCGGCGAATCTAATGCTGGTGGTAACCCTGCGATGGACTGGCATCCCATCCAGGGAGAGTAGAAATACTCCTTAGTCGCTTCATGCTCCGGAAACCGGAGATAAGCGCCGGCCTGATGGGCCTTCTGGCTCGTAAGCAGAGACTTTAGGAGGATATTGGATTTAAAATACAGGGCGAGTTTTTTATGAGCGGTGGCAGTGTTTTTCTTAGGCCATTGGCTTGCACTAATTTTGTCATTCAGGATGCAGCTGTTCATCTGGCTGCTGTCATGAAGTAAGAGCAACAACTGGCTACATGTTCTTTTGTACAATTCATGGCTCTATTTTGTTAATAGTAGTGACGGTGTTTTCAACTAATTTTATAAAATTACATTAATATCTACCGATACAGTTTTTTAAATTACCCACTAACAATCATGGCAGCCAGAGACATGACAAGGAGAGATGAAAGAGCACACTTCTCCTATGTTCAGATCATAAGTATCCTGTTGCTGACCTCCGGGCTCTTGTTGTCTCAGCTGTAAAGAGTGGTAAGTTAATTTTAATGCCACAGGACATCATGAAGAGTTGGCAAAATTGCACCACAAGTAAAGTTAATATTTTGTATAAAATTTTAAAAAAAACTAAGTTAAAGTGCCCCTGTGATCAAAAAAACCACTTCCTTTTTTCCTTCAGATTTTGAAAGTGTGTTTGCTTAACACCTGACTGGCAAAATTTTGAGCTTTTTTTTATCAAAAGGCCGTTTACTTTGAGTGTAAGTTTTGGATTTCACGGTCCGCCATTACTCACGTTCAAAACTGACCGATTGGACCTCAGACGGTTGGATCCAGGGAAAAGTGACGTCAGAGGCTCACCAGCTTAAAATTTCAGCGTGTGAACGCAGCTTATTATATATGCAAAGCGTGAGTTTAAAAGTCTGAAAGCCCCAAACCCCCTTGCTGCATATTAATTCTGCGGCGTACACACGTATTGCATTCTTAAACTAGTGAGCCTTTGACGTCATTTTCTCCTCGATCCAGCTCTCTCAAGAACATAATGTTAGTAATGGCGGACCATTAAATAGGAAAATTACAGTTAAAATAAAGAGGTGTCTTTTTGAAATCAAGGCTTAAAACGTGGGTCACTTAGTGTTCTGTTAACATAGTTTTGAAATCCAAAGAAAAATATGAATTGATTTTTTGGTCACAGGGGCACTTTAATAATGTTGTACTTACTAGAGATAGCATTCTTTTGTTGTGGTAGAAGCACTGGCACTGACCTTTTTATAAATTGACAAGCATTTAAACTATCTTATGCATGTAATGTATTCTCTTTTTTAGAGTTACATTTGTAAGTTTCAACCAGTGGCTGATTTATTTCACAAATTTCGTGGGAGTGGCTGTATAGATATGATTGGTAGCGAAGAGTCAGATACCCTTACAACGTTTTACAAACATGGATTACTCGGTTAGTTTTATTCTTGATTTCAGACACTGTTTAATTTTTTGTCGTGGATACGCGAAGCGTATCAACGACTATTCACATCACTCGAAATGAAGCGTGAAGATTAAATCCCGGAAGTATTCACGCCCAATCCGGCTTAACGGATTCCCGTGAGCTTGGTGATCCATAGGGAGGTTTGATAATAATAAAGGATGATTCTCACTCAGTGCGAGCGAATTGAGAAGACTGCAATGGCGGACCCACTGATGCCTACAGTGGCGGATCTAGGGGAGGGGCCCGGGGGGCCCAGGGGGCAAAAAGTATATATTCTGGTAAAAATTGAGGCTAAAATTTTTTTTGACCCTTAGCTCAAGGTCTGGATCCGCCACTGGCCTATACAGCCAGTACAACCAGCGCAGCAGGCACAGCCATCGCAACCGGTGAGACAGCCTGTACAACCAGCTCAGTTAGTGCGAGCGGAGCCCGAAGATCTTGAGATAGCTATTTTTGTTGATCTTTTTAAAGTCTGAGTGCAAGCGGAACCTGAAGATTTTGAGATAGCTATTCTGGTTGATCTTTAAGTCAAACTGTTCTTTGAATTGTGTTCCATATTAAGGTAAGTTAAGTTCAGGATTATTTTCTTGTTACAGTGACTATATGTGTAGATATATCTCGCCCTAGGGTTTTCCCCACGTACATGTGTCGTACAGCGTAGCTGAGTATTCGATAGCCTTTACAGTTGTAGATTTTGTTCCTTCTATTTTACTTTAAGGTATTCATATTTACTGGTGGGTTCTTTTCGCAGAGAAAATGCGCGATGATGTATTAAAATTGGTTATGTGTGATACGGACAGTTTTCGCTTTCACTTGGAGTATTTACCATAAGTTTAAGGATTTTTATCTGGTGCAGTGACTATTGCTTTGGAGCTCGGAGTTTATTATAAATCTCTAAATCCCGCCGCACACAGTGAGGAAAGAGCTGAGCAAACTGCCTCGCGAGTTTGCTTAGCTATTTCCTCGCGTGTGCGGGGAAATTTGGTAAGAAATTCGCCACGCGAGGCCGCTACTACCGAAATCACTAAGCTGTTTGCATTCTGAAAAAAATGATAGATCGCATTTGAATTTCGACTTGCTCACGTCACCATTTGGAGCGCCCCGATTTGTGACGTGTCATTCTTGATGTGAGCGAGGCCGTGGAAAAATAAAGACAAAGAGCGCGGCATGAGATGAATGTGTGCGAAGAGCTTTCCACCGTTTGGAAATAATATGTGCTCACTGATGGTTGAGCGGAGGACGAGATTTTTCAACAGAGTTCTACCCGGGATGTTTTAGAGATATAGGATTAAAGTACAAAATGAGTGGTCTTACAGTTTCAAACATATGGAAGACGTTTTGTCCCCCCTTCGATGCTCTACAACGACCGATAAGAACAAACGAGAAGATATGTCAAATGTTTTCTTTTGCATATATTTGCAACATTACTGTACTTGAAATCGTTTTGATTACGAAATGAAAATAGTAACTGTTTATTTGTTCTCCACGACTGACATTATGATAATTAAATTACTGCTATGTTGACGATTCGTATAATTTTCGCAGAGAATTTGTCTTCGAATTTACGTCAACCAAAACAACAACAAGGGATAAAAACTCAACTTATCATTGGAGTGAGACTTCGGTATCAATTCCCATGAACAATTTGTCGATACTTTACTGGTATTTATAAACCATACAATTTTGCTTTACGAGGATGGAATTTGAAACAACAAAGCATTACGTGTTTACATTGAACTACCTCGCAAGTATCCAGCTTTGCCATGTAAGTTACAGAAGGTTTGCTTTTTATCAGCAGTTGCACTAAATCTAGTTCTGGTTCTTCCAGCTTTTTCGGTTGACCCTTAGCTGTGTGAAGATGGAAGTAATTTTCGGTTGCATGTTTGACAAAATTCGTCTTCCACATTTTTGACACTGTCTCGTAAGACTTCTCTAAAACTTCCCGGGTAGAACTCTGTTGAAACATCTTCGGAATCATTTCCGCACAGGTCCCTACTTCATTATGCATGAAGGACAAATTAATTATGCATTCGCGTTATTGTTGTGAAGGACAATACGTATGCCCAAGGGTTTCGAATATATACATGGCTATTTTGTACTTACGGGATGATTAAAAGTGGATCTCATTCTCTCTCTCTCTCGCTCCCTCTCTCTCTTTTTTTTTCCTTCTCTCTTTAGTTCTCTTTGCCCTTTTTGCTCACACCGTGTAAGTTTCTTTTCGTCCCAGCTTTCCTCTTTCGATTCCTTTTGTCCTGTCTTTCTATTCCAGGTCCCCCTCGGCTTTTTCTGGCCTTTTTTCTATGTCTGCCTTGAACTCCGTACCACTGTACCACTGTAAAACTCTGGATTACCACAGGTAACCCAGGCTCACTGTGTGCGTCACGTAGGTATTAAAATATAGAAAACATATGAGGCGAAGTTTAGGTCTGGAAATTTGCTAGAAAATGGAAATAAAAATCGATGAAACTTATCATGTGGTGAGCTGTTGTTGTCTTTAATACGTACACGAAGTTTCGGGGAAAATGGCCCCCGTTCACCTTCCTTCATAGTATAGTGACAAGGTAGGAGGCAGAAGCCAGCTTAAGGACTCCGATCGACCCAAAAAAAGCACGATTTTTTTCGCGAAAATCGAATCCAGTCGCTAAATAAACACGCCAGGTTCGTGGAACAGGAATTTCCCTAAACCATGAATCCACTGAAGCATCTCCAGGTAGCAACGCGAAGCCACCAGGCTCCGTAGAACTTGTAAGTTGACCTGCTAAAATGGCGGCCCGAAAGCGTTGTCCTCGCGAAGTGTCCAATTCAAAATGGCACTGAACTCGGGACGCCTGGTGACGAGTATAATATGTTCTGGAGGGAGGGGAGTCTCAAATTGCTAAAGACAAAACTCACTGAGCAATCTGGGACTCCCCTCCCTCCAGGGGAACATATATTCCCCTCGTCACCAGGCGTCCCGAGGCTGGCTTCGCGTTGCTACCTGGAGATGCTTCAGTGGATTCATGGTTTAGAGAAATTCATGTTCCATGAGCCTGGCGTGTTTATTTAGCGACTGGATTCGATTTTCGCGAAAAAAGTCGTGCTTGTTTTGGGTCGATCGGAGTCCCGACGCTGGCTTCAGTCTCCTACCTTGTCACTATACTATGGAGGAAGGTGAACGGGGGCCATTTTCCCCGAAACTTCGTGTACGTATTAAAGACAACAACAGCTCACCACATGGTAAGTTTCATCGATTTTTATTTCCATTTTCTAGCAAATTTCCAGACCTAAACTTCGCCTCATATGTTCTCTATATTTTAATACCTGCGTGACGCACACAGTGAGCCTGGGTTACCTGTGGGATTACTGAGCTAACGTGTCAAGTTGCTAATTCACACCTTGATAATGATATTTCTTTGGAATTCTGGAGGACAATTTGCATAACAATGATAAGTAATTATATACGCGTCCCGTGCCGACCACCAACAAATGCACTGATTTTTCTTCTTTTGAAACAACTTCACCCCTTCATGATGCTAACCGTAACCCTAATGAGAACTGAAGACACTCTTTAGGCTTAATGTTGAACCCAGTAAAATTGTTTTGAAGGTTAATCGAGTATATCCGTGAATGTCTGACTTGCTTGTTTTTTCATCCCCCGTGCTGCACACTTAAAAGCACACTGCACGGAAGAGTATACCTCCTTGTGATTGGGGCATCCTTTATGGGAAATTTTTATGCACGAGTTATTGCAGTATAAATCTTTGAGTCGACGTTAACCCCTCTCTTTGATCAAACTGTGAATTTTAAAATTAGTAATCCAGAATGGCCGCCGCTCATGATACAAAGTTAAACTTATGGAAACTGTCACGACTTCTAGCCGATCACGAGCGGTGCATAGAGTGGTGCAAAGAGCACAATCTAATCTCGTCGTCAATGAAATGCCCTACACCTGAGTGCGGAAACGCACTCAAATGGCAAATACGAACTGCATAGGGAGATGGATTTGTTTGGTGATGCTCTAGAAAAAACTGCAATGGACAAGCTTCAATCCGCCAGGAGTCATGGTTTTCTGGTGGTAAGCTTTCCCTTGAAAAAAAATATATTTCTAACTTACGCTTGGGCGCATAAATTCACCACAACACAAGCAGTGCACGAAATCGCGTTAGATGAAGAAACCACCTCGACAGAAACGGTGATAGATTGGTATAACTATTGCCGGGAGGTTTGTGCAGACAGAATAATGAAACAGCATGCGAAGCCAATAGGCGGTCCTGGTACAACCATAGTTAATCTAGGGACTGGTTATGAAACCCTGGGAATTTCAAAAGAAGGAACAATACAGTCGCAATTAGATGTTGAACCGACCGTGACCCTGCACAATCTTTTGTTTTTGGTTCGCAAGTTAATTTCGAATAAATTAGTCGACGCTTTTGATTGGTTATCCTGACGAAAAAAGTGTGTTTTTGTCGGGTTTTTTGCAGGGTCAAGGCCAAAAAAGCGACCAAAAACATGAAACAAAGAAACTTGTCAAGTTTCATAACCAGCCTGCATCTATTAACTATGATGTAACTGTTGAGAATGATGAGTCCAAGTTTGGCAAGATGAAGTATCACAAAGGTTGCAACATCGAAGGACAGTGGGTCTTTGGTGGCATTTTCCGCGAAACCAAGGCCTGCTTCCTTGTTCCGGTAGAGCGCAGGGATAAAGAGACACTTTTGCCTATTACCCGCGCTCAAATATTGCCTGGAACATGCGTGATGAGCGACATGTGGAAAGCTTACGATTGCCTACAAGACGAGGGCTATCATCATCTCACAGTTAACCATCGCCTAAACTTCGTCGACCCATACACGCTTGCCCACCACACGTAGAGCATTGAAAATACATGGTGGGGAGTAAAAGGAAGTATGCCTCGTACAGGAACATCCGTGGATCTGTTTGAAAGCTACCTACAGGAGTGGCTGTGGCGTCAGCAAAACAATAGTGATCCATTCGGAAACATCATTGAGCATATCGCTGATTTGTACAATGTGCGATAAAGTGGCCACTCTATTCACCGCTCGTGATTCGGCGAGAAGACCCGCGCTTAATACAGGAAAGAAAACAAACCTTCACTTTGCAGTGCTTTGGTGAATTGACAAAGAGACGAAGGACAATTTTAAGGGCAAAAAGAAGGTAGGCATTCAATTTCTGTAAACTTTTATTTGGTCCTTTTGTTTTGTATATGAGAATCTGAACCGTATTTGTACAAAGATTTCTTAAAACTAAACTTCTTCCGCTTATTTTAAAATTGACAAATGGATAAAATTGCAGGAAAAGTGCAAAAATTAAGTTGAAAATGTTCAATTTTCCGTATTTCAGTCAGAATTTCTACCTATTAGACTTAAAAACCGCTAAGAAGAATAAACAAAGCGCTACAGTCCCAAAGGACATCTATTGTTATCGCTATTGTTTTCTTGAAACAAAGGACCGTATGCATAATGAAGTAGGGACCTGTGGGGAAATCTTGCCACATCTTCCTCCGCTCAACCATCAGTGACCACATACCATTTCCAAACGGTGAAAAGTTCTTCTACACATTCCTCTCAAGCCGCGGTTTGTTTCTTTTATATTTTCCCACAGCCTCGCTCACATCAAGAATGACACGTCACAAATCGGGGTGCTCCAAATGGTCAAGTGAGCAAGTCGAAATTCAAATGCGATCGAGCATTTTTTTCGGGGTGCAAACAGTTTAGTGATTTCGGTAGTAGGATAAAATCAAACATGTTTGATATGTTTGGCCTCGCGAGACAATTTCCTCACTGTGTGCGGCGATCGTGAGAATCGTGCTGAGCTCGGTCAATCAAGCATCCAATAAAATACGTGGCATTCTCACGTGACTTCGGTGGTTCAAGATGGCGTCGAAGGAAGAAACTCCGAGGAAGACCTTAGACAGCAATGACCAGAACCAGGTTGCTGACCAGCGGTTTTCGTTAAAACAATGGTTTGCTGGGGGTGCTCAGTCTCGAGGGCTCAGAAAATCTGGTTGTGTTCCTTGTTATTTAAGGTTTTTCAAACTTCCGACGCCACTGATGCCACGTGAAATGCAATGTTTTTTATTGGACGCTTGATTGACCAAGCTCATCTCGATTCTCACGATCGCTGCACACAGTGAGGAATTTGCCTCTCGAGGCCAAAAATATCAAACCTGCTTGATTTTATCCTCACGGCCTCCCGAGGCGAATTTCTCACCAACATCTCCCCGCACACGTGAGGAAACGGCTGAGCAAAGCGCCCGCGAGGTAGTTTGCTAAGCTCTTCCCTCACAGTGTGCGGCGGGCTTTAGTGATATGATTTTTTCGTCGAGGGTCCGTTTGATGATCACTAATGAGTGTGTTGCGGTGTTTTTGTTGGGAGCTCGTAATTTACTATTGTTCTCTTAGTGATATGACTCTTTCAGCGAGGATCCGTTTGATGATCACTAACGAATGGTGTTACAGTGGTTTTGTTTCGAGCTTGGAATCCCTCTTTTGGAGAGATTTTTTCCTGTGAAGATCGTTTTTATGATTTTCTTAAATTTGGCGACTTATATGAGTCTGTGTAGTGGTCTGGAAGAATATTTTGAACCTCACAGATCCGTGCTTTGAATAATTGCTGTTCTAGTCTAAGAAGATTTTCATTTCGCATTTTTTTTAGTCTCTGATGAGGAACTTCGACCAGTTGAAAAAGAAGGTAGAATCGTTGACTTCTGCATCTTTAGCTAGAGAGCTTGCTGGGGAAAATGAGACTCCTATGATCCCGACCTATTGCGGAATTCTCCCACTTTGACGCCATAGAACGTCTTGAGGCCGTCAAGGATGCTGCCCATGATGGCAGGAATTAGAAGGCAAATTACTACAAGCTGACATGTGAGACCCTCCGATCGAAGCTTCATGGTTGTTCTGATGCACAGTTCCGCGACTACCTTCTGCCCCTGTTAGGGGATAAAGATCAAGAGAGGATCTTGGATATTATAGCAAAGGTTAAGAAACGAAACCTAAAGAGTCAAGATGGAAGTTCTAACAGACCACGACTTGATGCAGCTCCAGGCCCCGTTGTTATTATTGCCAGAAGTTTGGTCATACCAGGTTAAATTGTTATAAAAGAAAGAGAGATCTGGATGTGGCGTCCCTGAGCAGTACGAATGGTGGGAAAAGTGAAGCAAGGAAATAAGAAATGAGCTAGTCATTCTGGGTCACAATTGTCACCCCCTGATGGGTTTTCCCCTAGTAACACACCACTATAATCATTACTAGTGTCCTTACTTAGACCTCCACCCATGCCTGTTTTTCCTCCTTTGTCTTTCTTTAGGGATCTTCTCATTTGGCATGGGAATGGGAGCTCGATGCATCCTTTGATGACACTGTCTTAGCCGTGGCCCAGTAGCCACCCCAACCTGTTCTTTGGATTGATTGGAGGGGAAACCCTTCTGGGGCCAGTATGTGGGTGACAACGATACCGAAGGAGAGAATTCAGAAAGTTATTCAGGGTGATGCCCTCGGGAGTGTTTCAGAATTACAGTTCAGAGATCCAGATCACTTTGGCTGGGGAACTTCACAATCATACGGAGCGATGGGAAGAGATTGTGTGTGACACTTGCTAAAACGGGGTCTCTTAATCCAACCTAGTCATTGTCATTCTGGGTCACAATTGTCCACAAATCCGATGCAAAACACAAGTTTTGAATTGGCTCGCGCACCACCCGTTCAGTTCAGGAATAACCCTTCATGTCGACCTTTTGTTGACTATGTACGCAAAACGTTGCTCGACAGGATCCACTCGGGTGCGGTGTCTTTGTTGGGTCGTGTTGGTCGGGTTACTCCACCCCATCTTGTATTATCGCTAACTGTGGAGCTATCAAAGCCTAGGTTGCGCCACGATACCCGCTTCCTTAATCTTTGGATAGTTGTTGTCCCATTTAAGTTAGAGAGTCTTGTTCACCTTCCACTGTATGTTGGCCAGGAGTCTAATCAAACAATTCTGGATGATAAGTCAGAATACGACCATTTGTTGTTGTCTGAGGAAAGTCGAACTTATTTTGGGATACAGTGGGGTGGTTGGTATTTCCTCTACAACACACTCCCCCTTGGTTGGAAGATCTCACCTTTATCTATCATTCAACTGGTCTTGTGGCAACCAATTTCTTTCGTTCACTAGGCCTTCCATGCTTGTTATATATTGATGACCGTCACAATGGCCAATTTCAAGTAGATCTCCACCGTGGTCCTTACCTGCGGACATGGGATGAAAGAAACCTGGCGGCTTCCAATTGAGTCATCTTTTTGGTTACCTATTACTTAGTTCAATTGGGTTATTTTCTAGGCCTTTCCAAGTCTATTTTATTCCCAGCTCAAGTTGTTCCGTTCTTGGGTTTCCTTTCAGATTCTATTCGGCAAGCGTTCTGTCTCATCCCGGCCAAGGAGGGGAAATTTCTTACTTTGGTGCGTCAGATTTTGGGTTGTTCAATTGTGTCAGTCAAGACCCTGCAACGACTAGTGGGCAAGTGTGTTTCGTTTTCTCCTGCCATTCCAGGTGCCCTCCTGTTTACAAGAGAAATGAACTTGGCCATTTCTAAAGGCTTGCGTACCCATCGTCTGATTAAGATGGATAGGAATCTCCGTGACGAGATTGCTTATTGGCTCTTCCTTGAAACTTGGAATGATCCCCTTCCGTGGAAAGATGAACCTCACGTACAGATCTCTCTCGCCTCGGACGCATCTGGATTCGGCTAGGGGGCCTCGGTGTTTTTAACATGAAACTGTTACCACATCGGACTATTGGAATAAGGACGAGAAAACCCTCGATATTTCCAGCAGGGAGGCTTGACTTTGGATAAAGCCCTTACTTTTTTCCCAAACCTATTACCAAACGCATGGGTGGACGCGCATGTGGATAACAGAGTCGTAGTGGATGCATGGTCTAGACAGGGAGGAAGGAGTGTATCTTTGAATAGGATGATCAAGAGATTGTTCTTTACTACAACGCGATTGAACATCTCCTTTCACATTAGCTACATAGCATCTGGTGACAATCCAGCGGATGTTCCGTCCCGTCCGTTTGTCCGTTCTCGATAGAAAAAGCTTCATCCAGAAATATTGAATCTGGTTCAGAGGGAGTTTGGTGGCCGACTGGTCACACCTGCGACCTTATGGCATTAGACTCCAATGTAACGTGTGATCTAGACGGCAATCCTCTGCCACATTTTTCTCCCTTACCCTTTCCAGCCTCATGTGGGGTGAATTTGTTTGCCCAAGATTTAAGTCGGGGGATTGCGTTTCTGGATCGTCCATATATTTTTCCGCCCCTTCCCTTGGTTGGACCCGTGCTCCGTTTCATCTCGAGCCAAAGGAGAAATTTCACCTTGATTACCTGCCTTAAGAAATACTGGTGGCCTTTGATTAGGCGGTATTCGTCCAGATCTATGAAATTCGCGGAGACGGGTGATCGACGTGCACAGATGGCTGGGTACCTCACCCAGGGATCCCACGAGACTTACATTTTTATTATGTAATTCACTATTTATATCTGACAACTATCACGAATTTGATTCTCAAGTGAACTTTCCTTTGCTTTGTTCTCCCTTACAGTATTGTTGACACTTGTTTTCCTATTATCTATAGAATCTTGAGTGGCCAAGTTGTTCGTTGCTTCACTGAGATGTCCGAGTTGTAGCCATGCGAATGATTTTGATTTTCAGTTCAGCCAGCGTCATGGATATAAAAGAAAGATGGCAACACCACTCAAGCATGGTAGCCTGGATAGCAAAAGCCTCCGGGCGATTTAAGAGCGTTTACACAAGCTGACGTTATTTTCTCAGGCTACAAGTTACTCTCTAAACAGAAAGGTTCCCTTCAGAAGGAGCTGGAACGTTTTCTTGGTTCACTTCCTGGGCCGTGCCATGCAGCTTGATTAGTGTCACCCCTCGGGATTTTTGTTGATTTCTAGTATTAAGAATCGGAATGGAAGGACTCAGGTCTATAGAAATAGATGCAACTTTTTTTGGACAAAAGGCAATTCATCAGTGTGGCTGTCCCTTGAGGCTGTCTTACAAAACCGTCGACTCATATGTTGGTAAATTAAGAGCTCTCTTTCATCCAATTGGACGAACTGGGTAATGGGATCGAAGACTCCATTTGGGAAACCCAGCTACGGACAAATCAGTGAAAGATTATTTGAGCCTGGTTACTATGGAGCAGCTTCAAGCTTGAGTACAACCGAAAGAAGCGATTCCATTTTTTATTGATAAGCTTGATCGGCTGGTGTCTCATCTTGAGTGATCTATGGCCTGAGTAATCTTCTATTAGCCCACTTCACCGTTTCATTTTAGCCAGGGCGGATCAAGAGTACTTCAAAGCAATATTTTTTTAGCGGAGATAGACCAGGTGACATGGGGCAAGTTTTAACCTTAAAAGGTCCCTGAGATCCTTCGTTTTCCCAACAACGATGGTTTCTTGTTTAACTATGTTACGAGATGGAGATTACAATATCTTTGGAATACAGCGTAACCCTTAAACCAAACTCTGGCCGATTCGGGGTATCGAACAGTATTTTGTCTATTTCTGACCAACTCAAGGTTGACCTCAGTTGTGGCTTTTTATTCCGTCCAACGAATCCTCCAGGAGCAATAGAATACTATCGTTAGGGGTTTGTCAATCGAGCTCACTCAGATGTAAACTAATCGATAAATCAACGACCAATATCGATTTTTTCAAGACATGCAAAAAATTTGTCACTCAGTCAGTTGAACTCAAATCGATTTTCCGACGTTTCACTTTCCGAAGTAATGCCGCAACGTAATACGTTGAAATATAATTCGACTTTTCTTCGTTCGTTCCGACGGGATTGATACTCTTTGCAGTCAGCATGTGTTACCGAGCCATTATTCAGTGGAAGATGTAAGGTGTCACTGTGCTATGTGTGTTAAAAATGAATGCGAAGAGACATTTGCTCGTCATTTTTGCAAACGTTGGCCGTGTAGCACTTTATATTTGAACAGACTTAACTGATTAGAGTGTAATGTGAAGTTTTAGTTTTGTACCCCATATGAACCATGTGAGCGTTAGCCCTACTAATGGAAATGGGCCCACACAAGGACAGAGAAAAACTCTGACGAGGGTGGGAATTGAACCCACGACCTTCGGGTTAGATCACCGCTGCCGCCGACTGAGCTAAAAGATCAGACGAAAGCAGGCCATGGGAACTGAAGATGATAAAGTTACGGCAATGAACATGTACAATGTTCAATTCCCACCCTGGTCAGAGTTTTTCTCTGTCCTTGTGTGGGCCCATTTCCGTTAGTAGGGCTAACGCTCACATGGTTCATATGGGGTAGAAAACTAAAACTTAACATTACACTCTAATCAGTTAATACTGCTCTCTTAGTTTTTATATTATTTCATCATTCTGTTGGTTATATTCAACACCTATAAGTTATACTTGTAACACAAGGTGCTTAAATGTAAAAGACGGGGTTAAAACCTCTCGATAGTGTTTACATAGCTGAGAAATATCCAGTTGTTTTCGGTATCACCTTGTTGTAGTTGAACAGTGAAGCTAAAGCATTCCTTTACGATAAGAATCAAACACGAATTGACCTCTTAAGATTGCACATTTCCCATTGCAGACCACGTGATGTTCGTCATCAAAATTACTTTCAGGGCTTAGAGTGTCCCGAACACATATTAAAAATATAAAGTGCCAGACGCTAAAATTTGAACAATTGAAAAGCAATCAAACGGTAAAAGTTCTGTCAAGCCCTCCTCTATCTTCTGTTCCTTTGTAATAAGCTCCGTGGGGCTTATTACAAAGGAACGAGAAAGTGGCGAGAAAGTAACATTTTCGAAAGTTAAGTGGCGAGAAAGTAACATTTTCAAGTGGCGAGAAAGTAACATTAAGTGGCGAGAAAGTAACATTTTCGAAAACAAAAAAGGTAAACTAACGTTCTGTATTCATGTTGGAGACTGAAAGTTATAGTCGTCTGATCGCGTGAACTTAAGTAATTGTCAGTTTCGTTTCTCTAGGAAAAACTCACTAGGATATTACGAAGAACAAATCAATTAGAGAGAGACAAATACCGGAAATTCCTTCGTGATTTAGGGCGTT